>JABWPP010000050.1:198584548-199159548 GCA_016920855.1 Puya raimondii | reverse complement strand
CGTCGTCGTCGGCGAGGGTGGAGATGCGGTGGGCGATCGCGGCGGAGAAGGAGGAGCCGCGGTCGTGGAGGAAGCGGTTGATGGAGGGCACGTCGACGGCGGCCGGACAACGGCCTCCACCGCCTTCTTCTTCTTCTTCTTCGTATCCTCCTTTTGGAGGGACATATTTGCGATTGCAAAAATGTTATTTCACGAAGCTACTTTTAAAAAATAAACAGTTCTCTAACGGAATTAAACCATAGGGACATATCTGAATACATTAGGACTTTTGCAGGGATAACTAATAGAAGTTGAACTTTGCAGGGATATATCTGTAATTCACTATGTTTGCGGGGACGTGTATGCAATTAACCCTATAATAAAATTGCTTTACGCACCATAAAAATATACAATAAAAAAATGAATCCAGCTACTACCCTTTTAGGAGGATGGGAGCCTTCGTCCTCCTAAGTTTTCTACCGTTCGGATGAAAAGATGTGCGGCTAGGATGAGAGTGGTTACGGTTAGGTTGATAGTGGGCTCCCTAGGGTTGAGTGGGTGGTTGGTTGAATAGTATAATCTAACAGTTGAAAATAATTAAAAGTTAGATCTAATGGTCAAAAATTTGATAGGACAAAGTCTTCTATCTTCTTAAGAGGATAGTAGCCGGACTCATAAAAGAATATCTCTTCTGTTATTCAGTTAAAATATATTGTCTGTAGTTCCACTGAAAATATATATATATATATATATATATATATATATATATATATATATATATATATATATATATATCTTTCACCCTAACTCCGACAAAAAAAGAGCCCGCGACCATTAAATAATAATTTATAATTACCAAAATAAAAGCCGGGCAATTAATAGGCCGGACCAGCTACTAATAATTTCTCCTCCTCTACTTGCTGTAGTACATGCAACTGCTGGTGGTTCGAAATTGATAGGTGAACAATCCCTGTTGCCGCCGTCTTTAATCGACGCGAATCGTACATAACGAAATCCGGTGGGCACGGTCATGACTAAATGAGATTCCGACTTACATCCGTTTTATAAGGCGACATATCAATAATCCTATATTGAATGATGCACAAAAGTTTAAAATTTCGGAGTTGTACTGTACATATGCTCTGAATAGCCCCTCCTAAGTGAAAAAGTATATTCAACTTTCGCAAAAAGATATCATCCGCTCACTAACATTAAGTTCTTATGGGACCTTTTCGAGTGGGTTTTTAAAATCAGAATTACTAAAGAGAAATCAGAGTTATTTTATATGGGGTATAAGAACGAAAGAGATATTAGACTCGCTGGTATCTTGCAGTGCAAAGTAGGAAAAATTTTCACTTAGTATTTGGGTCTACCACTGTCTTCTAGGGCGCTTAGAAAAGAAGACTGGGTATGTATTATTAATAACTTTCAACGGAGGATTGATGGATGACAGACTAAACTTCTTTCTAGAGGTGGTAGATTAACACTAGTCAACTCAGTTCTCTCTAACCCGCCGATACATTTTTTTCTCTATTTTCAAAGCACCGAAATGAATTCTAAAACGTATGGAGGCGTTGCGGGAGGACTTCTTTTGGAAAGGACGGGCGAGCTACAATAGAGGTGTCTATATAGTCGCCTGAAAAAATATGTGTATGAGTAAGAAGAAATGAGGCTTAGGTGTTAAACATTTAGCTAACATGAACAATACCCTCTTAACTAAATGGTGGTGACGTTTTTTCATTGAGCATGAACTACAATGGAATAACCTGATCAGAAGTTTATATTACAACAAAAGGTGACCGTTGTTTGAAGGAAGTACTTTCCGACCAGCCTCACAATGGTGGAAGAACGTGATAGAGTTGAAGGAAATCTTCCGGGCGGAGTGAGCTATGGTTTGGGGGATGGACTATTCATCAACTTTTGGTCCGATAGGTGGTGTGACGATGCGTCCCTGAAGTCGTACTTCCCGGACATTCATGCTAATGCTGACCTCAAAGAGGTTCGAGTCAACGACTGTTTCTCTACTTCTGGATGGAGGTGGAGAAAGATTTTGAGAGGAGTGAGAAGAAACTTAGATTGCAGTGAATAGAGTATTAGGGCTCTGAAGAACACCCTTGTCAATCTACGGGTTCAAAATCAACCTGATGTTATCCGCTGGCGATGGAATTCAGGAGATAGGTTCACGGTCAAATTCGTGTATTCGTTAATAAGGAGTGTGGGTGTCAACGATGCTGTGACGCCCGCCATTTGGAGACTCAAAATTTCGGCTAAAGTTAAAATTTTTCTCTGGTTGGCCCTAAAAAAGAGACTACCTACTGTGGACAATCTTCTTAAAAGGGGATGGTCGGGGAACCCCTGGTGTGTATTGTGCGGTACCGCTCCGGAGACTGTAGATCATCTGTTGGTGGGATGTGTTGTTAGTAAATTTTTATTTATCTCGAACCTCGAAGAGTTCTTTTCTTTTCCCTTGATTGAGGACATCATTACAGTCTGGGAGCGGTTGCAGAGAGGGGGTGACGCCTTGAAGACACAGACACTGGTGGCGGCAATATGGTCGATCTGGCGTGAAAGAGATTATGTTATTTTTAGAAATCTATCTACTGTCGCTACTTTTACTACTCAACGCATTGAGAAACTGACAACAGAATGAACTGAGTTATGTCGAGCTGGGTGATATCTCCATCTTTCTGAGTATTTGATTTGACGCTGCAATCGTTTTTAACCTTTTATTACTCTTCTTTTACTTTTCTTTTTAGATCTTTTTTTTAAAATTTTTTTCTTCTCTTGAGGTCCTTACTGTCTCACTCTACGTAGCTAAATTTATTGTCTGAATGAATGAAGCAGGCGTGCTACCTTTTTCTAAAAAAAAATTTCGCAAAAAGGAAAAACGTTTGAGTTTTCTACACGACTCTCATATTTGTACTATTAAATTAGGCTTCGAAAATTTTGGGCTTTTAGTTTGTGACCATGTAACTACTAGAGAGTGGTTAGTGATACAACTCAATATGGCTAAAGTATCTTCTTATCAAATCAATGAAAATTATATTAAAACTCCGTTCTGATGGAGAGAAGAAAAATAGAAATTATGAGAGAAAATTATTTTCTCTCATTTAAATTAAAAGGGGAGAAAAATAAATAAATAAATTAAAAGGTAAAAAAAAGAAAATGACCTTCCATACTCCAAAAACAAGGACAACTTCTTTAGCTACCTTCATCCAAAAAACAGAACAAAAAGTTGTTTTAAAATTTTCTTTTTTGTCTCTCTCTTTTATTTCTTTTTCTTTTTTTCTCTTCTGTGTCTTCCATTCAGAAAAAAAATAAAATAATATATGATCGAATTCAATCAGTAAATAATAACCAAGTACGATTAGTATATCTATCAATAATAGTGTTATTATGTTGTATGGGAAGGACCAAACTAAGCTATCATACCCACTGCATTAATTCAGGTTTACCCTATGAATATTAATGGAAAAAAAAATAAAAATATTTAAGGAATAAACGTACTAATAACAAACAAAGAGGCCCTTGTGATCTATATATTATTCGTAGAATTAATGTCCTAATGTAACCGATCATTCCTAACGCAAGTGGCAAAGAATTTGGTGATTGGTACCCGAGGTCAACAAAGTGGGTAGCGTGCTACCTTTCTCTCAAAAAAATATATATATCCTAATGTACTATTTATTTAATATAGTTAGCTAGGAGTTGTCACGATTTTTTTTCTTTTCCTTTTTGGGTAAACTTAATTTGTCTCTACGTGGTTGAGCTTTTTGGGTAAACTTAATTTGTCTCTATGTGGTTGAGCACGTACCCTATGATATGTTTAATAAATTATATTTAATTACTCTATAATTTTATTTTTATTTTATCTTCTACGATCAAACATAATGGTCAAAGTGCAAACCACATAGTGGTACCATATAGTATTTCACCATTTAATAATTTTGCTCTATAACATCATGTGGTTTGTAAAAAATATAATTTCGTTACACTATTTACTAATAAATTTTTATAATAAAATAAAAATAAAATCATTAGATAATTAAATATAATTTTTGATCCATATAGTGTCAAAGTGGAAATACACCAATCCACAAAGGGAAATTGAACTTTACTCTTTTGTATTTAAGCCTCCTCAACCATACGACATTCTAAAAGGAGCCTCCTCAATTTTTTTTCCATTTTTCGTTTGACATCCACTTACTTAACTTTAGAAGTTTTCAAATTGGATGGATTTTAGTGAAATAAATTGTAGATTTGATCAAATTTAATAAGATTTACGTCTATATATAGACGTGCATATAATATTTTCCATTATTCATTTATTTTTGTATTTATTATTCTATTTGAGACTACTCATTTTCTATGAATTTCCTTTTTATTCTTTTGGCCTATTTTTTTGTATTAATTTTTGAAGTTATAGGGTATGGTAATTGCATGACCATAGAAAACTATATGGTGGGTCGGGGTGGCAATTTTGGAAGCCATGCGATAATATGATTAAACCCCATGCATACATGCATGATTGAGCTTATAAATCTGAAAATCCATTAGTTCGAAAATAATACAATATTACAGAATGGGAAAAAGTAAGGGGTTTTAGTTTCATTTTCGAATATTATGTGGGGATCGAATTGCAACCTTGTAGAAGACAGCCTGTATAACAACCACTGAATAAGCCAGTACTTCTTGAAGAATTATTCAGCTAAATAAACTTAGCTGGAAATGTGAATCAACTAGGATTCGAATTTGGGAACTCGGGTACCAACCACCAAGCCCTTTACCACTTGCGCTAGGGACGGTCGGTTATACGTAAAAATGAAAGGTAAACTTAAATCAGAAGAGAGAAATTTAAGCTGTTGCATTAAACAATCTCGACAATTCATTGTATGGAAAGAAATAACTGCAATAGAAGATTTCGAAATTCGATCGAGATTTTATAGAATTTGGATTCGGATTTCAAGGATTATAACTGAGATTTTATAGAATTATAAATACTCTTGGATTTCAAGGATTATAAATACTCCTGAAGAGAAGGGTAGAGGGACGGTTAGCTTTAATAATTTTCGGTAATTTTAATTCTAGAACGAGTTAAGTAGTTAGCTAGATTTATTTTCTTTTTTCGGAAAGCTTTTACATAGGTTTCGACCATAATTCAAATTATTAGTTGAAATTATAGTCTTTCAGGGCACAACAATCCAACCGAATCGATCCATTTTTAAAGATCCAAAGTTTTTAAGTGACTGAATGTAGTCTCTTTTAGGAGGTCAAGTCCTAATGAAGAACCCAAATCGAGTTGCTTACGCTCCGTTTCATTATAGTTTTGCTTTCGGTGAATAAGTTCGAACTTTTTTTTCGACAATTTAAATTATTTGGCCGAACATTTTTGGCCGAACAAATATAATGTTGGAGTTAATTAGATAATTAATATGCTAGAGGTTAGGTACCATCAGACAAAGTTAGTTTACCAAACCTAAATCTGTAGCCAATAAACGGAATCGCTGTCGGTTATAATCATGGTATCTAAGACCTAAGTAGGTATTATAGTTTACCAAACATTAAGTTATATAAATGACCATAATGCTGCGATCTAATCATGGTATCTTTTTTTCTAGATTTCATAAAAAAATAGGAATTTTGTTTTTCAAATTTTTTTCATCTGAAAATCAAAATCTACTTTAAACATATTTTTTTATGAAATTTTTTTTTTACCGAAAAATAGTTCTCTGCGCTTTTCCGAGGAACCAAATACCCCCTAACAAGGGAATGTACATCACATTGCATATAGCTACTATCTCTGCGTCCTACTCTGTTCTAAGTAGATTACGAGAAGCAATTACACTCACCACGAAACAAATTTGGGTAAATTACACTTCTAGTCACTTAAATAATGACTTAGGTCACCAGATTTAAATTACCTCACTGCCACCGGTAAGGGTGCAAATGGATCTGGGTTGGCGGAGCTTCCGTCCCGATCCGTCCTGAATGGAACCGTAAGTAGAAACAAAATATATAGAAAAATATATATAATTGCCCCAAATCCATCCGGGTCTGTCGCGTAAATGGAGCGGGAGGCCTCTTTCGCTAAAAATTTGGGTAAATTACACTCCTTTGATCCGTCTCGATCCTTCAAAAATTCGCTCCAACCCCAATCTGCTCCGAATGGAGCAGTAAGTAGGGGTCAGAAAAAGATTGAAATTAATCCATCACGAAAATTTTTCCGACCCGACAAAAAACGAAACGGATGGTGGGAGACCTCTCCCCCTTCTGGATCCGTCCCCTCTGCATCCCTACTTATTAGTCATTGTCATATTATATTTCTTTCAGGTTTTGATCAAATCAGTCTTTATATCATTTCTTCCTTTATAAAAAAATTGCAAATTAAAATTATGCATCACAATTATTAAAATAAATTGAAAATTAAATTTCACAATATAAGTTTAAACTGAAACTTTATAAACTCGCATGTACTGCATCACATATTTGGTAAAAACATGCAACCACGCACATAAGTATATATATTTGGTACTTGCCGTTACTAACAGGACGTTGAGACACGTACATCTTTCATATATTATGGTAAATAAAAGACCGGGTGTTCAAAAAGGAAAACAAAAAAAAAGGAAAAATCATGGGAAGAGAGGGTTGATCACAAAGTAGAAAGTATGGAAAAGGATGAGGAGGTAGACGAGGAGACCGACGAAGGCGCAAATGAGAGCTCCCATAACATGGTTGCAGAATTCGTGTATTTGCCCGCAAATCGGCAGCCATCCCGCATGCTGATTTCCGTTCTTCCCCAGCTCCGACAGCGCTCCCGTCGCCGCCACCGCGCTGGTCAGGAGCATTCCTATGATCTACATATATTGAAGCAGAAAAAAATAAAAAAATAATAATAACAAATTAATTTCGATACTATAAGATGGGAAATGCTTTGAGTACGTAGTAGTGTTTGAATTGTACGTAACTGCAGATTAGTTGTGACTAACTCAAAGGAATGATTAGATTACATAATTAGTATCCGCAATTCTCTTTCGTCCAAAAGTTCCAAATTAAATATATTTGGAACTTTTCAACGAGCAGTCGTAATCAAGCGATCGATCGAGCGAGTCATTAATATATTTCTATTTTTAACTAAAACCAGCTTGTGGCCGAATTGCAATTACATTGATCCAAACTGCCCCTAGCTAGCTAATGGCTAATATGTCAACATGGTCAGCACAATCAGATCGAATGGTTAATGCGTGTTTCCTGATGTGAATAGAAATGTTAAGATTATTTCTGATGTGCTCGATCTAGTGGTGACGAATTCAAAGAGAGAAACTCTTACCACGTCGGTCGCGATGACCAATTTCGAGAAAGAGCTTGTGGGAGGAATCAAGAGAACCAGCAAACTATACCCACTTGCTATGGCATTAGCTATCACAAAGAACCTACATCATGCACAAGTTGAGCTTCTTGATGAGATTTACAATACAACGGCAAAATCTACATACATATATATATACACACACTTACACAAATGAAGGTGTGTATTGGAACTTAGCCTCCATGGTGAAGCCAAAGAAGGAGGTGGTCTCATGGCTAGTCGCCATGACGACGGCCGCGACGAGCGTCGCGGCCGCCGCGAAGAGCCTCAGCAAGAACACACAAGCCCTCAGAGCCTTAGCCATGGTGAACTAAGCACAATGTGTTGTTCAATTTGGTGTATTGGTAGGGGAATGGAGGGGAGAGGAGAGTGTACAAGGGCCAAGGGCAATAAATAAGCATGCAATGGGGTTGATGGGGGTAGCTTGAGGGTGTTAAACAAGATGTGGGGGAGGTGGGAAAAAGTGGATGGGTGGGGAGTGAGCTACTTTTTGGTTAAGCTGTATCCCTTGCTTCCTGGGACAAAATCTCAACTGTCCCAATTCCATTGTGACAAGGAAATTATTAAGGGATCATCATATATATATTTTATATATTTTACAACCTAGTTAATTAGGGTCCAAGAAATTTCAACAACCTATATGTATATAAAATAATAATCCCTTCTAGGAGGGGTAGGAGTGGCAATATGTACTTCTATTTGACTTAGCTGCTGATTTTTTTTTGACTTGGATGCTCTTTGCTGTACCTTTGTTTATCCTTTTGTTTGCTTCTCCATTACTCCTCTTTACTTTACATGTACCCTTGAATAGGACTTCTCCTATTCACTTAAAACAAAAACCAAAAAAGAAAAAAGGAAAAAAATAATAATTGACCTAATAGGTGATCCCTTTGGTATCGTGGACCATCTAATACTCTATGGAGCTTGCCATTAAAATTACACCCTATCAAAAAAATTATAAATTTTGTGACTTTTTAATCGTACAGTTAATAATGTCGAAAAAATATGAAATTTAATTTTAAATAATTTAAATGGTCTAAATTATATTTAACGGTGCCGACCGTCAATTTGAAAATTCTATTATTAAAAATAAATTGGTAGTAAATCGACACGTTTACTATCGATAATAGCCTCTCTCTCTCTCTCTCTCTCTCTCTCTCTCTCTCTCTCTATATATATATATATATATATATATATATATATATATAGGGTAGGGCTACTATACTCTTATAAGTATAGGACCCTTCGTACTCATAAGTCGTTTTCAATGATGGAGCTTCCGAATCGACGATCCACACCGTTAAATATGATCTAGAGTATTTAAAACTTCTAGAAAATAAATTTCGTAATTTTTCGAAATCGTTATAAAGTCCATCAAGTGGGCATAAAATGAACGGTCAAAATCGAACGACGTCCTAAAAATGGATGATCGGATTCTTCAATTTAAGATCCGAGTTATTGATCTTTATCTACATAGTAAATAGAATTTTCTATCAAAAATTCAACCGATTCTGATTCTTTTACACCGTTAAACGAGTAAGTATCCTATACCGGCCGTTAAAAATTGTCAACTTTGAGATCTTTTGATCATAGGGCAAATGATGTAAAAAAAATTATGAAATTTAATTTCTAGAAGTTTTAAATACTTTAGATAATATTTAACGATATGGATCGTCGATTCGAAAGCTCCATCATCGAGAAAAACTTATGAGTACGAATGCGATCATACTCATAAGAGTATAGTAGCCGGACCCTATGTATATATATATATATATATATGTAATTATGTATACATATATATATATACATATATATACATATATATATATATATACATATATATATATATATACATATATATATAGAGCTAGTCTCCTATACTATCTATAGTACCGGGGCTCCGGTACTATAGTCGTTTTTTCGATCTTAGGGTGTTCAAATCAACGATCCACACCGTTGAAACTGATCTAGGATATTTGAAGTTTTTAGAAATAAAATTTTATAATTTTTCGACGTAGTTTACTTTGTGATCAAACCGTTTCAAAATTGTCAAATTTCAATGGTTATTATGGCGAGTTTGTAGTTTAACGGTGGAGAAGAATCTAAATTTATTCAAATTTTGATAGAAAATACTTTAAACTACATAGATGAAAGTCAACATCCTTGATCTTGAATTCGAAACTCCTATACTCAAATTTTAAGGATTATTCAATTTTCACCGTTCATTTTGACATGATTTATTTACTAAGTAAACGATATCGAAAAAAACTAAAATTTTATTCCTAAGAACTTCACATACCCTAGATCAGTTTCAACGGTGTGGATCGTTGATTTGAACACCCTAAGATCGAAAAAGTAACTATAGTACCGGAGCCCCGGTACTATAGATAGTATAGTAGCCTCATTCTATATATATATATATATAGGCTAGGGCTATTATACTTTTATGAGTATATACCCCTTTATACTCATAAGTTTTCGGCCGTTAGATGAAGAGATGTGCGGTTAGGATGATAGTGATCACCAGTTAGGATGATAGTGGTCTCCTAGGGTTGAGTGGGTGGTTGGTTGAATAGCATGATCTAACGAGTGGAAATGATCAAAGGGGTAAATCTAACGACCGAAAACTTATGAGTACAAAGAGATCTATACTCATAAGAGTATAGTAGCCGGACTATATATATATATATGTATATGAGTTCACCTACTATACTATTGATAGTATTTACTATCAACTTTTCTATCCTTAGATTATTACTATTCCACCAACCCCCACTAAACCCTAGTCATCCAATTAAGGATCAAAAAGTTGATAGTAAATACTATTCTCACACTATCAAATTATTACAGCAACATTCTACATATTTAGTTGAGCTAGTATACTACTGATAGTATATGAATAGTATTATATCAATTTTTTCACCCTCAGAGTGTTACTATTCCATCAACCCTCACTAAAATCTAGACATTCAATGGTCAAAAGTTGATAATAAATATTATTCTCATACTATTAATAGTATTCAAGCTTTAATACTATATATATATATATATATATATATATATATATATATATATATATATATATATAGAATGAGGCTACTATACTATCTATAGTACCGGGGCTCCGGTACTATAGTTACTTTTTCGATCTTAGGGTGTTCAAATAAACGATCCACACCGTTGAAACTGATCTAGGGTATGTGAAGTTCTTAGGAATAAAATTTTAGTTTTTTTCGATATCGTTTACTTAGTAAATAAATCATGTCAAAATGAACGGTGGAAATTGAATAATCCTTAAAATTTGAGTATAGGAGTTTCGAATTCAAGATCAAGGATGTTGACCTTCATTTATATAGTTTAAAGTATTTTCTATCAAAATTTGAATAAATTTAGATTCTTCTCCACCGTTAAACTACAAACTCGCCATAATAACCATTGAAATTTGACAATTTTGAAACGGTTTGATCACAAAGTAAACTACGTCGAAAAATTATAAAATTTTATTCCTAAGAACTTCAAATATCCTAGATCAGTTTCAACGGTGTGGATCGTTGATTTGAACACCCTAAGATCGAAAAAGCGACTATAGTACCGGAGCCCCGGTACTATAGATAGTATAGGAGACTAGCTCTATATATATATATATATATATATATATATATGTTATATATATATATATATATATATATATATATATGTATAGAGTCCGACTACTATGCTATCAATAACACCAAGCACTTGGTGCTATCAAGATTTTCACCGTTAGATCTACCTCTTTGACCATTTTCACTCGTTAGATCATACTATTCGACCAATTACTAACTCAACCCTAAAGAGACCACTATCATCCTAACCCACATCCCTTCGTCCAAGGGCCGAAAATTTAATAGTACCAATGACTTGGTGCTATTAATAGTATAGTAACCTAGTTTTATACAATATAGTCCGACTGGTGTGCTTCTAATAGCATCAAACATTTGGTGCTACCAAATTTTCCATCATTAAATTTATCACTTTGATCATACTATTCCACCAATCACCCACTAAATTCTAGAGGGACCACTATCATTCTAACCACACAAATCTTAGCACCAGTGACTTGGTGCTATTAGAAGCATTCCAGCTTAACTATATGTGTGCGTGTGTGTGTGTGTTTGTGCGCGCGAGTAGAGAGAGAGAGAGATCTTATTATTTCGATTTGGTTGTGCTTTTGTTTGTAATTCAGCTCGGTTCGGTTTTGAAACAGAAACCTCAAAACTCAGCTGACCTATGCATAATTACCCCTCAACACAATTGAAATAAAAGAAGTACGAGCGCAAATATGTAAATTAGTAACGCTTAATTACACTATGTTATACTAAACTCTACAAATTTGTTACTTTCTACATTATACTATTTTTTTTGAGATAATTGTCTATATAACCCTTAAAACATAAGAAACTTTTTTTTCTTTCTATATATATTTTTTTTGAGATAATTGTCTATATAACCCTTAAAACATAAGAAATATCTTATTTACTCCCACTTTTTTTTTCTTTCCAATATATCCCTCATAAGTTCCTTTGTTATTCAAAAATACTTCTGCAGTTACCATCCGTTAAGTTAACTTGGGTTAAACGTGAGTTACATATCTACCAGAGTTAAAAAAAATTAAAATACCTTTTTTGCCCTTAATTTAAGGGCAAATAAAAAAAGTTGGTAATGGTAGAAGGATATATTTGAAAAGGCCAAAAATTAAAATACTTTTTTTGCCCCTGACTTGAGGGCAAATAAGAAAAGTTGGTTATGGTAGGAGGGTATATTTGAAAGGGCAAAATAATAATTTTACAGAGATAACGGCTATTGCTAATAGTTCACTAACATAATTTAACTCTAGAGGTATATTAGAAATAGGTTGGAACGTAAAAAAGATATTTTCAATATTAGCCTCGTAAGAAAGGTAAATCAGAAAGTCGAAAACTTTTCAGGGTATATAAGCAATTGCCCCCCTTTTTTTAAGAGTACAACACTCAAATATCTTTTCTTTTTTTTTCAATTCCTACACTATAAATAATAAATTTATAATTTTAAATAAAAGCTATTAAAAAAAAATCTATTGAAAGTGGTAGAGCATATATATATATATATATATATATATATTAAGCTCACTTTTACAAAAGAAATAATAAAAATTATAAGAATAATAAAAAAATAATTGAAAATAACTGATAGAAAATTTTTCAATGATATCATGAAATTTTTTTTTATATATTTTCTACTATTTAACTAGTGTCCTTTAGTAAAGTTGTTAGATTTTGTCTAAAATAATAGATTTGTTAACGGTAATATAGAAATTGGCGAGAAAAAAATAGTACGAATTAGAAAAATTAAAATAATTATAAAATACAGTATAGAGTTTGATAAAATATAATAATATAACAATGTTTTCAAAAAATTTATATAATATAACAAATAAAAATAACACCGAATTACAGTATATATAGTAGGGTGTAGTTATCAATTAGTAAATATATACTTCACTATTTTCTAATGGGACTAGCATAAATTGATCATATCTTGATCAAATCAGTACGATTCCGATAATATTTTACCACTTATAGAAATAAACATTATGTATATATTTTTAGCTAAATTACAGAAAACCCTCCGTCAATACCCGCTCTTTCACTTTTTCTCCTGTCATTCAAAAACCTACACTTTGCCTCCTTAAAAAATAAAAAATGTTCACTTTGCCCCCCGCCGCCAGTATTCCTTTAGGGTTCCGTTTATATCTTATTTTTTATACCCAAAATATTCATGAAATCCTCATCCATGCCCACACATATGCCCTCGATCGCCACCTCGCCCTCGCACGAAGTCGGAGTTGGGGTCAAGGGAGGCGTGGGCGAGGGTGCGGGATGCGGGATGAGCAAGATTGGGAAGGAGGAGATGAAGAAGATGAGGACATTTGATCATTTTATCACACCGTACCTCCTGTGAATATTTTTTATTTTTTAAGGAGGTAAAATGTAGGTTTTTAAATGACAGGGTATTGACAGGAGAATTTTATGTAATTTAACCTATATTTTTTTCTCGTATCCGTGTTTATTAGTGAGGTGGCTTCGAGTCAAAATTAAGTGAGAATGGATGTACGTAACAAAATAGAAATCGTCTTCTTAGGTCAAATAAATTAACACTTTAATTAGTTTTTGGTGTGATTTATTGGGTGACCCATTGAGTGACCAAACAACAAAGATAGGAAATCATTCTCGGATGAAAGTGATTAAAAATTTTGTTGATATTATGCAATCCAAGTTTTCTAGAAGCTTTATTAGGCACAAAAACTTTTAGTTTTTGCAATTAAAACTCTTAAACTTTCTCAAATAATTAAGAGGACTCCTCTCTTCAGATGAAATTACTAATTATACAGTAATTTTGGTCATATGTCTTGCATAGAATTAATCTTGTAAAACTTTAAAATATTTTTTTGATTTTTATATATAAAAAAAGTAATAAAATTTGAAGGTAGGTTCATCCTCTTTCTCAATTCTCATGTTTAATTATCTAATTTGCAAGAGAATTTAAAAGCAGGTTTATTTATATTTTAAAGTCTTACAAGATTTTTTTACATGGCATGCAATCAAAATGTTTTGGTATAAGTTGTAGGTTTGATTGAGAACTATTTGATAAAAATTAACTAGAAAGCCTAATTATCAAAATTAAAAGTTTAGGCCTAATTACCAAAATTAAAAGTTTAGGTACCCATTTGCAAATGAGCTGAAGTCCAAGAAATCTTTATGACAGTTTTCTCTTTTATATTTCATATCAACACTTTTCATTATTTATAAGAAAATAACGAAACTGATAGCTTGCTACCTTTCTCTCTTTCAAAAAAAAAAAACACTTTTCTTCAAATCTGGATTAGACGCTCGGTGGAATTCAAACACAGAAACTCTTACAGATACTACAGCAAATAATATAAATTATTATTATCCAAAAACTTAAACTGATACAGAATAATTATTTTATACTTTATATCAAAAAAGGTCAAGCCTACTTAATTAGAATACTAGGATAATCTTACCTATCTAGTAATCTTTTAAGTTAAAAAAGTAGTTTGTGCGAGATAATTCTCACCACCCAGTATATAATAATATAGGTAATTCTACAAATCCAGCTTCCATTATATTTATGGTTGCACGCATGATATTCATTGCATAGGTCCACCAATTCATAGAACTAGGCTTATGTGCTTTTAGAAATACGGTGTCTTTCGTGTTATTAAGTCATTTTCGATATTGGTTTGAATCAACGATCAATTCATTTAGACTTAATCTAGAGTACTTAAAATACATAGAAAATAAATTTAGTAATTTTCGATATCATTTGCATGGTGATCAAAGGGGTCCAAAATCAACAATTTTAATGGTTATGGTGAGCCGTTTGCAAGTTTAACAATATAGAAATATTTAAATCAAGTGAAATTTTGATACAAATTTTTTTATACTATATGAAATCAGATCAATATCTTTGATCTAAAATTTTAATATCATATATATCATTACTTTTTGTGAGATTTTTATTTTCAGCCGTTAATTCTAAGCCTTTTCGATCACTAAGTAAATATAAATTTATTTTCTATATATTTCAAACGCTCTAGATCAAAGTATAACGAAGCCGATCGTCGATTCGAAAGCCCCAGCATCGGAAACGATTTGATAGTACGATGAACTCCGTGCTTCTAAAAGTACACAAGCCGGACTCTTGTACATATTTCTAATTAATGCATCATTGGTAAGATGACTTATGAAGGATACATGTGCATGCACTTCTTAGATTTTAGGCTTTTGCCCAATGAGATTCCTTAACCTTTGTCAAATAGTTTAAATAATCCTTCCTCTTAGGTGAAGTTAATAAATAAATAGTCATACGTACTGGTGGCATGTATTACCGATGATCTTGTAAAACTTCAAAACACAAAATAAAATCTACTTCTTTTCTTTTTATGTATAACAGTAAAGAATAAAGATTGAAAATAAAGTCGAACACTTCTTCAAATTTTTGGGATTTTTTGTTTCAGGCGTTAGAATAAAAAAGATATATTGTAAAATATTTTGAAGCTACATAAAATCACATGTTAGATATACATTTGTTGAGAACTGATGTTTAATTAGTAGCTTCTCTTGAGAAGAAAGATTTATTGAACTATTTGATTGATAAAGTTTAGATAGAGGCTGTGGATCGTAAGCGCTAACCAACTATTCCAAAAGCACGTACTGATAGGAATGCCGCACCTATCACACTTAAGGACTCAGCCATAGTGTTCGCGGGCTTCGACCTGACTCAACCCACCTGGACGTTGGGTCTATTGTTGGGCCTTTTGCCGTTGGGTCTCTTGTGGATCACACCCCCACTCAACTTATTTGGCTCACCCAACTCAATTTATTAGTCTCCTGGGTCTATTGTTACGGGGCAGAAAGTTGGACCTATTTTAGCCCAATAATAAATAGCCAACAGAGGCGAAGCTAAAACTCTCATGTAGGAGGAGGGGCACTGAGCAAAGTCGTAAAAATTTTAAATATTTTCTTAGCTTATAGTTTTCTATATTTATAGATTGGTACTTAATTGTGACGCCCCACTTCCACGGAAGTCATCCATTCTAGAACTACTTGAGTCCTAGCACGCTTAACTTTCTTAACTTTTGGGCTAGCCACCGCCAAAAATACTATAGTCGGATTAAGAGTTTTACCCATATTATATCTCATATATAGGAATTATAAATCCTAGGCATCACATTCCCCCTCTTTTTTAAAGCCTGACGTTCTCTTCAGACTCAAGCATACTCACAAGTTTCAGGTGATGTGAGGCTCGTCTCGCTAGCTTTAGTCGACCTTGTCGGTAGCCTCGATCCACCCACAATGGTCATCAGCGGAGGATACTCGCTCTGCCCACTGTATAACGCTGACTCATTCGAGACTCATCTTATATTTTCAGCTGGTGATTGGATTTGATACCAACTGTCACACCCCGCTTCCTGGGAGTCATCCATCCTAGGATTATTCTAGCCCTAGCACGCTTAACTCATTTTGAGGCTACTCGTTCACTAAGCATTAAACAATTATGAAATTTGATTTCTATATAGTTTTAATAGCGTAGATCATGTTTAATAGAGCCGGATGTCCCATTATCAAAAATAACTTACAAGCACGAAAATTTTCGTAATTTCGATAGCATAGGAGCCTAACTCTATAATATAAATATTAAGCCAAATACTTAAATGTACAATAAATGTACAATAGTGTATACTCAACATATAAGCATGTACAACACTCAAAAGCACATGTGCACGTAACTCGGGGGTCGTTGGAGGGTCTAAATTAATGCGTCGTTTTTTTCAGTTAGGAAACATTCGAAGATTGGAAAATGACGTGTTGTTATGCAATATCACGTCATATTTCATTATTTGCCCTATTTAAATAAATTTTACATTGAAAATAAATTTTGGTTGAAATAAAGTTCAGATAAAAAATATTAATTTATTAATTATTTTGTTTGGTAGGAGGTTAATGACTTCGAAAATATGTGTGTCCTAATTTTTCTTATTTTATTAAAAATCTTTATACTAGTATATATATAAGAGGATGACAGTTAATTTTTTATTATTTTTTCTATCATTTTCTCTTCCATAATTAACTTTGTTAGTACCCAAAGTAAATTCAATTACGACGTTTTGAAAAAAACAATTACGTGTGAATTTAATTTACGATAAACCATTTATAGCCTAAAATAATTTTATCCCTTCCATATTTGGTGAATAAACATGTCTCAGTTTTTTAGAGACTAGACTAGAGATGTAAACGAATCCGGGTTAGTGGAGCTTCTGCCATAATCCACCACAAATGGTGCAGTACATGGGAACTGAAAATATAAAAAAATATAACCCACTATGAATCTACCCGATCTGCCGAAGAAATGAAGCAAGAGGCGGGAGACCTTTTTTTTTTTTAATTTGTTCCGATCTGTCAAAAATTCGCTCATATTCTGATCCATCCCAAATAGAGTAGTAATTAAGTGAGGGTCAAAAATATGATGAAAATTAACCCGCTCGAAATCCACCTCGACCCGACAAGAAACGGGGCGGGCGGTGTTGGTTTGCATCCTTAGGCCAGACTGGATTTTTGTTCAGCTCCATTTTTCGCTCATAACCTAGCTATCATTTATTTTTTAGATGTCTATTTGGAGCAGTTAAACACTGTTTTTTTTTAGAATTAAATTTAGCTGAAAATGTGAAGCAACTAAGCTTCGAACTTGGGACCTCGGGTACCAACCACCAAATCTTTTGTCACTTGCGCCAGGAACGATCGGCTACTTAAACACTTTATAATAATTTTTTTTTCAGGAGTATAGTATAGTTATAATATACTCTATTTTATACTGCATTTAGACGTTCGTGGAGTCCCAACAAAACATACGAAATTAAGTCGGAAGGTGACAGTCATACACGTAACTCGCAACTTCCTCAACAACCTCTCACCAGATGAGATTATGGTCCCAAAAAAAATCATAAAAAATAAAATAAAAATAAAAATAAAAATAAAATAAAATATTGAAGACATGTTTCCGCCAAACATGAAACCCAAAACTGTGAGAGGAAATAAACAAAAGATAACATAGTAAAATAAACATGAAACCCAAAACTGTGAGAGGAAATAAACAAAAGATAACATAGTTTAGATGATTTGTATTATTTAACACTCTTAAACCAACAAAACCCTAATTTAAAATTTTCGATCTGAAACACAATGAAAATTTTTATTATCAGATTGGATTGAAAACAAAATTATAGATATTTGTACTTACTTCAAAATTTTGTGTATTAATTTATAGTGATATATGGATTTAAAAAAAAAAATCATCGCTGATTTGCTAAATTATGATAGATTTGATGGAACGAATTATGAAATATTACATAGAAAAAAATCCAGTATCTCTCTAATGATTCGGCCTGAGGAAGGCATGACGGCTCAGCACCGCTGTGATCTGCAATTCTATAACAAGTGGCTTGAGAAAGACCGAAGTCAAAATCAAAATTTTTAAAGGTCAGCTAGTCAGATCAAAATAGGTGATAGTTGAGAAAATTCTAGACATATTTTTCAGTAAAAATATATAGGACTTAACTCAACAATCGCCTATTTTGATCTCACTATCTAACCTTTAAAATTTTAATTTTGCTATCTAACCTTTTACTTTATTAGATTTAAACAAATCAACAACTCTTTAACTTTAAAATTAGAACTCATTATTTGTCTTTACGAATTTAATTAGTATTTTTATGCAATTCGTGTAATTATAAATTTATTATGGTAAACAAATAGCATAAATTTGTCAAAAGAGCGCTCAATCTGGCTTCCCACCATTTCAGACGTATCTAAACCCAACCTATCCTCCCACCACAAGGCAGGATACTGACCCATTTAAGCCAAACAATAAGTCGGAAAAAAAAAAGTGCTAAAAAGCGTGCTCGGACTTGGAGCCCTAAGAACGATTACTTCATTTGAAGTTACAGAAAATAGCCCACATAATTAAGGAAATAATTTGGCCCAGATCTAACTTTAAACCCAAAAGCAGCTTCAAAGTGCACTTAAGAGAGAGAGAGATCTAAAAAATAGTGTACCAACAATTAGCTAGTTAAATCAAAATTAAGATCGTGCAATAACACTCACGAAAAATCAAAAATAAAGAAAATGCAATCTAACTCATATTGTGCAATAACTCACAAGAAAAATCAACAATAAAGGCAAAGTATTTCGGAGAAGATACTTTTACTCAAAAGACCTTGATCGTAATCGGGAGAGAGGGAAAAGGTAATAAGAAAGTCGATTTTATGCTGTAGACGCGTATGACCCGATGATCTAAATGGCACCCTAAGAAGGGAATTTAAAATAAGGGATAATTTCATACAGTTCCCTGTAATATATTAAACAACAGATATATTCTTACAAAGTTTAAATTATCAAATTTATTTTTTCAAAAATTCATTGACGTTCATATTTGCCCCTCTGGGAGAAGCTATCAGCACAACGAGACGCCAGCAGAAGGCTAAACGAGCTCACAAAACTCGGCCACATGATAGACAATCTGGCTAGAGAGGAGTAACCTTATTTACCGGGACAGTTGTACGAATCCAGCTCAAGTCCTTTTGGGTATTTTGAATTCCATAGAGAATTGGTTTGAGTTATGTCGCTAGTTGCTCCTCTCTGCCGCCATTCGTGTACATTTTTCTGCTCTCTCCCTTCTATTGCTCCCCTTCTCTCTCTCATCCTTACTCTATTTTCTCTTCTTTGGGAGGCCGCGTTGTGTTATTTATGTACGTAAGTTTATTTTTTTAATGAATGAAGCAGGTGATTCGCTATCCGCTTCGTTTAATGAATGAAGCAGGTGGTTTGAGAGAAAGATAGCACACTACCCGCTTCGTTTATTTTTTTTTAGAAATAAACTTAGCTGGAAATGTAAATCAACTAGGATTCGAACTCGGGACATCGTGTACCAACCACCAAGCCCTTTGCCACTTGCACTAGGGACGGTCGGTTGCCAATCTCAACATCATATGGATTAAAGAAGATGTCAATATTGTTCATTTGCCACTCCAGGAACCAGCTTCCATCCCAATGCTAGAGAAGCTGCAAATATAGAAATCACAGTAGTGGCCGGGTAGATTCCCTGCAGCTTTAAGTATCTTCCTGATATTCTATTATTAAAACTAGGTTGGGTTAGTAATAAAATTAAAATAATGGGTTTCAACCGTTCAGCTTCTAATGGATCTGAATCTGTTCTGATCCTCTCCTTATCCCCCTCTTATTTATTATTATTTTTTTATCTACTCTGATTGTGCTCCCGCCAATCTGGCATTTTTGTTCATGAATTGGACTTTATAAAATTGTTATGGTCAGCATGGTATACATATATATAGAGGACCTGTTTGGCCGAGCTGTGGGATGAAGTGCTATTGAAAAAGTGCAATAGAAAATAGTGTAGTGCTGTTAAAAAAAGTCGTAGAGTGTTTAGTTGATCCTATCCAAAATACTAAATAACTTCTAAAAAATCCAATTTTATCTTATAGAGATCTCAAGTGCTAAATAACATATTTGTCCATGAGATCTGTTTCGCGAGTCTTTGTTTGTGCATTCTTTATCTAATTTTTTATAACTCCTTGGTGATGCTTGTTACCTATAAGAACTATTTCAGGTAAATTGATCTAGTGGAACTTAATGGATACAAGTTGTAATCTTTTGAATTCCTAGAAATTAATTAGCTTGTTGGAGATCTCCATCCTAAAAAAGAGTTGAAGCAAAAGCACATGGAAAATATACTTCTCCACTCTGTAGTCTATACGTCGCAATATATTTTATGGAAACAAACAAAATACTTTTCATTACACTTCTTCGCCGTACATAATGCATCTATCTTGAAATCGCAAACAAGACCTTAAAAAGGAAATAACTCATGCAATGAGTATTAATTTTCTTCCGATGGAATACCAGAATAAATCTTTTTCGATGATTAAACAATTGAAATATCCCAATAAAAAAAGAAAAGAAAAAGAAAAATGGCTAAAGGATCAAATTCAAAAATGGCCTATAGCTAAGGAGGTTCTCAAACTTTTCTACAAGAAAAAGAGAAAAAAAAGAAAAAAGTGTAGAAAGTCAAGAAGCACCAAGTCAAAGAGACTTGAAATTAAGGCCCCAATCAAAACATATTTTCTTGTAACATGAAGCATATTTTGTCACCAAAAGACACTCACATTAGAGTGGAGGACACAGGTCCAACAAGGGAGTGGTACTATATGTTGAAGATTTGTAGCCTCAAACACATTTTTTCCACCCATTATGATGACATTTTTGCTCAAATCCAAGCCCATAAAATATATTATTATTATAATAAAAAAAGGGTAGGTTAATGTCACCTCTTATTATTGGGCAATTGAATATTCAACTGGTGTACAAATGGTCTTCTCTTTTTATCTTGAGGTACAGAAGCATGCAACATGAGGGAACTATTCTTTTTATGACCACTAAAGCATGCATCATTTTAATTTTTTTTAATTTTTTTTAAAGTACAAAGTCTACATGAAATATTGTAGAAGAGAATTATAATAAAATTTATTTGAAAAAAAAAAATACTTTGCAACCTTACATACAAAAAATAAAAGGGATAATTTCAAATACCATTCTTGTGGTTTCGTGCTTTCTCACTTTAGTGCCATGTGGTTTAAAACGTATCACTTTAGTACCCTGTGGTTTGGTTATTCTTTTTTTGTTATCTCTTCGTTAATTTTTTCGTTAAATTAATGAGAAAGTTAAAACTATAGGATAGTAAAGTGAATATTCGATAAACCATAGGTGGGATATTTAAAATTTTTTCGTATAATTTAATGAAAAAATTGACAAAAAGATAACAAAAAAAGAGAATAACCAAACCACAGGATACTAAAATGATACGTTTTAAACCACAAGATACTAAAGTGAGAAAGCACGAAACCACAGGGGTGGTATTTGAAGTTATCCCAAAATAAGAAAATAAAAATTTTATTTTAGCAACAAAAAAGAAAAAATTTGGAATCAACTTTTTATTTTTATTTCCGAGACTTTTAAAAAATTAAAATTCTTATATATCAGTCGACCGACCAAAATGTCTTGCAAGCTAGCCAACTATAATAATAATAAAAAAAAATCACCTTCCTCAGTATATCAAATTATATAAAATTAATATTAAAAAAAAAGAAGATAATGGCACCAAAAAAAGCCTAAGTATCTAATAGACTCCCTTCAACTATAGGCCATTCTGGGATAAGCCTACTCAACTATAAAGATTTAAATTATTGGAATTAAAGTAATTTTAGCTAAATAAATTAAAAACTTTATCAAATTAATTGATAATTTTATTAAATTAAATAGTATAAATTATTTTATAGCAAATAAATCTAGATAAATTAATTGCTTATAGCTAATTGAGCAATAAAAATTTGATCAATTCTAGGCCTACAACCCCTTTTTTTTCTTTTTTTTTACACTAAAATCTGAAAGGGTTTGGTAAACACAAAACCCCTTGATGCGGGATTTTAGGGATTACAAACCCTTTGGTTTGTAGACTTAGTATTTCTCTAAAAATTTAAGAATAAATTTTAAATTGCCCACATTTAGCTCATTTTTATTTTGTCATTCTGTGATTTAAAAAAACTAGACTTTGCACTTCGGTGGTTTTTTTTTTTTTTTCAATAAGAAGTTCATGTCAAGTAGGGTGATAAAGTTAAAAAAAAATTTAAAAAAAAACTATAGGATGGCTAAGAAAAAAAATGTGCTAAAGCACAGGGGTGCAAAGTATAATTTTTTGAATCACCGGTGATAAGTAAAAATGAGCTAAACCACTGAGGAGCAAACTGCAACTTTTTAAACCACGAAATAGCAAAGTGAAAATGAGCTAAATCACATAAGGGCAATTTAAAGCTTAACCAAAATTTAATAAAATTTCTAAACTAATTAACTATAAAAATTCAATTAAAAAAAATTAAAAGTTGAAGGCTTGTCGATCAAAAAATTAAGTACAATATTATCCATCCGCTCTAAATCAGGGTGTAAGATATACACTCTAGGGTGAATGGGATGATCCCATTTGTCTTGTTAAGTTTTTTTCTTTTTTTGTTAACTAAAAATTATTGAAATTTTGTGAATTTTTAGATGGCCAAAGTGTAAGATGCACGCTCGAGACAGGAGTATGCAAATAGCATTTGCCAAAAAGTAAAGTTAAGGGGTCTATTTCATAATGACTATTGTTGAGGGGTCACCATACATTTTCACCAAAATCAATTTAATCAAGTATACAGTAGGGACCACCTAACTACGTGAATGTTCCCTCTCTCTCTCTCTCTCTCTCACACGCACAGTTATTCTACGTAGCGATATTAACGTCCAACCGTATTCCACGTAGTGATAATAACGTTCAACTATAGGTCTCCATGCTACACGTAAGTACAAGATCAATTTTTCAAACAAATATATCATTTCAGTATAAAATTATTATATTTTATTTTATTATACTTTTTGCCATTTCATAGAGCACTTGGTGACTTACTGCGAGTATATATATATTGTATTCAATATGACTGTTATAAAGAAGGCTCTTTTCTCAACTATCGATCATTTTAAAATAGGCTCAGCTATTAATTCTAATTCTATAATTATCGATTATTATCAATTTGAACTGAGTAGAAACATAGCCCCTAATGAGGGGAATCAAATCCACGACCATTGCGATTGAAAGAGTTTTCGACTTACTCTGTTACCATATTACCTTGAAAACTAACACACACATATATCTATTATTTGTGTTTCTTAAAGTTAATATTCCTTCTCAGAAAAAAAAAAAAGAAAAAAAAGAAGGGAAATTGTCTAATCGAGTATCAAGTTGGACTATGTTCAGTGAAGTTGGCCAAGTTGGACTTTGCTATGACTAGGTAGTGTCCACCTACACATATTTCCACCTTTCTTGAGTATAGTTTTAGACCTAGTTTTAGAATGCGGTGGCTAAAAGTATTATTTTTATGCTATAAAGAATCCAAAAAGTTCAAAAGCATTTATAAAAATATTTTATTTTTTCTCCTCTAATATTTTAAAATTGCGGTTGCAACTGTCATGGAAGAAAAATGTAGCCATATACTTCTCTGATGGAGATTTTAGCAGCCACATTACCAAGCTAGACCCTCGTGTTTGTAGGTCCTCTATAATATAAAAAGTAGTGCTTTTAGCAACTATATATATTACCAAACTAGGCCCTGGTGTTGCCAAACTATATCCATTTGCAAATACAATAGATAAACATGTCTATGGGTTATAGATAGAAAATTCACAACAAGGCCAATAGAGAGTAAAGTAAACATAGCCTCTTGTGTGTTCCAAACTCACCAATGGCCTAGAACTTCTATGGCATTTTCTCCTCCACCCTAGCATCAGTCTACAACAAATTAAAGAACCAAATCTCCTAATCCAATATATATTATCTTCTTTGCCTAATTATTGGCCTTATCTCTATCTAACATCACTCACTGTAAATAGGAGAGCTTCCACTATTTTAGGTGTCTTTTAACCTCATATGTCTCTTTGATTTCCAACTTTGACATATGAGATGATAATTAAATTTTGTTGTGTTTCAACATCAACATCACATGACACCAACTCAACTTTCTCCTGATGTGCTTTATATATATAAGCCTTTGGGTGGTCCTCTATATTTTAGCCTAGCAACTGCATTAATTGCACTTTTGAATTAAACTTGTGGCATATATAGAGATTGAATATAATTTTCCTTTCTTTTTTTTTTTTTATCGCGGTTATGGATTCGGAGTTTCGGGCTCGCGCAAAGGCTGAGTTGCCGTGCGCTGCGTGCCGAACGCTCCACCGAAAGTGCAGCCCCGACTGCTTGTTGGCTCCGTACTTCCCCGCCGACGAACCGGAGAAGTTCGCGAGTGTGCACAAGGTGTTTGGAGCAAGCAATGTGATCAAAATGCTTCAGGTAAGTGAGTGTTCCTTACAAGTATATATATAGCTAATGTGTTGCTTAATGAATTGTTAGTTAGAGGAATTAAGTTGCAAAATGTTGCTTTTACTTTTCTGCAAACTATAAAATGCTTTCGAAAAGTAAAATTTCGGTGTTCGAGTGAATCAGGTGGTGGAGGAAGCGAGAAGGGAGGACGCGGTGCAAAGCATGGTGTACGAGGCTAATGCGAGGCTCCGAGATCCAGTTTACGGATGCACGAATGCCATTTCCTACTTGCAGAAGTGCTTGAAGGATCTTCAGAAGCAGCTTGAAGCTACCAGAGAACAGATCCTAGAGTCGCGAAGACAAAATGATCACTTATTGACAGTGTTGAGGGATGAGCCCTGCTACTATAGTTCAATCTATTTCCTCGCCGAAAATAATTATGTGTGCGGCACGAACAACTTCCTCTTGGACGACGTCGACCAATTTGAGTTCTGCGTGGATCGATGTCAGATGATTCTATGAACCTGCTGCTCAATCTTAGCCCAGGTTGCATTTCAAGAGAAGGTCATATAGAAATGACAGAGAAATGGTTCAGTATGTTTAGTCCCAAATTTAATTACAGCATAGAAAAGTAGATCATATCTAGTATTGTGCTTGATTCAGAGCTTGATTTATGTAGTTCTCATTTCAAAAGAGGAAAATGCTAAGCATTTTCACTTTCCTTTTTCGGTAAGAGGATCAGCCCATCATAGTATTTCTGTTGTAAGAAGTGTCCTGTTCTGGTACTATGATATGTTTCCAGGTATTGAATGATTCGCCCAGATCCCGCGCAAACCTAATTGAGTGAGCAATTGGCTGCACCAAGTAGTCCTCTATTGATCCATTATGATCAATCGTAATTAAAACTAGACCAACTTATTCAAATTGCTAAATTATCTGTTGCAATCTTGATCCTCAATTAATTCTATAGGACGACTTGCCAATTTTGGTAATTGGTTGATAATTAAGTACTGCATTTCATTGCAGATCAATATGGCTGTACTAAGAAAACAATTTCAGGATATGGCGCGCAATTCAAGCTGTTTCTTCTATTGTTTCTTTTCACATACCACATCAATTACAGTATACATTCTCGAGTAGCGGTATATAAACTAATTTACCTTGATTGACAACACCTTCAAAGCATTTACTCATCCATTGTAGCCTCTATTTGGTTGGGGTATAAGGAGTGGGATAAGGGGTTATCCCACCCTTCATATCCAAACAAAAAAAGTTAAGGTGGGAACTGTTGTTCCCACCCCTTAACGGGTTATTTGGGATAACCCAGGATAACCCGTTAAGGGGTGGGAACAACAGTTCTCACCCATCCCTGGAACAGCTGTTCCTCTCGCCCCCTTTTCATAAAATTTAAAATTTAAATTTAAATTTAAATTTTAAAATTTATAAAATTTAAATTTAAATTTTATAATTTGAATGTTTCAAATTTAAAATTTAAAATTTTTAATTTGAATTTTTAAAATTTTTAATTTTTAATTTTCAAAATTAAAACATATAATTTTAAATTTTAAATTCTAAATTTTAAAATTTTAAATTCTAAATTTTAAAATTTTAAATTTGATATTTTAAATTTTTTAAATTTAAATTTGATCTTAAATTTAAATTTTGAAATTTAAAATTTTGAAACTTAAAATTTAAAATTTGAAATTTGAAATTTGAAATTTTAATTTTCACTTTTGAAATTTGAAATTTTAATTTTCACTTTTGAAATTTAAAAGTTAGAATTTTAAGTTTAAAAATTCAAATATAAAATTAAAAATTCAAATACAAATACAACGAGAGGGATAATATCGTCATTTTTTATTTATAACTACCGAATATTCTTCTTATTCCATCTTATCTATCCAAACGCTATTTTTCTTATTCCCGAAAATAATTCAATTTTCATCCAAACACAAAATTGGTCTATTTCTTACTTATACCTGAACTTGTACTATCTCTGGAATAAGCAGTTTTTCCTTATACCGAACCTCTCTCTTTGCCTTATAGTTTTGTGCCAATTGGCGTCTTTTCATTTGTAGCTTCGGTGACGAGTGTCCTACATATAATTGTGGTATCCACCTCCACTCCTTAGGAAATCAGTTGTAATGTCTACTCTTAATCAATACACAATATTTCTCAAACTCTCTCTTTTATGCTTAGTCTTAGGGCGAGTAGGTTCTAACTTAGCGAGCAGAGAGGTAGACTTGCTCACTTCGCAAAGAAAGGCAAGCGTCGTACGGGCTAGACAAGCAATTTCGCTTAAGTCCGTGACAGGTAGAGCCTATTTGTTTCACCGAAACTGGACTTTAGGTTGAAGTGGACTTTGGGTTGAAGTGGAGTTCGGTGAAAACTACTTCTCCCCTGCTGTTTGTTTTATAGCCATGGAAGTGAAGTTTCTTCAGTTCTGCTGTTTGTTTGGCAGAAAGTGAATGATATAAAACTATAATTTATGTATAAATAATAAATTATAAATTATAATAATAAATAAAAATAATATAATTATATTCCTATATAATTAAAAAAATTAATCAAAAACAACTAAATATTTTTTTATACATAAATTATAGTAATACAATAATAAAATTATAAAGTAAAAAATATATATATATACATAACTAATCAATTTTCATCATATTTTAAATGTACAAACTAAATTAAGGAAATACTAAAACTTAACTAATCATATTTTAAATATGCAAAGTAAATAAAAGAGTAATTAGTGCCATAATTAAGTATATTTAAATATAACTAGCATTACTTATTGTATTATTTTATTTTTTTTAACCTCTCTTCACCATAATTGACTTCGGCCGGGATGGGCCAAAGTCAATTACGTTGTTTCGGGTAACTCGAATTTTCACCGTATCTTTATTACGGCGAAACAAACAGTGTAAGTGATTGTTTACGGCCGAAAACGACTTCACCCCTCTCCACTTTCACCTAGGGCATATTTGGTTGTCCGAAAGTGGCTGAAGTAAAAAAAAGTTATTTTTGCAAAAGTAATTTTTCAGTTCGATTGTTTAGTTGGCTATGAAGTGAAATATAAAAACTATAGTTTTGTAATTTTAATTTTTCAATTAAATATAAAGATGTGAAAAATATAAACAAACGACTTATACTCGTAATTTAAATTAAAAATATAAATTTAGACTTAAATTTAGAATTCAAAACTTTATTTTAAAATTAATTTAAACTTAAACTGAGTTGAATTTATAATTAAAATTTAAGACATAAATTAAATTTATAATTTGAATTTAAAATTTAAGTTATAACTCATAACAAAAATTAAATTTTAAAATAAAAGTTCAACATAGAAATTAGACTATTTATTTAAATTTGAATTCATTATTTAAATTTATAGTTTGAATCTTATTTTAATTTACTCTTTAATCTCAAATTTTTGAATGCAAATGTGAAGTCACAATTTGAATTAATATTTAAATTTAAATTTAAAGTTGAGTTTAATCACAACTCGATTTGAACATTGGAATTCATAATTCAAATTCAAAGTTAGAACTGAAACCCATTATTGAAATTAAATATAAATAGCAAATTTGAATTTGAATTTGAATTTGAATTTCAACTTAAAAATATAAATTTTAAATTCAAATTTCAGTCAATAATTTGAATTTATAGTTAGAACAATTTGAATTCAAAGTTCAAATTGAAGTTCTTAGCTAAAAATAATTTGATTAAAATTTAAATTTAAATTTAATTTAAATTTTAGAATTCAAATATAAATATAAATATAAAGTCACAAATTTGAATTTAAAAATTTTATGTTGAATTTGAATGTAAAAATAAAATTCACAATGGGATCTAAATTTAAATTACAAAATTCAAAATTTAAAAAATAAATATTTAAATATTTAAATTTAAATATAAAGTCACAAATTTGAATTTAAAAATTTTTCGTTGAATTTGAATTTACAAATAAAATTTAGAATGTGATCATGATTTTAATTTAAATTTAAAGTAAAATTCAACTTTAAAAATAAATTTAAAGCTTAAAGTTACGACCAAATATAACCTCGTAGCTAAACTCTTCACTTTCGGTAACTTCTGAATTTTTTGAGCCGTGAGATTTAGTTATAATTCACTTTATGAGCCCACTTTTGTGCAGTGACTTTCATATTCACTTTCGCAAATCAAACAACCGATAAGACGTCACTTTTTAAAAGTGCCACTTTCGGTGCTTCACTTTCGGCCAACCAAATATGCCCCTAAAGAAACAAGCTAGAAACCGACCGTCCCTAACGTAAGTGGCAAAGGGTTTGGTGGTTGGTATCCGAGATCCCAAGTTCGAATCCTAGTTGATTCACATTTCCAGCTAAGTTTATTCTTAAAAGAAATAAACGAAACGGGTAGCATCCTATCTTTCTCTCTAAAAAAAAAAAAAAACAAAAACAAACAAACAAACAAACAAACAAACAGGCTAGAATCAAGAATCGGGTGCACAAAATTGGGCACGCAAATCTAGAATAAGTTGTAACCTTAAATTCCTTTAATTAAGATTTTATCCTCAGTGTGAATCTTTAAAATAGATTTATAGCTTCTTTTGCACACTTTTAAGTCCTTATTTCTCAATTCCATTCTTAACATTAGTAACTTTATTACAAGAAAATTCTTAAATTAAAGAATCAACAACTTAATCAATTTGGCCCAACAAAATATAGATAGCTTGTCTAGAACTTTGACTCTTTAATTTCCTTCCATCTTCACGTCGTACTCTCAAACTTGAGTCTTTTAGAAAATTAAAACTATAAAAATCAAAATATGATGAAAAATATTAGCCTCAAAATCATTATTATTTATAATTATAAAAAATATAATGGTCAATTAACGCCAGCGAGGCAACAAGTATAACTTGGTACATAGGAATAGAAGTTCTGGACCATTTTGAATCAACTATCAAAGGTAATTAATACAGTACACTTCAAACACAACCAAAGTAAAAACGTAGAGGACTTACTTGAATTATAGACCATTTTGAATCAACTATCCAGCCTTTCAAAAATTTAATTTTACTATCCAACCTTTTAATTTTATTGATTTAAATCAGTCAATGACACTTTGACTTTAAAATTTAAGCTAATTACTTACTTTATTTAATTTATAATTGCGAGAATTTTATGAAGTATACTAAATAAACCTATAAAGATAAACGACGCATTAAAATTTTGAATTCACAATGTCGTTGACGGACTCAAATCAAATAAATTGAAAGGTCGGATAGTAAAATTAAAATTTTAAAAGATAGGATAATTATCAAGTCAAAATAGCACATAGTTCAAATAAGTTCTATACGTTCTTACCAACAACCAAATTTCAAGCTTTTCCACTGCTTCCACTCTATATATTTTGATATCTAGCTAGTGTCTTTTTAACAGCAGATTATTCACCATTCGTATGAGTTCTTGACTTCTAATCTTTTCACGATAACGAGAAGCACTTTCAGCAATCTCCTCTTTCTTCTGGATCCAGTATTGGACGCTCAACGTATCTTCTTCAAAGAAGAAAACTGCGACATGACTGGGGATCACCAACCCGTCAAGGCTATCGCGAACGTCTATGTCGCTGTCACGAATACTTCGGGGAATGCCTTCCCATGTCATCTTCCTGCCATCGATTTCGACGGTAATGCCGTAACTATATTTTCTTGCCTCACTCGTCTCACCCATGAAACGGATGGAAACCATGTATACCGGGGCATCCGACAGGTAAAAGGACTCGAGGAGTAGGTAAAAGTGGTGTCCGTAACAGTGAAGCATCTAGAGAAAGAGGCCATGTAAAAAACGCATAAAATTTATCTGATCTATGGGCTGTTTTGATTCGGCAATCAAATCTTTCAAAATTTTGATTAACTACCCTACCCATCTTTTTAATTTGTTTGATTTGAACCGGTCAACAATACTTTGACTTTAAAATTTAAGCTAATTACTCATTTTAACTAATTTATAGTTACAAAAATTATATAAAATATATTAACTGAAACTGTAAAAATAAACAGGCGTTCAAATTTTGAAGTCTGAGTGCATGCAATTGACTGACTCGGATCAAATAAATTGAAAGATTAGATAGTAAAATTAAAATTTTAAAAAATTAGGCAGCCAAATCAAAATGACTTGTAACTCAGATAAATTCCACATGTTTTTACGATGAGTGTTAGTAGATCAAATATATGCAAAATATTCTTTTATGAGAGACGTAATAATGAACTCAACTGCGATGCTTAGATGGAATATTGTTAATAGGGTCAAAAGGGTAAATAAATAGATGGGCTATTGTTAATAGAGTCAAAAAGATAAATTACATTTTTGGTCCTCAAAATTATAAGGCGCATAACATTTTAGTCTCAAACTTTAACTTATAGTGATTTCTGACTCAAACTTTCTAAATTACTGTAATCACAAGTTAAACAAACCAATTACGGTGCAGCAATAATTATGATGACGCATTAATTCCGCATCATCAATATGTTAACCTTTAGTCAACTAGACTAAATTGAGTCGTAGAATCTAATTATAATAATTCAAAATTTTGAGAAAAAAAATTACTACAGATTAAAGTTTGAGTATCAAAGTATCAAAATTAATGAGCAAGAAGAACACTTACAATAGGGTCCCAGTACCGATCTTGAAACCCATCATCGTGTTGTATTTGGTATCTAGCGATTTGTAAGCACCCGTCGAGAATTTGAGGCTGGTGATCACTCTTTAAATGTGCGACAAGGTCAGAAATGTTGCCGACGGCGGAGCATTGGTGGAAGGGGCAGTCGTACGGTCGAAAGCTGCACCGCGCTTCATGGTTGGGTTTGATACTGTACAGTAAGACTTCTCGGCAACCCCTTGGTTCGTACTCGCAGGAATACCTGAGCGTCTCGGCAACCTTCTCCAATGCCAAACACCTGATTTGCCCGAGCTTCTGTCTACAACTGGGGCATTTGTTGTCCACTTCGGATCTGCATAGGGAGCACAAAGTATGCCCATTTTTGCACTGTAATATTGATGAGTTAGCTATAGGCCATTCATTGATGACGCTACAATGTTTAATAGCTACTCCTTAGTTTGGTGTACTAAACCACAAGTCTTATAAAGGACTTTTTTTAAGCTGATCCTTAAAATATTTATTATTTGCTAAAATAGTCTTGTCAAAATTTCAATTGGCAAACTCTATTCTATCTAACTCAGCGGCATGGCTCTGTGATTTACCCTGATCAATCGGACTTTAAAAACGGTAAATCATTCACCGCCTTTAAAAAATTTCATATTATTACCGTCATTTGTGGGATTTTTACAGAATGAATTTTATGCTGTCATTTCTTGCATTTTTATGTGAATTGAGTCATTCACCGTCTTTAGAAAATTTCAGATTATTACTGTTATTTGTGGGATTTTTATAGAATGAATTTTGTGCTGTCATTTGTTGCATTTTTATGTGAATTAATTATTAGGATTTTTATAGAATGGATTTTTATGCGGGTTGTTAGGATTTTTATTGAATTGTAGGATTGTATATCGGTTGTTGACATTTTTGTTCAGTTGTTATGATTGTATTGCGGGTCGTTAGAATTTTTGTGTGGTAGGATTAGATAAGGAGAATATAAAAAAGAAATGGTGAATGATTGATTGTTAAGAACGATAAATGATTTACTGCTTGACGCTAAGTTAGACAAAAAGAGATTATTTGACCAAATATAATTTATTTAAGAAATATCTTGTAAAAAAAAAAAAAAATCCTCTAATAAATCGGCAATATAATGAGACCGTATATTCACAAAGGCACAAAAAGAAAAGAAAGAAATCAAATATCGGTAATGGAAGACACAAAAAGAACAAATGCAGCGCGAAGTCGAGAATTAACCCTTTTTACAGAAATTTTTTCCTTCATTTAACAACTTATTTAGTTGTTTTTAAATTTTTCTAGAATCACAGTACTTGAGCTTTAGAGTACTTTTTGTTGAATATATAAATTAGAAATACTATTTTTTAACCACTTAAGATATTAGAGAACAATGATCATTTAAATAATTTAATATAGTATCAAAATAGAAGGTTCTGAGTTGAGTTCGAATTCTATCAATCTCCTAGCGTCATTCCGGTATCCTTCGAGAACAGGTTTTATCGGTCATTCATATGATGTTGATTGCATATCCAATATAGAAAATTATTTTTTATGTCATTTATATAATATTATCACTTCTATAATGCATGACGAATTTCTTGAATAGAAATATGTATTAAAGGGATTTTTCTTTTTCAAATAATTTTGTAAAATTTTCTAATTGGCAATATAATCTTCTAAATAATTTATTTGGCCAAATAACTCATCTTCTTTTTTGCCAACTCAGTTGCATAGTGAATAATTATGTCAAAATTATTTTTTACGTCATTTATATAATATTATAACTTCGGATAGTGCATGACGAATTTCTTGAATCAAATATATGTATTGAGGGGACCTTTTTTTCCAAATAATTATATAAAATTTTCTAATTGGTAAAATAATTCTCTAAAATATTTATTAGATTGACTGATATTCCTAGAGATGAGTATCGTCTAATTATCAAAGTACGATATTCGACCGGAGAAAATCAATTCGATGTGGGTGATGTTACGGACGATGACTCATTGTATGATATAATGGCGTTGTCGGAGAACTGTGCGTGTTTGGTAATTTTTGTTGAAAAACAGATAGTTGTAACTCAGGAGTATTATTTAAGAATGTTAAATAGTGATTTTGATGTGGATGTATTATCCCCTAGCCCCATAAGAGAATCCGTCCGTACTGACATTGGAGCAGGAGCTGATGCACCTAGGTTAGTATTGCAAAATCTGATTTTCGTATAGTTATTTTGATTTTAAAAATGTTTAAATTACTTTCTCCAATCAATTGTAGAGAGTACGAAGTTCCAAATGTAGTTGTTGGTGGCCGTCCTTTTCTCCCACATACTACTCATCATGCCACGACATCTAGTTCTCATGCCCCACTGGGCGGACAACAAGGTATCCCATGTGAAGAAGGGTTAGAATATACTACAATTAATTTAATCGCAAAATTTTATCTTTTGTTCCGAAATAAATAATTACGACAAAATTACAGATTTTCTGCTTCTCATGATGTGCATGATTTTAGATCTTATCCATTGGGAAGCAAGTATGATGGGATAGAAAATCAGGTGGAGGTAGCTGAGGACGATTGCGATACTGATCGAGAGGGTATTGAACATGAACCTCCGAATTTGGCCTTAATTAAGTGATAATATCGTAGCGGAAGGTCGCCGCAGTGATGCAGATCATGATGGCGGACTAGGAGTCCTCGCAGATATTATATATGCTGAGATTGATGATCCAACCGCCAATAATGAATGTGTTGATGATCCAGATGAAGGTGTAGAGTTGATAGATCATCCAGAGCAGTTTGTAGAGGATGCTGATCGGATGGACCAGTATGTGGTCGATAACAGTGAATTTGATCGTTCACAGATTGAACAGTGCCCTCCTAGTGTTGATGGCTCATGGGTTGGTCGAGTATTTCGCGATAAACTAAGTTTATTGCACACTCTAGGAGAATGGCATATTGCTCACAACGTACAAATGAAAGTAATAAAGTCGACGACAAAAGCTTATACAGTGAAATGCATGGTAGATTCATATCCTTGGAGACTATATGCTTCGGTGCCAAAGGATGTGAGTTATTTTAGAGTCAAAACATATACCGGGCCACATACCTGTTTAGTTCCGGTGCTTAACACTGCACATCGGAACTGCACTTTATCTCTGTGATGTGGAAAAACACTAGATGCGGTGAATCATCCACCACCTTTAAAGACGGTGAACCATTCACCGCTTCTAAAGACGGTGAACCATCCACCGCATTTATATCCGGTAAATGAATCACCGCTTTTCGTGTTTTTTTTTTTGTTTTCCATTTAAACAAGAAGACGGTGAACTATTCACCGTCTTCTTAGAATTTTTAAATTTTGTGAAAGCGGTAAACCATCTACCGCTTTCACTTGAAAGCGGTAAACGGTTCACCGTCTTTACGTAATTTCACCACCACGTTGCCTACGTGTCAACTCCAGACCTATTTTTACAAATTTTTGTTTGATGGGTCTATTTTTACAATAAAGATTTTGGAGAGGGTTAGTAGGCTAAAAACTCCTCTCTTGTGATGTGTGGTTTGCACAATTTGGGTAGAAATATAGATTGTTAGAGCTTTCTTTATACCTTAGAGTGAAGGTGATATTTCTCTAATGTATATTTCTCTTACATTGTTCCTCCGTAGATGTAGGTATAGCCGAACCACATAAATTCTTGTATTTTTATGATTTTTCTTTATTTTGTTATTGTTCTTGTATTTAGCTTTGCATTGGATGCTTATACGGTGCGGATTGTTAAATTGTCGAACAAGTGTTTGTGAAATTATCATCAATATTATTCATTCTCATTTTGCAACAAAAAGAATAATGGGTGATCCCCATAATAACCTTTATGGTAAGCAAATATAAAAAGTGTGAGAATTCGAAAATTCAGCTTTATTTTGATTTTAGATGATCCAAAAATGCACAAATTTTTTTCAGTCAAGATCACTGTGTTCGGAAGAGAGAAGAAATTTTCTTGGTGACAACAAAAGAGTTTAATTAATTGCACCTTTCTTTTAATCCTGAATTTTAGGATAATATATAGTATATATACAACGAACGGCGCGTATGTCCAAGTCCAAAGAAATTGTTTTATAGAGATTATATATGCAAAATTTTTGTATTAACTCTCGCTACCAATTAGCACATGTTTTTCTGAATAAACAAAATAAATGTGCTGAATAAAATGATTTTGCCTACAAACAGACCCTATGATATCATTTGGTTTGGAAATAAAATATTCTTACTTATTTCTAGTACAAGTACAGTTCTTGAGATAAGCATGAACATGATCAATTTTACGTTTGAGTAAAAATTAGTTTTTTTTTCCGGAAATAAGAAAAATAATAGTTTGATAGTTAATTAGATTGGAACAGTGAGAATAAGAATAATTATAGTTTTAAAATAATAATATTTTATCTAATTAATTAACATAAATATTAATTTAATAACAATTTAACTTAACTAATAATTTAATAAATTAATAAACCAATTAGTTAATTATTTAATAGTTACATAATTAGTTAATATAATAATAATAAGATTATCAAAATATTAATTATTTAATCAACATAAATATTAAATATTGCATAAACATACTAAATAATTAATTATTTAATTAGCTAATTAATTACAACATAATAAATTAATTGCTCAAATAGTTAATTAAATATTTATTAAAGTAATAAATCAAGTAGTTAATTATTTATATAGTTAATTAGTAAATAAATTAATATATAATATATTAGATAATAATACCTAGGGGAGAAATTGTTGTTCCACCAAAAGGATGGAACAACAATTCCTGGAACAACAATTCCACCCTCTTAACTTACATGTTATTTTAGGATAACCTGTAAAGAGGAAATAGTATTTTTTTTATTTTTTTTATTTTTTTTGGGAATAAGAAGAAGAATAAGTCCTATATTCTCCTTCTAATCTCCGAACCAAACAATGCCTATGTGTTTTGAGATTGGTGTCTGAAGCATCCCAATTGCCATATCAAAATTTTGTTTTAGCCTTTTCATAATAGTAGTTTTAATGTCTTTAAGCTTTTATAAAAGTATCACATATGGCTCATGTACGTAGCCATCTCTTCTTAAGCGTACTAAGGAGAAGGTGACCTCGATCATAACAGAAGATAACTTATTAGGCGAGTTTAACAGTCTCTTATATAAAAAGGTTGGAGAGCTATTCATTAAATTATGTGAAACGATCATTTTTTTTTTCCGAAAACTCAATTTATTAGAAAATGATATTTTTAGTGTTTATATTCTGATAGAATCATAATGTAAATTTGAATTAAATAGAAGGTAATTATATTAAATAAATTTTGGAGTCTCGTGGGTCTAGACGCTCAATATCCCCTGCTCTAATATCATGTTAAACAATCATTTATATCCAAAATTTAAGTAATTAATCAGATAACGATATTTTTGAAGTACTATTTATATACAGCATGCAGTACTCAACACCGGTAATAATGTAAAAGTTACCCAACGAAACAAGAACTAGAGGGATGAAGTGAGCAGGGAGATCAACTAACTCACTTGGTAGATGGGAGGGTGCATGGTATTCGTGCAGACGGGGCACTCAACGAGCTTGTACAAATCGGGCTCACCGTGGCTGCCGCCGCTGCTGTTGACGCGGCTCACGCTACTTGACTCGGCAGCCATTGATACCTGGTATATATCTCTCAGATCAGAAGAGAGCAAGAAGGTAAAGAAGAGACGGAGGAGGAGCCAAAGAGAAAGGGCGAGACAGAGAGAGGGAGACAACTACTGAAATATATAGCAAATTAGAATTTGGCTGGAATACTATTAATAGCACCAAGTCATTGGTACTATTAGATTTTCGGCTCTTGAATGAAAAAAAATATGCGGTCAGTATAATAGTGGTTTCCGATTATGTTGATAGTGGTCCTCTGGGGTTGAGTGGGTGGTTGGTTGAATAATATGATCTAACAGTTAGAAATGATAAAATGAATAAATTTAACGGCAGAAAATTTGATAGCATCAAGTGCTTGATACTATCGATAGTATTCTAGCCGGATTCTAGCAAATTAAAGAGAGGGGGTAAAAAAAAACTATATATTATCCATAACTTAAGATTACTAATTTTTTTAAAAAAATGATTTCACATCATTCCATAACTTAAGATTACTAATTTTTTTAAAAAAATGATTTCACATCATTTCACACAACTAGACTATTAAAATATTATCAGACAAGCTGCTTGGAAATATATATAGGATGGCTTTTAATTTAAGCTTATTAAACTTTTATTATTCTATTGGTCTAAAGCAAGACTTTTTCTCCCATTACCCGCGTGGAATCATACTCAAACCGTGTTGTGGGTACCTTTTCTTCATGTAGTTCATTAAATTAATCAACTTTGTCCTTAAACATGATTATTTACTTAATTAACATAATTGAGAATATTATGATTGTACTAAGTGATGTCACAATGGAACATGGCAATCATATTGTCCTATGCAATTGAATATGAAACATAAATACTTAATTGGAAAAGTCTATCCATACACTTCAAAAGGGAGTGTATGGGATACACACACCCATCCTAGGATGGGTGCAGGATGGGTGTTTGTATCCCATACACCCTCTTTGGGGGTGTACGGATAGCATCACTCAATTGTGTAGCTTTTCGGTATAAAAAAAAAATGTTTCGCTCCTCTAACATCAAATTTTTTTTTTTTTAAAGAGTGGTAAGCTACAACTCTCTTTGAATTTTAATTTTGTAGTGCTTCCCATCAAACCTCTCCATTTTCTTATCTATTATGTTTTTTTCTTTTTTTAACGAAAAACTCTAAAGGAGATGGTAAATCCTGCAACCATTGGGTTAAGGACGGTAGAGATTACAGACTATTTGGTTGTAAAACTATGAGGCGTGTGACACTTTGGTCCTCAAATATTAATTCGTTATAAATTCTGGTTTAAACTTTTTGAATTGTTGCAATTAAATCTCACAACTCAATAATTGGCTAAATATTGACAGATTAATAATGTAGAAGTAATGCGAAAGTATTGTAATTAATAATACGATAATAATTAAGATGTTACACTATTTCGATATCAACAGTTTGTCAATATTTAGCCAACTAAATTGGGACGTGGGACTTAATCGCAACAGTTCAAAAATTTTGAGCCAAAAATTTTAATAAATTAAAATCTGAGAATCAAAGTATCTTGCGCCTCATAGTTTGAGGACCAAAAGTAAAATTATCCTTTGTTTTCGAGAAAACTTTTGACTTCAAATACAATCTTCTCTTTTCCATTCATCCAAATAACACAAAAAAAAAAAAAAAAAAATTCTAAAGTAATAATTGAATTGAAATGATTATGAAAGTTTAGATTCTTAGAGCAATTAAATTTAAAGATTTAAAAACAAAACTAAAACTTGGCTATGCTTAGTTAGTATTGAGAGAATAGAAAAGAAAAGGAGACAAATCAAACTGAGTGTTCACGAGTAAAGCCCACATTTTCTTTAGCTTGTTCATTGAAGCTTGTTGGGGTTTATTATTATTTTGGATGATTTAAAACTTTATTTTGATATCGAGTCTCTTGGGAGGCTCAATATCAAATAAATTTTGCCTGAAAGCTTATCTACTAAACACGAGTTTAATTCTAGATGAAAAATTTATAAGATGTGGCAGTACTCTATATATCCTACTATACCTTAGTCACTTAGTTAGGGTCTCATTTTATTTCTTTACTTTTATTATACTTGGATACTCTATATATCCTACTATACCTTAGTCACTTAGTTAGGGTCTCATTTTATCTCTTTACTTTTATTATACTTGGATACTGTTTCTTGCATGCGATTTTTTTTTTTGAAATTTTTTATACTATTTTACAAATTAACTAAGTATTTTAAAAGATATATTTCTACTAAAAGAATGCCTATATTTCCAATAAAGCCATCGAAAACATAATGTGTTTATGCTTGATTTGATTTTGCCATATATTTATTGAAACATGAGGGCTAAATTACTGTATCTGATAGAAGAAAAACGCACCAAATAATAATAATAATAATAAATGATGATTGTACTCTTTCCTTCAATATGACTAGGTTATAATAAGTACAGCTTCGTCATAATTAAGTTTATTTAAATTAAAAATTGCGATACTTAACAGGGATGCTTGATAAAATATATTGAGCAAATTACACATAAAATGTTATATTAAAAAGACATTTAATAAGGATTGTCGACCGTTGAATCAACCATTCATCAAAATGCATGAATCTCAAAACAATATGGATGGAGATCGAATTTTCTGGTCTCATTACAGGAAAAAGTCCGGCCCTATTAATTTTTTTTAGGATAAAAAAAATATAAAACTAATCTAAACTATAGATCATTTTGAGATGGCTACCCACCCTTTCAAAATTTTGATTTTACTACCCGACTTTTCAATTTATTCAATTTGCGTCAGTTAACGATACTTTGACTTTAAAATTTAAAATATATCGTTTATCTTTACAGATTTAGTTAATACCACATTCATGCAATTCTCATAATTATAAATTCATTAAAGCAAATAATTAGTTAAACTTCAAAGTTAAAGAGTCGTTGACTGACTTAAATCAAACAAATTGTAGATTGGATAGTAAAATTAAAATTTTAAAAGATTAAAGGGCCAATTCAAAATAGTCCATAGTTCAAAAAAATTCTATACATTTTTATGCTTTTTTTTTTCTTTTTCTCTTTTATTTTTATTTTTTTTATTTTTATGCCATATTGAACGACATGATATACTAAGCTAATTCTCAAATAGCACCAAGGTCATTTTGCATATTTCCACAAAGTGAGCCAAAGTATAGCATGCAAGAGGCATGGCTATCTCTACAGATTTAGCTAGAAAACTAAGTAATAAGCAAGTTTCACACATATCAGAGAGTGTTTCATGGAAGGGAGGTTCATCATTAATTCAATCAATCTCCAATCTCTCTGCAGATTATGTCTAAATCCAAGAAAAGTTCTCATTCTCCGCCAGTTAAGTCAAAAAAAAGTACTATTGAAGAAGCATTACACATTAGTTGTTTCCTATGTATCACGGACACTTCTATAAGTTTCGCGTGTCCGTGTCGGACACTCGCGTGTCCGTGTCGGATACGTGGACACTTCTTGGACGCGCGTGTAATGCCGATCCATAGCGCAAACAATTAAAAAAAATATATACATATTTTTATTTTACTTTTTTTATGCATATATAATGTCAGAAGATAAATATTTTAGCTTTTTGATGAATGCATACAAATTTTTTTTGATAATACAAATAAATTATGTATGGTGGAAAAAAAAATTTCTTAAAATATATGAACTATCAATAAAAATTTTACTAATTTTCATTCGTATGAGAAATATAACAATATTTTGCCAAAATTAATATTTTATATATAATAAATATATATTATTATATCAATAATATTATATTTTATTAGCGGTGTCCATGTCGTGTCCGTGTCCTAATTTTTTGAAAGCTGCCGAGTCACCGTGTCCGAGTCGTGTCGTGTCCCGTATCCCGTGTCAGTGTCTGTGACGCCTAGTTGTTTCTGACTTTGATACTGCTTTCCCAGGAAACAAAATGTGCATACTCATTACAGATTTATTTCATCACAGCATCCATAATAATATGATGGTAACTAACATGTAGTATACCTCCTTGCAAATACTCTGATTTTCACATTGCACTTCTGAAATATTTAAAACATACCTTTTATAATATCCACCTACAAGTGAACTAACATTGGTTTAAGCATATGGGGCGGGGGGGGGGGGGATAAACACAATATTTATGAGAGAGGATTTCATACATTTTACCCTTGCACGTTTCAGGTCTAGGTGGTATCTAAAATTAGATTAAATCGGACAAGATGAGAGAGCAATTCTAGAAAGAGGGCTTAGCAACTCGGTGGCATGGAGTGTCGCAAAAGACTTGATTATCGAATCCGGTTGGGTCAAATAATCCCAGAGTGGTGGGGTATTTGAATAGGTTTGAATTCAAAAATCCCGTTTTATCTCGCCGTGCCCGCTCCCAACCTATTATATATGACCCTCAACACATCTGAATCGCTAAACCGTCCCTCTCCCCAACATCCTTCTCTTGTCTTATCTTTATCCAATCTAATTCTTCCTGTCGACTACAAAACACAAACAACCTCTTCCTACCTTTTTCCAATAAAAAAAAAAAAACTTGGAATTTATTTGTGATCACTTTTTTTTAAACCATTCAAGCATTTAAAAGATTCGATTTGATAAAATCAAAGTGTTAATCCGGGAAAAGATTAATTCCCCAACTAATTGCAACCATCAATTTCAGTGAAATCAAAGAAAATTTAATGAAATTAGTAAAACAATAATGGGCATATATTGCGGATTGCAATTGTAAGCATTAATCACTTAGCTGCAATAAAGTTTCAATTAAATTGAAGATTAATTTTAGAAAATTAGGTTTTTCAAGATTTGAATCCTTAAATGGAAATCTAGCTTATTATTTTCAAGAAACTTAGTTGCCATTAGAGCAATTCCATCAATGAGTTAAAGATACAGCATGACAAGTGACAATACGGTTAAGAACAATTAGGATAGAATTCAAGAAACAAATAGGAGAAAAAAGAAAAATACCGCGATGTTCCCCCTCTGCAGGATCGTCCTATGGCTCATAAAACGCCAAGCCCTGTGACATACCGCGATATTTGCAGCAGTGATTAATGACTTGTTGTTCTTGATCATTTTGCTGTGGAAAGCTCACTTTTTATTTGATTACTTAATTAACAATGCTTGCAAGTGAATAATTGTCCTGAATAAATATTACTCTTCTGTCATGAAATAATTTCATGTATCGCTTTCTGAAGATTTGTAATACCAGTTTCTTTGTTCGTGAAATCCTGTATAAGCGGCATGTTGGATTATGTAAAGTCATATTCCGAGTCGATATATAGAGTTTGACTCTAATTGGATCTAATCTTGTTCTAAAAGATTAGGGATTCTCTAGGATCACTTTAAAGAGGATTCCTAATAGGATTCCTAAAATGATTCCTAAGAGGATATATGGTGACTAGAGATGAATCGGACTTGGATGGAAGGCTAAAATTGTTTCCTACTAGAATTAGGATTTTAGGGCTATATAAACTCTTGTAGTTAATCTTTAGAGTTTAGAGCCTCATTGTTAGAGGTTTCTCGTATGAGCTTCATTGAAAAATACCCTAATTGAGAGGAAAACGTAGAGAGCTCATGAGAGAGAGTTTCTTGTAATCCAATCTTACTCCTTTGTACTTTTGTGCCGTGGATTAATCGAAGAGCGCATTGAGGTGGTCTTGCCCGTGGACGTAGGTCGACTCATGGTTGGCCGAACCACGTAAATCTTGTGTTCTTGTTTTATCTTGTTTTCTTTATTGCTTTGTTATCCTCGTGCTTATTTTTCTACGATCGTTCTCGTCTCTTACGTCTACGAAAGATCCTGTTTCTGCTGCGCTCGTGTGTTGTGTGGGTTTGAGGTGTGCTCGGTAACCCCACGGCCGGTCCCCCTTCAATTGGTATCAGAGCGTTTGGTTCTTTGTAGTACGTTGACGGTGAAACGATGGCGGAAAAAGTTACGGCGACGAAGTATGAGGTTCCTCGATTTGATGGAACGAATTTCGCGTTGTGGAAACTGAAGATGCAAGCAATCTTGATTAAAGATGCTTGTGAGATCGCCCTGCAAGGAAAGGAGAAAAAGGCGGAAGGGATGACGGATAAGCTATTTGAAGAGAAAGACAAGATGGCTTTGGCAAACCTATATTTGGCACTTGATGATTCGGTGCTATTCAATGTGGAGACCGAGACTACCGCAAAAGGGATTTGGGATAAATTGAAGAATCTCTATGAAGGAAAGTCATTGGTGAATAAAATCTTCTTGAGACGGCAATTGTACAATCTAAAGATGAAGGACGGGGTACCGGTACAAGAGCATCTAAGTTCATTCAACTCTATTGTGAGCAAGCTTGCGGCCCTAGACGTTAGAATCGATGAAGAAGAAAAAGCAAGTATTTTACTTTGTTCGATGCCGGAATCTTGGGATAATTTGATTATGAACTTGAGCCACGTTGAAACCCTTAAGATGGAGTCGGTTGTTGCATCATTACTTACCGAGGAGATGAGGCGAAAGTCTAGCCAAGGAAGCTCTTCGGGGGAGGCTATGATAGCACGGGGAAGACCTTTCGAGAGGGAGCGTGGTGATCGAGGGAGGTCAAGATCAAAGTCCAAGGGCAAAAAGAAAGTAAAGTGCTGGAATTGTGGAAAGTCGGGGCACGTGAAGAAGGATTGACGGGTTAAAGGAGTTGATGGTAAATCCGATTCAAGCAATTTTCAAGGTAACGTAGCCGAAGCGGATGCTAAGTCGGCTAGTTCGGAGGACGGAGATGCGTTGTCCGCATTAGATAGATCCGATCTTATTTATCATTGGATCTTAGATTCGGGAGCGTCGTTCCACATGACTCCCTATAGGGAGTGGTTTCATACTTACAAGTCATGGGATGGTGGAGTTATCTATTTGGGTGACAACACGGCATGTCCGGTGGTTGGAGTGGGAGATGTTCGGATCAAGATGTTTGATGGTATTATTCGAACGGTTTCTAATGTTCGGTATGTTCCTACACTTCGAAAAAGTCTTCTATCACTTGGAATATTTTGCAAACAAGGGCTTAGGTTCGTCGGCGAGAAGGATCATTTGAAGGTATGTCAAGGATGTTTGGTGTTGATGAAAGGAGAGCAAATAGGTGGCCTATATAGATTGGTGGGCGAGACTCAAGTGGGAGAAGCGGTTGTTGCAAGCGCAAAGGTGGAGTCTCCGACGGTGTGGCATCGTCGTTTGGGACACATGAGCGAGCGCGGATTGCAGGTATTATCTAACCGTGAACTTCTTCCGGGTTATAAGTCCGCGTCATTGGATTTCTGTGAAGATTGCATCTACGGAAAGCAACGAAGGTTATCATTCTCTCTATCACATCAAAGAAGTAAGTCGCATCTCGAGTTGATTCATTCGGATACTTGGGAGTCGCCCGATAGTTCGTTGGGCGGGTGTTTTTACTTTGTTTCTTTTATTGATGATTATTCTCGGAAGGCTTGGGTGTATATCCTAAAGCGGAAGTCCGACGTGTTTGAAATTTTTAAGAAGTTTAAAGCTCTTGTGGAAAATGAAAAGGGTTTAAAAAATTAAGTGCTTACGTTCCGATAACGGAGGGGAGTATTGTTCAAGAGAATTTGATGAGTTTTGTAGTGAACATGGAATTAAGCGGCACCTCACGGTACCCGGTACACCGCAACAAAACGGTGTAGCGGAGAGGTTAAATAGAACACTCATGGAGAGGGCCCGAAGCATGTTGAGTACTTCAAAACTCGACAAGAGATTTTGGGCGGAAGCCGTAAGCACGGCTTGTTACTTGATCAATCGAGCGCCGACAAAATCACTTGATCTGAAAATTCCTGAAGAAGTCTGGAGCGGCAAGCCCGTTGACTACTCCTATCTCCGTGTCTTTGGATGCGACGCTTATGCGTGGATACCGAAGGAGAAGAGGTCCAAATTGGATAAGAACTCTCGGAGGTGCATATTTCTCGGCTACGCGAAAGGTGTTAAGGGGTATCGATTGTGGGATCCTACTACCCACAAGATTGTCGTAAGCCGTGACGTTGTCTTCAACGAAGGGTCCTTTCAAGGCACCAAGGAAAAGCAAGATGATGAGACTATGGTTCCAATTGAGCTCTTTGAAGCACGCGATGAGGTGCAAGCTGAGCAAGCACAAGAGGACGAGGGGGTGGTTGATAATGAACCGGACTTGGAGTCTCCGCAATCATCCGAAAATACAAATTCACCGGTGGAGCCACTAGCGGATTTCGGGCGTCCTAGGAGAGTCATTAGACCTCCTGCGAGGTATGATGACTATATTACTTCACTTACTTCTTCTGCTAACTATGTTAGTGCATATGTTGCTTTTGCGGAGGAAGATGAGCCGACTTCGTATAAGGAGGCTTGTGAGTCGACCAATGCCGGAAAGTGGCAATGCGCGATGGAGGAGGAGATGGAGTCACTTCGGAAGAACAGGACCTGGGAACTTGTTGACTTGCCGAAGGAAAGGAATGCGATCGGATGCCGGTGGGTGTTTAAGGTGAAAAAGGATACGGATGGGAATGTGGAGAGATTCAAGGCGAGGTTGGTGGTGAAGGGTTATGCTCAGAAGCCGGGGATCGACTTCGATGAGATCTTCTCACCAGTGGTTCGTTTTACCACTATTCGAGTTGTTTTGGCGATCGCGGCGATTATGGATTTAGAGCTCGAGCAGATGGATGTAAAAACGGCATTCTTGCATGGTGACCTGGAGGAGGAGTTATATATGTCGCAACCGGAAGGCTTTGTCGAAAGAGGCAGGGAGCATTTGGTTTGTCGGTTGAACAAATCGTTGTACGGCTTGAAACAGGCGCCGAGGTGTTGGTACAAGCGATTTGATTCCTTCATTGTGAGTTTGGGCTTTGATAGGCTTGAGGCGGATCATTGTGCATATTTCTGTGGATACAATGATGGGAGCTTCTGTATTTTGCTATTATATGTCGACGATATGGTGGTCGCGGGAAAATAGCAAAGGCCGGATATCTACCCTGAAGACTCAGTTAGCCGGTGAGTTCAATATGAAGGACTTAGGAGCCGTGAACCAAATACTCGGGATGAAGGTACTACGGGAGAGAAAGAATAGGAAGGTTTGGCTTTCACAAAAGGGTTATGTGGAGAAGGTTCTGCGGCGCTTCAATATGCAGAACGCAAAGCCAGTTTCTACCCCGTTTCCTATTCATTTAAAATTGTCGGCCGAGCAATCACCGGATACGGAAGCAGAAAAGGCCGACATGGCTCGGGTACCATATTCATCGGCAGTAGGGAGCCTTATGTTTGCCATGGTGTGTACGAGACCCGACATTGCTCAAGCAGTGGGAGTAGTAAGTCGGTATACGGCGAATCCAGGTTGTGAACATTGGAATGCAGTGAAGTGGATCCTCAGGTATTTGAGGGGCACTGCGGATTTCTCACTCTGTTATGGTTCTGCGGGTTTGGAGTGTGTCGGATATGTGGATTCAGATTTTGCAGGAGATAGAGACAGGAGAAAGTCTACTACGGGCTATATTTTCTCTATGGGCGGTGGTGCTATTAGCTGGGAGTCGAAGCTTCAGTCGGTAGTCGCTTTGTCGACGACAGAGGCGGAGTATATAGCAGTGGCACATGCTTATAAGGAGGCTATTTGGTTGAAAAGGCTTTTAGGAGAATTGAAGGTGAAGCAAGATGTGATGGGAGTGAATTGTGATAGTCAAAATGCAATACACTTGGCGAAGAATCCGGCGTTTCACTCTCGGACGAAGCACATTGACATTCGCTATCACTTTGTAAGAGACGTAGTGGATGAGGGTCTTATCTCACTGATAAAAGTTCATACCGATGCAAATCCAGCAGATATTTTGACGAAGCCGGTGACTCGAGAGAAGTTCAATTGGAGCATTATTTCTCTCGGTCTTGGAGCTACGTGAGGAGAGTGGGAGTTTGGCAAGACTTCCAATTTATTGTTTCATGGTATTCGGCACATGTCTTTAAGTGAGAGAATTGTTGGATTATGTAAAGTCATATTCCGAGTCGATATATAGAGTTTGACTCTAATTGGATCTAATCTTGTTCTAAAAGATTAGGGATTCTCTAGGATCACTTTAAAGAGGATTCCTAATAGGATTCCTAAAAGGATTCCTAAGAGGATATATGGTGACTAGAGATGAATCGGACTTGGATGGAAGGCTAAAATTGTTTCCTACTAGAATTAGGATTTTAGGGCTATATAAACTCTTGTAGTTAATCTTTAGAGTTTAGAGCCTCATTGTTAGAGGTTTCTCGTATGAGCTTCATTGAAAAATACCCTAATTGAGAGGAAAACGTAGAGAGCTCATGAGAGAGAGTTTCTTGTAATCCAATCTTACTCCTTTGTACTTTTGTGCCGTGGATTAATCGAAGAGCGCATTGAGGTGGTCTTGCCCGTGGACGTAGGTCGACTCATGGTTGGCCGAACCACGTAAATCTTGTGTTCTTGTTTTCTCTTGTTTTCTTTATTGCTTTGTTATCCTCGTGCTTATTTTTCTACGATCGTTCTCGTCTCTTACGTCTACGAAAGATCCTGTTTCCGCTGCGCTCGTGTGCTGTGTGGGTTTGAGGTGTGCTCGGTAACCCCACGGCCGGTCCCCCTTCACGGCATAGTTTTTCAGAACCCCAAATAAGCAACTTCATGAAATAATTAGGGCGACTTCAGTAAACATAATATCACTAGCATTGCAAATATGTAACCTCCTTATTCATCTATTAGGTTTTTTTAGTTCTGAAATATGAGATGATATGGTACTTGTTGTTGGCTTAAATGGGCCAACATCCTGCCTTGTGGCGGGAGGTCATGTTGGGCCGAGTCATGTTCGAAATGGCGTGAGGCTGAGTAGGCCGAGTTATGTTCGAAATGGCGTGAGGCTGGCGGGGCCGAGTCACAATCGAAATCCATAGGCGCTGTATCTGTACGCTTTAAGTGAATTGGTTGTATATTTCTAAAAGCTCGAGCTTTTGGGATTAATGGTTAGCGCCAACGATCCGACACTTGTCACCTAAAGAGAAAAATTAAGTATTTCAAATAATAACTAGATAGGCTGCTATTCCTTAAAGATTTTTACTGGTTGTATGCAGTGATGATTTCTAAAACGGCAAAAAGATTCATTGTAGATCAATTCATCTCAGAAGAAAGATTGGTTATACTGACAAGCGTAAAGAGATTACCTTATTAAGCTCCGTGATTGCATGATTATAGCCGTCGTTACTGACGAAGCGTCTTCCTAGAGAATAGTGAGCTCTCATTGATCTTAGACGCATGGTACGAACAATAGCCATCGTAAAGCTGACAAGTTTATTTTAGATAACTGAAATAGGGAAGTAACATAACTAATTAGAAGATCTAGTGTTAGAACAATAATTCAAACTTAATTTAAAATTTAGTTAGAGATAGAGTATATTCAAATTATACATTGATTACATTTAAAGTTTATCTAATTAGAGTAGGATTTGAAATTATCCAAAATAAAAGTTGGATATATCATCTGTTATGATTTGATAGCTATATATAGTTAGGCATGAATTAATTAGATGAATAGGCCATAGTAGACATGGCTGTATGGGAGGATGTAGTTAAATATTTTTTTATTAATAAAGTACTAGTTTAGTTTTCTTCTTCCTCCTCCAATATTTTTTTTCCATATTATTTTGTTCTATTTTGAATCATGGGTTACATAATCGGTATCAGCGCAAATACCGGTTCCAACATCTAGAACCGTAATATACTTTTCTCTACACAGTAATCAACAAAAATCTCCTAAGCATTAGGAAGCTTCAATATCTCACAGCAATCCAAGGAAAGGATCTTTATGTCCATGCGGGAAGATTTTGTACAGTTACAGACTTGTATCAAGATCAACCAAATGAGAGAAACTCCTACATATACAAACTACCTGAGTACCTAACTTCTTTCTTTGTTATTAGTAGAGACAAGCTGTTCCATACAATCACTTTCGTTTTCCGCATAATTGTGCAAATTTTGAAATGCAAATGAACACGAATAGAAGCTTCAGAAACCAACCATAAAATCGGAAATCAAAACTATGGATGCCAGCACATTGATTTGGATAAGAGGAAGGTGAAAAGGAAGGAAAAGCAAAAGGGGGAGCGGTATGACAAGAATAGTTAGTGCCTAAAGATGCGGCACTGAGAAAAGGAGGGAAAAGCAAAAGGGGTAGCGGTATGACAAGAATAGTTAGTGCCTAAAGATGCGGCACTGAGAAGAACGGTATTTAAATATTTTTATATTTAACATACATGTAGATATTCAGTAATAGAGAAGAGTTTGAGATCTTATCTTTTTTTTTTCTTGTTTTTTTTTCTTCTGTTTTGAAAGATGTGCTTCAATGGTTAATTCTCTTTATCTGTAAATAAAAAATTGTGGCTATGTATATAAATTGCGAAAAAATGATTTGGCCTTGAGAATCAGTAACCTACTCTACAGCCATTTAAGTATTAAAAATCCGGTACTTTTTTGATACAGTATCCAATTTTATATGTTACAAGTCAGTTTTATCAACAAAAAAAAGTTGATACAACTACAAAACATAGAAAAAAAAGAAAAGAAATCCAAATAGCTTCAATTCAAATGTGATTATATAAATGCATCATTGAAAACATACCAAATCCTAATAATATTAGGATTAAATGTAAATCCTAATCTAACTAAAATATAATGACAAATCTAACCAAATTCTTGTAGTTAGATCTATGAAGCAGAATTTATTTTTGGATTTTCAGTCAAATAATTTCTCAAAATTACACTAAATAAAACAGTGCGAAAATATTATCAATTCTATCCCATCTAAACATTAAACTTAAATTTAAATTTAATCAGATGGACTTATAGAGATAGATAAAAAAAAGTACGTTGGCGGTACATTTTCTTTCGTTTGGTCGGACTTCTACTATAAGCATTTTTCAATACTACAAATCACGTATCTATGCGGACGCGGGGGCGGAGGCGAGCTTCCCGAAGAATCCGAAGGCGGAGGAGGTGGACACGAGCGCCGCCGCCGAGGCCCCGCGCGACTCCGCCACCTGGCCGAGGTTGCTCGCATAGACACGTCCCCAATTAAGTACACCCAGAACTCCGCCCTCCTCGCCATCCCCCACGCCCCACACTCCCCAACCACCACCACCACCGCCGCCGCCTCACCATCACTACTGTCCCCACCCCTCCTCCTCCTCCTCCTCCTCCTCCTCCTCCTCTCTCCTCTTTCTCTCTCCTCCACCTCCCCCTCCTCTTTCCGCCGCCGCCGCATCATCAATAACATTCCCTGTTCAATTAAAATAATTAAATATTATGTCAATTTAATTTTTTAATAAAATAAAAAATATCAAAATGTCTCTAATCAAGTCGAATATAGATAAAAAAATATATGAAACTTACCTGCACTATATATGGACAATCATCATTTAAGAGAAAAAATAGTATAAATATCTCTCAAAAAGTGCAACTTTCGTTTAAAGAGTGCAATTTTCATCTTAAAGAATGCAGTTTACATCTCAAAGAGTGTAAACTTTCGTTTAAATAGTATAACTTTCATCTTAAAGGTACAGTTTATATCTCAAATAGTATAACTTACGCTCATAATAGTGCAACGTTCTTTTAAAATAGTGCAATTTCATCTTAACATTGCAACTTCATCTTTTTCTTCCTTCTTCTCTGATTTTCTTCATTATTCTTTAGTTTTTGGCCTTTAGTTAATTTTTTTTTTGTTTTAAACAAACAAAAGTACTTATCCAGATATGCTCCCGTGCACCCCTCGCCCTCCTCGCCTCCGACACTGCCGAGGCCCCGCTCGCTGCCGCCCTCTGGGGTAGGCGGGTGGGCCGCGTGCCCCCTCCCTCGCCGGCGAGCTTCTCGCCGCCGAGAAGCGCTTCCTCTTCATTGTCGGCAGCGGTGGTGGGGACGGCGGATTTCCAGAAGTGGGTTTGGTGGGTGCAAAATCTGCTGCAGTAGAGGTGGAGGGCGAAGGCGGAGGAAGAGAACACGTTGCTGTCCTCGTTACTATCGCGGAGGGCCGCGGAGGCGGTGGAGGAGGGTCGGAGAGAAAAAAAAAGAGGGTAGCGGCGCGGCCTCGGCAGGGTCGGAGGCGAGGAGGGCGGGGGATGCGGGCGCGGTCGAGGGCGAGGGTGCGCGGGGCAGAGGCGAGGCGGGCCGCCTCCGCCTCCGCTGCCTCTTCGGAGAGAAAAAAAAAAAAAAAAAAAGAACGAGAAAAAAAAAAAAAAAAAAGGAGAGTGAAAAAAGAATAAGAGTATTTTGGTCAGTTTGCTGAAAATTTAGACCGAATCTGCAAAATCGAAAAAGGTGGTCCAGTTTTACAAAAGCTCAAAACTTCTGAATTTTTTATGCAAATTGGCCTACATCTTACAACATCTTCATCCAAGGACTATCATTCGCTACTTGCTACATTAACTTTTTTTTTAACTTAAATCTATTTGAATTTAAGCAATGATACTGGTACACCCCAAAATAGTGTACATCATACACTTTTTTTATGCAAAAGCCATCGTATTCTGCTATTTATATAGTGTATTTTTATTTTACTACTTGTAGTTTAAATGATTATACTTAATTATTATATAATTTTAATTTTATTTTATCATAAAAATTTAGAATAGTAAGTTGACACAATTACAAATTTAGGATAATAAGTTGACACAATTACACAATTAGAATAAACATGCGCTAAGGGTCCATTTGGTTCAACGTAAAATCGTGAAAAATAATTTTCAAATATAAAACCGTGAAAAATAATTTTTCGTGGAAAAAAAGTTTTACGCTTTGTAGTGGTTGATTTGTAAGAAAAAATAATAATTTTTCATCAACATTTGTTTGGTTGGAAGGAAAAAAATTCACATTTATTTGGTTTGGTGGAAAAAAATAAATGAATAAAATTTTACGCAGCTTGAATTTTTGTTTTCCGCCGAAATATAATGAAAAATAAAAATTTTAATTTTTTTCTTAATCCATAAAAAAATTTTATGAAAATATATTTTTATGTTAAATCAAATAAATAAAAAATACTTTCCATACCGAAAATATTTTTCCGCTCGTTTTAAGCGGAACCAAACGCCCCCTAAACAATATGGAAGCAAAATGAAAACTGAGCACAGCCTTTATGCGAGCGACCCTTTTGTGGCTTCTTCGCTATTAAGGCGGCCAAACTCACTGAAAATCCCTCCTCATATTCTCTGCTTTTTTTTATCTCCGCATTCGATCCATATTCGATTAAGCGCTAAATCTGCGTTATGGTAATCTTGAACAAGATCTCACTATTTCTTTTTATTTTTCTTTTTTCAATCTCCGTTTTTGTTTTCGCTTTAAAAAGACATTTTTTTTTTATATATGAATGATTCCTGCCATATGTATGTATATATAAGTTTGGGGCAATTTTGGTTGTGCGCAATGCAGTCTGCGCTGTTCAATTTCCATTCGTTCCTGACGGTGGTGCTGCTGGTGATCTGCACCTGTTCCTACGTCAAGATGCAGTTCCCCACCATTCTCGACCGCAAGACCGGGTAATTTCTCTCTCCCTCTCTCTTATTGTTTCATTTTTTTTCTTAAGATTATTAACAAGTTCTTCATTAGGGCTTTTATGGGATATGTTGAATGTGAATAGTGAAAATGTCATGTTTTTTTTTGCGTTTGGTTTGGAAACAACTGTTGGTGATAACTTTTTGGTGTTCTCAAGAACAGAACCTGGTACAAATTTTGATTGGATGCAGTTTAGTATTTGGATGTTTATGTTGGAATAAGGTATTGGAATGATAACAATTACGTAGAATACTAATTTTTTCCTTAGATAAGATAATCAAATATAATTCAATATATGAGAAAGGAGTTGAAATTAATTTTAAATATGAATTATAAAAATTAACATATAATCTCAAATTTCTTATTTAAAAATTATTAAATTAATTTGAAAATTGAAATATATATATATATAATTTTAAATATAGAAGTGCAAAATTAACTCACAAATAATGCTAAAGAAAAAATTGAACAATGCTAAGGATGGAAAGTCGCTGTACGGCCAAAACCCTAAATAATGCTATTGTGCATAATAGTCCCTTGATTTTATGAAATGTATGACTGATGTAACGATTTCAATTAGTTTGATCGATTCCGAATTCGAAATCCGTGTTAATTTTAGACTCTTTATTGCAGCAGAAATGTTTTGATTTAAATTTTGATTACCCTAACTGTGATGATCATTTTTTTTTTAATAAGTACGACTGTAAGATATGCTTGAAAGGATATTCAACAATTTAGTCCAAAAAAAAGTAACCCATTGAGAGGATAATATGAACTACTAAAGCAAGAAAATATGATTCTGAACATAACAGTCATTCGAGAACTATAAATCAACTCAACATACAACAAATATGGAAAAAAAAATTATAACACAACAATAAGATATATAAATAAAAATTAACATTTGAGTTCACAAAACTAACTGAAATAAATTTATCATTACATTAAAAGAAATATAAATATAGCCAAATATGATTTTCCTCATAGGCATCATTTTAGTATGTGAAATTACACAACAACTAATATATATGGATAGTAATTGAAGCCACAAAGGACACATATTTCATCAGCACTAACCGAAAATCATAAAGTGAGCAGATCGACATCTATCTATTATTCCATAATTGCTCGGTAATAGTTGATCGAGGGGTCTCGCTCGTCGAGATTCATCTGGACCTACTATACTATATATGTTAGATCAATTTCATCTTCATCGACTGGAAATGGATCCATTCGCATGTTAAAATACTTGTCAGTCATTCAGTCCCTCGATGTCTCCTAATAAAATTATGTATTATACAGCATGCCATAGCAATGCGACATTGCACTTTGTACGGATATGGAGTAGCTTGCTGAAGGGCTTTGAATCACTATAGTAGTTTTGTAAACACACAAAATGCTCCGCATTCACTACTGTAGCTTCTTATCTCCCTAATCCCTTTCTTTTGTATTAAAGACACCCTCGTACTAGTTGCAACAGCGAAGTTTTACTTCCTGAATAGGGTCCACGGTGTAATAGGGGATGTCTTAGGCTTTCACCACATGGCTGCAAGTCCAACTCTTGAGATCAGTCACTTTAGGCAAAGGTGTTGAAGGCCTGGTTCATCTTAAAATACGCATTCTCAGAAACCCGCTTTGATGGGATCATGACATGGCAATGGCTTTCATCTTTTGTATGTCTGCCGAGGGCTTAATAGTCACTATATGATCCTGAAAGGTCTCCTACACATTTTATTGCCTTATTCTGGAGGAAGCACTTCTGGTTTGCAGTTGTGGTGCTGGAATTCTTTGAGATTTCTTTTTGGCTTGTCTGTTACTTAGAAGCCTTTAGGTACTAATTATTGTTCAAATCTTTGTGTCCAAAATACTTTCTTATAATCATATTGATATTTGAAATCCCCATGTTCTAGTCAACTTATTAATAAAGGAGTTGCACTGGCTGTTTTTAGAACCAAATCCTAATGTCTTTGGTAGTTTGGTCTTAATCTCACCTATTAATATTTTAATATCTGCATGCTGTTGTGCAAATATCTTCTAGCAAAATGTCGATAATGCACAAACAATTACTTATGTGCTAGTATTCTGGTTACATGGCTTAGTCCAGTTATGTTTTCCTCGTACATGTGTTATGCCAGCGTTGTTAAAAGGTGATCAACATTCTTTGTGGATTTTTTGATTAATCATTCTCAGTATTATCATCCGCTTCCTCCGAATATGGAATCACTATAGTTATTCTCAAGACTTTCTTTTATCTGTTGTAGAGGTGAGGTAAATCTGATTGAAACTGTTGCTCATTTTCTGATAAAGGCAAGTTTAGACAAGAGAGAGTCCTTTCGATTAAGCAATAGTGCTAACTGATTGTGGGATAATGTACTTTAGCCTTGTTTTCTTACTTTCTTTCAGAAAGGTTCAATGGAGGGGAAAGATAAACAACTTCCATTAAGGAAGTTGTAGCATCCAAAACCAGCAAATGCTATTTCTATATACTAAAAGGGTTTATGAAGAATTTTACAAATTTCCTTTATAATCTGCTAGTTGATTATGTTGTATCATAGAAGAATCAAGCCTAGCTGCTCCAATTCCATTCCTTTATTTAAAATTATTTGGATGTTTATTATATCCATATTCGCCAGCACTCTACAACTAATGTAGTCTCTTTTTTTTGTTTCTATTCTTGGCAGATTTCGTGGCTTTTTCTGGAAGGCAGCTAGAATAGGTGCGCCATGGACAACTCATATGCTAGCTTTGAATGCTCATTTTCTTACTTTTCAGTTTGTTCTGTTTCTATCTATATTCTGCAATGATACAAAGGAACTTCGAATTTTAATTAAAGAATCAACAATTACCGTGAATCTGGGCTCTATTACTAGCCTGCGAACTACTTTTTCATTTCAATAGCTTCTATTAAGTAAACTTGAATATTCATTTCTGGATTAACTTTTGAGCAAATTTTACTTCTCATCCTTTTTGATAAATTGGGAATGCTGACTGGTCTGAATAGTAAACCTGAACTGTCGGAGTACTAACGTGACTCGGATTCTTTTGGGGATCTATGCCTATCAACGTGGTCTCGGACCAGGGCCTTTAATAACAACATCAGTTTGATTTTCTTAATCACTGTTATATGCATTGTGGCCATCACAGTGTATTGAAGAGGTAGATTTTTATATGATACGAGACATTTTATTTTTGACCAGGTGAGCGGCTAAGCCCGTGGGTAGCCTTGGGATGCTTCTCGATGGGTTTGTCGATAATTATTTTCTGAGGCTCAGACACTGACTGCTGTGGCCTTTCAGCTGATTTTATGGTCTGGATTGCCATCGCGTTCTTTTGCAAGTGCTCGGTAGGGAGTACTGTTCCGAGGTCTGTGATAGTACTGTTTTAAACATTTAGATGAATCGTATATGCTGATTGGTGCTTGTGCATTAGCCATCTTATTGTTTTATTGAAGTTTGATTTTTGATCTTCTAAGTGTTCAGAACTCTCATTGTTGTAAGGAATAACTATTAGGATCTATATAAGTGCTATGATAAATTATCTCGTGTATTTCCTTTGTTTACTTGAGGATCATTCAGAGAAGTTTTCGAGACCAAAGTTTGAATTCGTTATGCTTGGCAGCTATTTCATGATTGTTGACACCAGCATGATGCACTATTGCTAATAGTTTAGCATGGTTTTGGTTCAATCGAGGTCGAAGGTTTTTTCATGGTGTTTAGTTTTATGGTAAATCCAACTGCAGAAGTTTGAATCCGACATAAGAAATGGATCTAACATAAGAAATGGAAAACCTTTCCACCTAAATAGTAACAATCGGCAATTCTGACACGTTTAGCTTGTGTTTTCATTATCATCTAGAGTACATTCTTTTAAAGAAAAATGAACTCTGAAATAGATTTAGTCATATTATATGTGAGAATAATTTTTTCTTATGAATATCATGTTTTAAAGGATGAAACTATTCAGGAAAGTGCAAGTGACTGCGTATTTCTAAACTTCTCTTTGGAAAATGCTGTACCTAGATATCATTGTTTCATCCATCGAAATTATAAGAAAGCCAATAAGTATTACTCTCACATTTTGATACAATAAGGCCCACATTTTGTTGAAAGATCAAATTGTACTTATTTTACAGAATATCTTCTTGCGAGTCATAAGTTCCAAACATACTATGATAAGGGGGTAAATATTCTACTGAACTTCCGCACTTTTCATGGGTTCCACTTTCTTAGTATTCATTCAAGTAGCTGTACAATGATTCATTTTCTCTTGATCTCCTCCGTGTAAGCAACAACCTGAGGAAGCTTTTGCTCTTGTTTGAACTTCTATCCATTTCCTTTTGATTGTTCCTTTCTCCTTGAGAGCGCATTGCCGCTGAATTTTGAGCGTCCATCGAATACTGCATCGTGTGCAAAACAAAGAATTTCTTGAACTCTTTTCGATTGTTTTTGCTTGGAATATATAGCAAGCATACTTGCTGGATAAATGTAGTATTGTGTGAAACCAGTAGCTTCATGTGCTTTATGTTTAGACTTTGGCATTTTGATGTTATAGTAGAGCAGAAGATAAATTGACATACCCATCTGGTAATGCCCGACGGGTTGAGAACCATCGGCGTACACAATAGCGAAGCAGTATATGTGATTGGATTCGAAGTAGTTGGTAACGGAGACATCGCTCTTTTATCTGTGTTTCATAGAACGATAATGAGAATGATGGCTTGTTGATGTGTTGCTGAGTTGAAACAACTACCTAAACCGGTACGTCTAAAAGAGTCGCCGATTCGCTGTGACGATGACAGAAATTGCGGTTTCCGAGAAGGCGACAGGGAGCGTGACCGCTGAATCGAAGGTGAAGGAGATGGAAAACACATCTTCCTGCGTGAATACACAAGTAAAACATGAAATGCCTCGACGGATCGAGACGCATTAGCTAAATTCAGGTTTGTGAAATGGAAAAATAAAAAATGTGTACCTGAATGAATGTGGCCTACTAATTGATGGAACATTTGCTGGTACATTGAGCAAATTAGTAAGCACTAGTTACAGCTTTACAAGTTTTTGTACACTTAAAGATGCATGAGATTGAAGGATATGATGAGACAATACCAGTCCAAGACTCTTGTAGTTGACACTTTGCTACTGTATGTTTTTCGGATTCAAGCGCATTACTACCTAATGAATGTAGATGAAATGTTAATTACAACTAAATATGCATCTTTTTATCTTTTGTGGTTGAACAGTTTGAGGGATAGAGAAGTTACCTGGTAAAATGTAATGCTTGTTGTACTTTGGAGCTTCAATCACAAGAGATTGCTGCAAACGACCTTCGCGATCGACTAGTTCTCGGCAAATTTGCATTCTCTGTTGTTGGCACCATTTAGGAGTAGAGTTTCAGTTATGCAAACATGTTGAAAATTAGATTCTCCATGTCCCTGACATTTCAGATAATTTTCCGAATATTTTTAAGTTCTCATCCTTTTTGTATTAGTCCATGAGTTTTCAGTTTTCCTTCAGTAAAAATCACTGTTGAACATCTCTAAGTAGAGTTTAAGAATGTTTAATCACAGTTTATTTCTTGTTGTTGCATATTACACATCCTTTTTTATCACTTAAAACTGTAAATGGAGTAATCTTAGATTCCTCTTAAAGATGAGAACTACTTAGAACTGTCTTAAAAGTCAGTGACCTAGATAAATATTTTCTGAAACTGAAAGTACCTGTTCAATGCAAGATACTCGAAAATCTGATCGCGAAACATCGTCGATTTTTTCGTCGAGAAGATCATTCATCTTGTGTGATATTGAGCCCAGGTGGTCTACAGTGCTAAGAAGTGCAGTAATTGTATAATCTTTCATATTTTTGAGCATTCTACATGAGACCAACCATAAGAAGTTCAATAAATAACAGAGTAAATTGTTTCTAGGTAAACATATGAGACCCCTTTAACCATATGCCATTTCTAAATAGGCCACTAATTAAACCTTGATTTTTCTGATTGATGCCTACTTGATTTAACTTGTTGCAGTCAATTTAATTGGAGATTTCGTTAAATTTATCAGTGAATTTTGTAAATTATTATTGATTAATAGCTAATGAAGCTAATTACAATTTGGATCAAAACAAATTATGAAAACTAAAGAGTGGCCTAAAGTGAGGGGTTCTTCATACATGTTTACCTTAATTAATTATATTTCTTTTGATAGAAATAAAATGTAGTAATTTAAAATAAACACATGCATTGATTTCTCTCTGTTTTCACAGTAAGATAATTCGAAGTACTCTGCTGCTGAGTATAGTTGCGACCGCAGGTTCTTCAACTCCTGCAATAAAAAAACCATGGGTTTTTAGGTTTTATACGGGATTCGTGTGATTCACTCATAAATGTAAAAAGAAAAATATTTTGTCCAATTTTATTTACTTAACAGTGACAAAAGGAATATATATAGACAGCCTTAGCAACTAATGAGTTGCACTAATCCCACAGTCAAAAAAATGTTCTTTTTATGTACTCCAGAGTAAATAAGAGTAGATATAACGTTGAATCATAATACATCCAACAAATATTATCAAACTTGCTCCTATTTTCTTTTCCTTTTTCTTTTCGAGAACTGTAAATTCTGATCATGAGTTTGGCCAAAGATTATTGAATCCATATAAAGAGATTTTTTCACAATCTCAACCCACATCAGTATTGCCATAATAGTTGATTAGTACTGCTATCCAAGGGCTACTAATCACAGATTCAAATCCGACTTAAATCCTGAACAAATGTGTGCCCAGTTGCCTACAGGCATATTAAAAAAAAACAGCTAAAATATAGAAAATTTCTTTGTAAATATCCGTTTTTTTATTTTCTCTTCCTGACTTTTAAAAATTTAGATTTTGCCTCTTTAAAATTTCAAAAATATTTTCAGAGGGCACGGCGGCGTTAATGGAGAGAGCAAAATGACTAAATTATCCTTACTTCTTTTATAAGAAAAAATAATTTTTTAATATATTTCTTTCATTTTGAATGATATTTTCGGTATAAATTATAAGAAATCGACGGAATAGTGATGGAACCCTGACGGACGGGGACTAAATACAACAACTTGAAATACTGAGGGGATAAAATGTAGGTTCTTAAAAGTTACGGAGGGAAAGTGAAAAAAAAAATATTTATAAAGAAAAATGCTATTGGCACATCCATTTTGGGTGTAGGATATACACCCCCACCCATCTAAGGGCACCAACCCCACCCTTAGATGGGTGAGGGTGTATATCCTACACCCAAAATGGGTGTATCCTTAGCATTGCTCATTTATAAAAAAAAAATTTCTATAATTTAGCCTCAAAAAAATAATAATAATAAAACAAAACTGCTACTTTCATACAGTTGTGCAGTAACTGAAATGCTTCAGAAAAGATCAAAGGGCAAAGGCATGTAATGTATTCAGCTCCCAAACCCCATGAAATGAATCATCATATAGTTTACTGAAAGCAAATTAAGAATATGTATATATGTACCTGGAGACTATCTGAGAATAGCAGGCTTTGTTGCATGGAGAGTTCATCAGATGTTAATGCATCCTGATGATGGTTGCAGAGAGAAGGTGGAGGAGGCATTGTGTCCATGGATGGACAAATACTGCAAAAAAGCTTATCACATACAATCTGCTCTTCACCTGCCCAAGAAACAAGTAATAAATAACCTACATATACATGTAAATGGAGAGCAAGGAAACAAGAAGAGGGCACATGAAAGGTGAAGCTAAATTAACCTTGTTTGTATAATGCTTTTAGCCAGAGCACTTGTTCCAGATGTGGGGAATATGTACTCAGTGTAAGTGCTCTCTCTCTTATATATAGGGTTTGAGTGTATGGATAGTTAGTTCCTGTGGTCTTTGTACTCTGTACTTAATTTGAAGATTTTAGTTTGTAAACCTTTAAAAATATTTGTTCTTAAACCATATCGATCCTAAGGTCCAGAAATAAGTGATGTTACATCAAGAGTTAGGTTTTAGGGCTTAATACTTCAGTTCTGATTTGATACGAGTACTGATGTTAATAAAGTAATTTGAAATGAACTTTTGAACATCAAAAATAAAAGAAACGTAATTTTTTTCTTTCGTGCTCTATCAAACAGTTTTTGCACAAGAATTTTTTACTGAAGCTCTAGCTAGACCAAACAGTTACTACGGTTAAAAGCGGCTTCGAATTAAAATCACTTTATTAGGGTATAATTTTGTTTGGTACCTAATATTCCAAAAAGGTTAGTTAAGAAATGATTAATATGGAATAGCATTTTATACTAGTAGTCAACCAAAGGCAATAGTGATATGCAAACACCTACTTAATCTTGCCTAAAAGTGGGCCACCCGGGCCCTTATAGATGACAAGGAAATATATATATATATATATATATATAGAGAGAGAGAGAAAGAGAGAGAGAGAGAGAGAGAGGGAGGGAGAGAGTTGAGTTGGAATGTTATCAGTAACAAACGGATTCCGTTGCCACCCATTTGTTTTCGATGATGGAGCCTCCAAATCGATGATCGGCACAGTTGAACATGATCTATATACTATTTGAAGTATCTATAAATCAAATTTCAAATTTTTTCGACATCATTGACCTAATGATCAAAGGGTTTCAAAATTTATAATTTCAATGGTCAATATGAGGTGTTTTTTCGTTTAACGGCGTAAAGATATTCAAATCAATTGAATTTTGATTAGAAAATTCTTTAAACTATTTAAAACAATATCTATATTCTTGATTTGATTACAAGATTCCTATCATCACTTTTTAAAGAATATTCATTTTCAGCCGTTTATTTTTATGTCCACTTGATGGACAAGAGAACAATATCAGAAAAATATAAAATTTGATTTCTAGGTACTTCAAGTAGTATAGATCATGTTTAACGGTGCCGATCGTCGATTTGGAGGCTCCCTCATCGAAAATAAATAGATGGCAACAAAGTCCGTTCTTGAAGATCCGGTGCTTGCTGAGACGAAAGTCGGAACAGAAAGTCAGAGAGCTTTTGTACGGACAGCGAGAGGAGATCGTCAGCTTTCGACGTTACGATCAGAGCTTGCAGCTTCGTCTCCCAACTATCTGATGTCAAAATCTGCGTTCGGTTGAAGGTCACTACCCCATCACGGTGCCAGCAGTTCAGTCCAACCAAACACGCCCTATAAGTATCTACCAAACCGTACAAAATTAAATTTAATTTTAAATTTAATTTCCAACTCACTTGACCGTTCATGATAATGACAAACTAATTATTAATTTGGTTCTTGTAGCAAACTACCCGTAGGTTTCGGAAGCATGCAGAAGAAAAGAGAAAGAAGCATGGGTTTGTAATTGATGCGCCATCATGATTAGGTGCAACAAAAAAATAGGAAATTGATGTTCATAGCTCTCCCTTTGGGGAACACACCCTTATAATTAGCTCTCTTTCGCAAAAAAAAATTAAAAAAATTTAATTTGGTGCAATTATTGTATATAGAAATAAGGATGTTGGATTAGAGAACTCTACATTACATATATATAGATATAAGGACAAAACTTATATGTCACAGGCACACTATAACTAATAACTGAATTTAAGCATTTTAGGCCAGTGATTTAGGTCCAACCAGTTGTTAGTGCTAGTAGGTCGAATCGTTACAATTAGTATCAGAGCTTGTTCACTAGCCGAAAGTGTGAGGTTGGCCTCATGTAGTCCGGAAGTGCCAGATAGTCTTACATCGCCTGATCATTATCATCTAATGTGTGTGATTGGATCGACAAGAACGTCGGGATCTAAAATGGAGAAAGTATATGACAGTCTAATAATTCTAGATCGAATAATATGAAAGAGTATGAGAAGCTTATGTGTGATAAGTATACTATAACTAATTATTTGACGTTGCAATGTGAATCTTGTAATAAAAACCTTTTCCCCTTTCTATAGGTTCAACCATCATTTTCCTATTTGTATAGGTTCAACCACCATTTTGAGTCCCCACTTGATTCCTTCAATCAAGGCAAATGTCACGCCACCAAAACAAAAAAACAATAAAATTAAATTAAAAGACAATAATGTAGCTTAAGGAAAAAAAAATTAAAAAAATATAAATAATGTCAAATGAGCACTATATATTTTTATTTTGATAAATTATAATACAACAAAACACTTATATATCGTAATTTTAGTCTAGCCCGTATTTAGCAAAATCAAAAGCTGTGTGTTTTCCTCTTGATATTTAATAGCATCCATTAAAAAATTACTACTTGTGACCGACCGTTCCTAGCGCAAGTGGTAAAGGGCTTGATGGTTGGTACCCGAGGTCCCGAGTTCGAATCCTAGTTGATTCATATTTCCAGCTAAATTTATTTCTAAAAGAAAAACTTGTGAAGTAAATAAAGTGATACTGTTACATATATATTTGTAGAGGGTTTTTTTTTTATTAGTCATTATCTCATTCTCCCTCTCCTCTTGCTACTCTCTTTATCCAAATTATATCTTATATTAAATATAAAAATATATAAACACCGTTCTCTAATAGTTTTTGGAGGCGGAGGCGGAGGAAGAGGAGGCGACGGCGCTCTCGTTACCGTCGCCGAGGGCCACCGGCGCCGGCGGAGGAGAAGAAGAGGAAGAGGAGGTGACGCCGCCCTCGTTACCGTCGCCGAGGGCCGCGAAGGCGATGAAGGAGGCGATGTAGATCGGAGAGAAAAAAAAGAAAGAAGAAAAAAAAAAAAAAGAGAGAGAGAAAAAGGAATAAGAATATTTTCGTCAGTTTTCTAAAAATTCGGTCCGAATCTATAAAATCCAAAATAGTGGGCCCACTTTTGCAAAATCGCAAAACTAGTGAATTTTTTATGCAATTTGGCCAAAATTATTTGGTTTTCAATTTCCAAAACTAAACCGAACGAAATTGCTCATAAAACCGAACCGAGCTGGCTAAAATGAGTGGGTTTGGTTTGGTAGCTCAGTTCATACTTTAAACTGAGAACTCATCATCCAAGAGAAAGAGAGAGAGAGAGAGAGAGAGAGAGAGAAGCGGGGATAGTAGTTTTGAATCAAAGGCAATTATAGAACAACTATCTCGAAGATCCATACTGTTAGGCATGATCTAAACTATTTGGATCATAATAGGCGCTTAGACACAAACGAGTTGGTCAGGTCGAACCGGCATCAGCTCGAATCTCATCAAATCGATTGGTTTGGTGTTAAATTAAACCTAACTCGAGCCCAACCCAGCAGTAGGAAAATGGAGACTAAACTTTTGGCTTAATGTTTGATCAATGTATGTATTAACATTTCCCCAAAGTTAGCGTGCAAATTAATGAACTAGTGTTCTATACAAAAAGAGTCTTGTTTATGATAGTAATATTACATAGAATGTAACTCAAATAACCAATTCTATTATACTATATAACATTGTAAAAAGCCTAATCAGAGCTAATGCGGTAACTGTGTATCGAAATAATATTTTAAAAGAATTTAATTGTTATGCTTGGGGGAAATATGAAGGATGCTAATTAGATGATATTATTTCCAACATGAAATTATTATCTCGTACAACTATTTTTACGGCCCAGTCGATGAAAAAAAAAAAAATTTCAAATTTTTTTTTTGTGAAAAACTCTTTTTAATTTTTTTGCACGTTTGATTTGAAGCATAATAAGTATTTTTGAAAAAAAAAATTCATATTTCATAAAAGACTAGTATTCCTATTTTTCAAAAAATTTTAAAAAAAATAAAAATTTATAAAATATGAAAAAAAAACCTTCTATAAAAACTTATTTTTTTAAAAACCAAACGAAAAATCGAAAAAACAATTTTTCATGTAAAATCTTTTTCTTAAAAAAAAATTTCACACCTTTTTGAGAAACCACAAAAAACTGAAAAAACGATTTTTTATGTAAAACCTTTTTTCTCAAAATTTTCTTTTCACGCTTTTTTGAAAAACCAAACAGGCTCTTAGCTTTGCATGTGTTACCCTAAAAAAAAGTCCACAATATAAAAAATGGGACTAAAAAAGTCTTAAAACTCTCCTTACGCCTATAATGGTAAACTATGTCACGTACACTGACATAATATGCACCGACAGAAGAAAAACCAGAAGGAACTTTTTTATAAAGTAATCCTTCAAAATTTTATAATTTATAAAATAATTATATCAAATTTATATTTAACAAACTAATTCTCTAAAGACGGTGAATCATTCATCAGAATATTTTGTACGTTATTAAAGGCGGTGAATCATTCACCGTCTTATCTATACATATTCATTCAACAACCACTTTCTCTTTTCCTCCTCTCATTTATGACCTGCTTTTAAAGACGATGAATCGTTCACCGTCTTTAAAAGGCTTAAAAAAATTTTAAATGCGGTGAATGATTCACCGTATTTAAAAAATTAATTTGCCAAATAAAATTTTAATACGATTATTTCACAAATTACAAAATTTTACAAAATTATTTTATAAAAAAGTCCAACCAGAAGGTCATGTTTGCATGTGGAAATGAGTTATTTATACACTGAAGAATTTATTTGATAAAAAAAAAACACACACATTCTATGATAAGTTTGAATGGACAACATTTTTCATGTAAGAGATTAAGTTATCTAAGGCTACCATTCTAAATATTTGATCACTCTTCTCATCTACCAAAATAACACAAATTTTAAATGCAAATTAAAATAATATACCAAATAAAATAAAATATTCATACGTCCAAACAGAGCTTTAAACTTCGCTCCATGTTAACAGATTAATGTGAATAAGAATCAAATTGAATTCAAAAATTGATCATCACAATCATTTACCAACCACCAACTAATTAATATTCATTCCCAATGCAAACATATCACTAATTTACTACTAAATCTGATGTAGACAAACTTAATAAAGAAAGAATCTAAAAGGAGATATCCCTCTAACAATGACTACGAAACCGAAAGCGCAACACTCCAAGGATAGAGTAAAAGAATCAATGTTAAATAGATATTAATTAGGATTAACCATAAACCAAACACATGGTACACCCTGTAAAGGGGAAATAACTAACACAAAAGCATACATTACATATGCACTATTTAATGATATATATATTTACAAGTACAATTCAAGCATGCACCCAACATTAAGGTTAGGAATAAGACCTACAACACAAACTTTAAAAGAGAATCACCAACTCAAAAAGCATAGACCTAAAACATACAGTATTCACACAAAGTCCAAATATGTCTCTCTCCAACCTTAATGCTCTACTGGAGCAAAACTAGCTACCCATAATTACTTAGTTCTATGAGACCTAACAACCAAATTTCCTTTCAAATTCTACCAAGGAAATATTATTGAATTTAAGCTACTAATAGTTGGTTGGTTGCTTTGAATCTGCCTCAAGCAACCTATATCGAGTTAGAATAACGGCGATAAAAGGACGAAAAAACGACAGGTTATGAGCGAAAGGATGAAATAAAATTAACCACCTTTCTGCTCAAATGTTCCGATTTATGCTTCATCTTTAAGCTCCTTTTGATGCAGGGGGGCTGCGGTTCGGGTTCTCGCTTCTTCCCCCCCGCTTGCGGGAAAACTGGGAAATTTCCTTCTGGGCATCATCTTCTTCACCTCTTCGCTTGTGTAGATGAAGATCTTCTTGGCCATCTTGCAAAATTCCCTACAATATTGGCATTTTAATTCTTTACTTTTGTCATCTGTATTAATCTAAGGTAAAAATTTATGAACACCCCTTTATGCCTCAACTACAACCCCCCTTGGTTTTGGTTTTGGTTTTAGTCCCACTAGATGAACTGAAAACTATTGTAAAATTTAACTGTTAGTTTTTTTTCAAAAATTTGACAGCTTAAACTGCATTTCAGCTGATCAAAATGTTGGTTCTAGTAACTAGAGCGGTAAATTTCATGAAGTTCCCAACTCAAATGACAAAAATAACTTATACCAGAACCTTCATCGATATCGACAGAAGAGATCACTGAAAAAGGAAAAATGTAGGAAGTTTGATGGAAGCTTACTGCCAATGGTCATCTCCCACAAGCATCATATCACCCTCATCATCTGTAAAGACCACTTGCCATTTGTCGCGGCGTTGAAGCTCTCCTTGGATCTCAAACATCAGCTCGAGTTCTGATATTAATTCATCATAGCCATCCAAGACGGTGAGATCAACAGCTCTACCAACCGCAATGCCTTGCATTTGAACCTATCAATCATCCCAAATATCAAACGCCGAATTTATTCAATTATTATGCTTTTTTGGGCTCTCCCACATATATCTCCATGTTAAATCACATACTTTCTACACAATTTACATGCATACCCCTACAAAATTTGAATATTCACTATATACCCTCAAATGTAGTTTTTTACACCAATATGCTTTGTTAGGAAGTTAATTCGCAAGTTCCCCAATACACTTGGTTTCATTTTTTTTGGGGAGAATTTACTTTGTACAACTCTGTGTGTGTGTGTGTGTGTGTGTGTGTGTGTGTGTGTGTGTGTGTGTAACAAATAAATACAATAGTATATATACGTAACAAATAAAATATCAAAATTCACATTTTGAGGGGATACATATAAGTGAATAATTTTGCAGGGGTATAAATGCGTAATATCTCTTCTTTCTTTCTATACAATTTTCTGTTTACCTTAGTGCGACTTCGGATTGAACAGTTTTGCCTACTCTGGATCTCCTTAGGAATTTCTTGAATCCCTTGCTTCAATTCTTTCGAAACTTTGGAAAGCGCCGACTGCCGATCTAAGTCTTCAATTGAACCAGTTCCCTTGCTAGAAGGATCCTTGACCGCCGCAACTGATGTGCATACTGGTGCTAAATTTGGCTTCTCAGAAGTGCTTTTCACGGGACTCGCCAAGTCAATCCCAAAGAGTCGGCAACCTCCGCTAACATTCTCGGGCTTCTTCTGTTCTTCTACGCCACTGCACAACGTCAGCATGGGCTCTTCCGTCATATAATCCGTCGAAGCAACCACAGTTTCTTCGTTAGGGTCATGGAAAAGCTTTAGAGAAACATCTGTTAGCGAAGATGCTGGGCTCTTCATAGGAGAATGGAAGTCCTTCAACCAACTATCCCTTACTACTGGATCAAGAGAACTCGCACCGTTCTTCGTGGCGGTATTTGCCTTGTTTTCCGTACTACTTAATGCAGTAAGGTCATGCGACTGGGTATATCCCGAGTACCAGAAAGGTTGATTTTGCTCCACACCTAGAAAAAAAAACAGAAGAAAAAAAGATGACATTAATTTGATTATTCTATAGCTACAGCACAGAAGATCAGAAGCAAGGAATAGGGATTAATTATGTGCACCGATCATTTGCAATTCTGAAATGTCTGTGGGTTGCCGAGGCCTTTTGTTCTTCGACGGCACAGGCTGAGGAGCGTTTAAAACAGGCGCAGTTGTGGCATTGAAAGGCTCGAGCTCCCACGGAGAAACCTTCTCCGGACGGTGAATATTAGCGGGTTCATCCCATTGGACCTGAATTATAAGGATATGAGGGAGAAGGATGAAGAGTACGCGAGAGATTTAAAAGCGAAGGGCATTTCACGAACCTTCAACGATCTCCATTCAGAATCTTTCCATTGAGAAGAGAGATCCCCAACCCCAACTATAGTTCCGGAAAAACTACAAGATTAATCGACCAAACCCATCAATAGCGTGAATTCATGACCATAAATCAACAGACGAAAGAACTTGTCGGCAATACTAAATTAGCGCATAATCAGCATACTTTTTCTCAGGGACGTCATCTCCTTCGAATCTCATCTTGAATCGCACGCCCACAGCAAATCCACTTTTGGCAGCTTCCAAGTACTTGTTCAAACTGATGATGAATTGACTCGTCCTGATTTAAAAACAGAGAAAATACAATTTTAGAGAAAAAAGAAAAAACACTGAAATAATAACATGTAACAATTGAAGGGTAAAGGAAACATTTTACTTCCTCATCTTTCACTATGATATATAATTGATAATAACTTGAGTTCATTTCATTATTTTCCCAACCTCGGCTTGTAGAAGACCGTGAAGCGTGTGTGCGTCGCAACAGCATGCGACGCAGTTGCAAGAACCCCAAGATGCATGGTCTGGCTCGATATCACCGATGCCGGGATAGTGCTTTGTTGGCGTGCAAGACGCCTTATTCCAACGCGCAGCTCTCCGTTCTCACCTCTGTAGCAAAATAAGCCTCTTAAAATTGGTGAAATATATGATCTGTGTAAAGCTCGAGCTTTGAGCTTTCAGAAATCAGCGTGTTATTTACTTCCATCCAGCAATTTCTCAGTTCGCAGCTTCTAACAAAGATCAAAATTAAATACAGTAGTGTTTTATTAGAGTAATATGATCTCCTACAGCGCGAAATAACCAACTAAATTAAAAGATTGATCTATTAGAAAGCAATACTTTCGACACCGAATCCCAAACCTTAGGAATATGAATGCGTCGCCAGCGACCAGCCTTTTGGAAGTGACGAAGGTACTCCAACCCGTAGTGAGGAGATGCCGGCGCGGTTGACCTACACCGTCAGTAAAGGAGAAAATGAAAAATTAGAAGCCCACCATCTCTCCTTTTCTAATTCTCTCCTCCAAAGAGGAAGAACAATATCTTCCTGAGCTGTGCGCAACTATATGTCAATTCTAATCTAAATTTTGTTGCATGAAAAAGTGTATTTCAAATTTCTGGAGTGAAACCTCTGAATATGTGCTTGAATCTCCACTCAAATCCATGGAGATCCTTAGCAACCAGCTCTTGAGTCGGAGTGGGCTGCGACATGTCCTGCAGAAAATAAGCAATTAGGATCATTGAAGAACATTCCAGTAACAAGGAAGGAATTGAAAAGAGGGGGAACAAAAAAAAAAAAAAGGAGAATGCAGGAGGAAAACTTGCCAGAAGAGGAAGGCATTCGGTGGCATGCCTGCGCAGGACGGAGAATCCGCCGTGCGTGCTCGTATCGGAGGCCGTCAGAATCTTGCAGAATGAGTGCACCGCCTGCCGCGCCTGCTCCGGCGGGCACGGGTCCGGGCTTGCCGGCGCATTTTCCTGCCAAATTCAACAAAAAAGTAATCAAAATCAAACTCAATTTTCACTCGTATATGCGAATTTCACCAATTCCTGTATATAGCAATTTTTTTTAAAAAAATTGAAATGCTTCTTACATCTGCTTCTGGTTGTAGAGTGATCTGAGCGTAAACCTCATCCGTTTCAGGTTCAGCCTGTAATGAGAGCCAAAAAATTTCACACTAATCATTCACTAAACACAACTTTTTTTTTCAAGAAATAAAAAAAAAAAAGAAAAACGAGAGAAAGAGAGAGGGGGAGAGCTCACTCTTAGCTGAATGTTCATGACGCGGCAGAGGATCTTGTAAGGGAGATTGAAGAGCGGGATCTGCTGGTCCAGCTCCTGGTTCGTCGACGCCTCCAACTGAGGAACAAGAGATTCAAAACGAAAAAAAAAAAGGAAAAAAAAAAGAAGAGGATGTGTTTCACGAACGAATTCGCAAACGGAGGAGGAGGAGGATTGGGAATTGGAAGTTGGGATGATCACCTGCTCCATGTGGCCCTGGGGGAAGTAGAAGACCCTCTCGCCCACGCGCGGGACGTCCACGAGCGGCCCCGCGCACGCGCGCCACAGCTCCTCGAACAGCTCCTCTCCGCCGCCTCCAAGCAGAGCGAAAACGAAAACCCCGTCAGAAGAAGCGCTTCTAAGAAAAGCTCAGAGTACACGTACCCGCGTTTCCTTTCCCTCACCTGAAGCCATAGCCGCCGCGTCGCTGTGCAGAAGCTGAAGCTGAAGCAGAAGCTCTACTGGGTGGAAGAGATGGTGGTAGTGATGATGATGAAGAAGAAGAAGAAGAAGAAGAAGAAGAGGAGGAGGTTATTGAGATCGCAAAAACGCACCAATTACTCCACTTTAAAAGGAGAGGGGGAGGGGTGTGGGGAGTTATCTATTGAATTAAACCCCCCATTAAAGCAGTGGCCGAGAGCGTAAGCGAGAGGGGGGAGAGAGAGAGAGAGAGAGGGGGAGGAGGGAAAAGAGAACGGCGGCGTTATTAAAAAGATAGCGCCCTCTTATTAACTCTCTCTCTCTCTCTCTCTCTCTCTCTACACACTCTTTTTCTCTCCAGTTTGTTTCTCTCTCTCTCTATCTCTAGTTTCTCTCTCTAGTTTCTAATGTCGCTTCAACCCCACACCAATACGGAATAGACACACACTCTTTCTCTCTCCATATTTCTCTCTCTCTCTCCTTCTTTCTCGCTCTCTCTCCCAAACTCCGGAAACTGCTCTTTCGGAAAGGAAACCGCAGCTCCTCTTCTTCGCTCCGGAGCGACGTGGAATTACGAAAATGCCCCTCACGCCGAAAAGAATGATCAGGTCCTGATGGTGAACAAATTGTTGCTTCCACCGCGGTCTATAGATAGACAAGGGAGAAATGAGCCAAAATTTTGCGTGACATGTAATTTTAGAGGTAACCTTAAAGAATGTTTAAATAATATGTCATTTCCTAGGGAAGATTTTAAATTTTGATGATTTGGCATCTAACCAAACAAACAAAAAAGCATAAATTTTATCTCGCTCAAAATATATAACTCTACGTATCTAACAAATATTTGTATATACGTATTGAAAATTAAAACATGACTGCTGTACTTCTACTGTGCTATTAGGAGCACAGCAGCTCTTGTGCTCCTAACTTTCTAACTATTCATCAATTTAGATAGGTGGTTAGGATGAAAGAGAAAAGAAAAGTTGGAAAGAAATTTAAAGAAAAGAAAATTTGAGACACTCAATTTCTCTCCATTTTTTTTCTCTTTCTCATCTTAACCACCCATCAAAATTGATAGATAATTAGAAAGTTAAGAGCAAAATTAATAGATGATTAGAAAGTTAGAAATATAAAAGCTGATGTGCTGCTAATAATATCTAATAACACAGTAGTCCTGCTATTAAAAACTGTTATATTAAAATTTTACAGAAGCTCCGGTCTATAGGCCGCGTTCCATGCACTAACCCCCCCCCCCCCCCCCCCCCCCCCCCCATAAAGGAGGCAGGAGAAAACGGCATCAAGGGATCTTTTTATTGTGCCGCGGGGCAAATTTCTCTTAAACTCACCGGGGGGTGGGCGGTGACCGCGCCGTGCGCTGCTCCCCACCGTCCGTCTAATCTCGTCGTGACGGCGCCCCGGTAGCGCGGGGTAAACGGTCGCCGTTAAGTAACGGCATGAGTGGTCCCCACACCTGCCCGTGTCCGCCCGTGGGCAGGCAACCCCACTGCCTCGCCCCATCGACCCCCGGCACATGTTCGCTTTTCCCATTTTGCCCCTCGAATTTGCGGGCTAACTACGGTCGTGCCACCCGTGCCGGGGTGTGGGGTCCGCGGCACACGGGGGAAATCGGGCCGGTCGCACGGGTGGGCCGCACGATATCCCGGTTGTGTGAGGGGAGGTGGAGGTGGGGGTGGGGGGTTGCGAGGGGTTCGGGTCGGTGGGGCCCGCGTGAGACGGGACGGCGGGAGGGGTGGGCCCCGCCCTGGGATGGGACGGGTGGATTAGGGGTGGGGGAAACTGGGGTCCGATACCCGCAGCACACGTCAGCATAGCGGCAAAGCCTTGCCGCGCGCCACGTGGTTCGGGCCGCGGCGGGGCCCGCCACTCCCCACGTGGTGTTCCCTGGTCTTCTTCTACAAGAGAAATTATTGGCTGCACCGCGTGCACAACATCAGCCACACACCAGTCGTTTTTTCCACCTCCTAAGGCTTCTTGATTAGGCTCTACTGTAACTTGCTTTAATATTTATTTTTATTTACTATATTATAATATTTTTTAAAGGACACTATAGTATTATTATACGTTATTAATTTCTATATTATATCTTAAATTTATATATATTTTTCTCTATTATAATATTTTTTCTAATAAATATTATTAAATTAATTTTTTTCTCGTAAATCTATATACATTACTGTTAACAAAAGCGAGCACCTATACCAAGTTACCAACATAATTCTAAACTGGACCTGAAACAGAGGGAGGGTAAATGAGCATAAAACTGCAAAACTTTTAGATAAATGACTACAGTTAAATGATATTCGCAACAATTGCATTATCACACTAAACTATTAGTCTAGTGGTTAGGATAAGGATGTTGAGCATGATGTGGAATCTTCGTATAATCTTAAATTTTAAATTTGGTAGCTTGTGTTTTTTTTTAATTTTGAGTTTATATACATATATATAGTCCGACTAGCTATGGTGTTTCTGGAAGTATAAAGAATTTTGTGCTTTCAAATTTTTAACCCTTAGATCAACCCCTTTAATTATTTCTAATCCTTGAACTAATATTATTTTTCTAGAGAAATCACTCAACCCTAGGGGATCACTATCATCTCAACCATATAGTCCTCAATCCAAGGGCTAAAAAGTCGGAAACGTCAACTCCTTTATACTTCCGAAAGTATAGTAGCTCTATACACACACACATATATATATATATATGGAATTCAGTTACTATCCTTTTAGGAGGACGGAAACTTTTGTTCTATCAAGTCGTTTTTGATGATAGAGATTCCAAATCGATGATTGAAAACGTTGAACTTGATTTAGAGTATTTGAAATATCTAGAAACTAAATTTGTTGATCTTGAATACTATATATATAGAGTAATTGTTTAGAGTATTTGTTTTTGATAATGGAGCCTTCAAATTGATGATCGGCATCGTTGAACATGATCTATATTATTTGAAGTATTTAGAAATTAAATTTCAAATCTTTTCGACATCATTGACCTACTAATTAAAGAGTTGCAAAATTTATAATTTTGATTGTCGATATGAAGCATTATCTCTTTTAAAGGTGTAAATTAAGAAATCTAAATCAATTGAATTTTGATTAGAAAGTTTTTTAAACTATTTAAAACAAGATTTATAATTTTGATCTTAATTACAAGACTCCTATCATCACTTTTTGAAAGATATTAATTTCAACCGTTCATTTTTGTGTCTGTTTGATGGATAAGAAAATAATATCGAAAAAATATAAATTTTGATTTTCAAATAATTTAAATAGTATAGATCATATTCAACAATGCCGATCGTCGATTTAAAGGCTTCATCATCGAAAACAAATCGGTAGCAACGGAGCTCGTTTACTACGGATAGTATTCTTATTCTAGCCTTATTCTATATAGAGCTTGACTGGGCTACTATCGGTAGTAAACCGCCCCGTTTACTACCGATTTGTTTTCGATGCTGGAGCTTCCAAATTGACGATCGGCACCGTTGAACATGATCTAGACCATTTAAACTATCTAGAAATCAAATTTCATACTTTTTTGATATCATTAACCGAACGATCAAAGGGTTACAAAATCTGTAATTTTAATGGCCGATATGGTGTGTTTGCTCGTTTAACGGTATAGAAGAATCCAAATCAACTAAATTTTTGTTAGAAAATTCTTTAAACTATTTAAAATAAGATCTGTACTCTTGATCTTGATTACAAGACTTCTATCATCACTTTTTATAGGATATTCATTTTCAGCCATTCATTTTCTGTTCACTTGATGGACAAGAGAACAATATCGAAAAAGCGTGAAATTTGATTTTCAGATAGTTTGAATGGTCTAGATCATGTTCAACGGTACCGATCGTCGATTTGGAAGCTCCAGCATCGAAAACAAAACGGTAGTAAACCGCTCGGTTTACTACCGATAGTATTCTAGTAAAACTCTTCTATATATATATATATATATATATATAAAGGCATAATGGAAAAAAAAAAACAGAACCAAAAATAGCATTACTGAAAATTGAGAAGCTTACTTCCTAATGTAGTAATTGTTAGGTACGTACACTTCCGGAAGTAACTACAAATGAAATATTTGCTAAATTGATGTTTCTTTTGCATGGTGAGAGCCGTTCATCTGTAATTTGTGTAAATTTGTTAATGATATAATTTTATAAGTTCACCTGCTAAATTATCAATAATATATAAATAGTATTTACTGTCAACCATTTTTATCATTACATTATTACTGTTTCACGAAACCTACTAAACTCTAGGTATCCAAGAGTCAAAAAGTTAATAGTAAACACTATTCGAATACTATCAATAATATTTCAGCCACATTCATAGTTTTACTATTAAGTTTTATACGTTTTGTTTTAATATCTCTATAATCTTCTCATATTTTTTTTATTAGCTTTAATATACTATAATGCACTATACTTTAATTATTTTGTATTTCCATGTGTACTTTTTTTTTTCAAAGATACTACCATACAATCTTGGTTTGTCATCTGTACATCAACAAATCTATAATTTTATATAACAGCTAACAACTTTGTTTAAATCACTAGTTGAAACTTGTTTTGTAAGGAAAAAAGAAAAAGAAAACACCTAAATGTAGTAGAAAAAATAGTTGGTATAATTTGATAGAAAGTTTCAATGAATCTATCTAATTAGAGGCGCATTTTGCCTTTCTCATTCTAGCCAATATTTTCTAATAGAGTCATTGAATTCTATCTAAAATAGTAAGTTTCTTTCGACAATGGTATAGAAATTGACGAGACAACGATAGTTTAGTAATGTTGTTAAGAAAATAAAATAATTAATGTAGCCAATGAAAACAAATTATAAAGTATAATGTAAAGATTGATAAGAATAGGATAGTTTAATAGTGCTTTTGAAATAAAGAATAGTAAGTGTACCAAAGAAAAATGACATTAAAATCTTCTGTTTTTCAAGGCTATCACAAGACTCCAGCGACCACAGAAATTTTTTCACCAACATTGCTGAGACTAGTGTTGGCTTAAATGGACCAGCATCCTGCCCTGTGGCGGGAGGCCATGTTGGGCCGAGTCATGTCCGAAATGGCGCGAGACTGGGTTGGGCTGAGTCATGTTCGAAGTGACGTGAGGCTGGTTGGACAGAGTGACAATCGAGACCCGTGGGCGCTGTGTCTGTAAGCTTTAAGTGAATTGGTTGCGTATTTCTAACAGCTCGAGCTTTTGAAATTAATTGTTAGCGCCAACGATTCGACAACTAGTTGGTTACTAGTGAGAATATATCTTCGTGAGGAGAAAGCCTTCTTTGTCATAGTTATTTATTACAAAATTTATAATATTCAATCAATATTTCCATATTGCATTAAAGTATAATTTTTTTTTAAAAAAATTGATTTTATTCAGAGTAATTATTGATACTGTTAAAACAGATATATTGTATCTAGTCATGATTTGACCTTTTCTGCTGTGGCAATAATAAAATTTACTCTGAATATATCAATTTAATATGCGATTACCATATTGTCCCTAATTAGATACATTTTTATCTTACTCACATAATATTTGATATACAATTGATTTGAGATATGTTCTCTGTGTTGTAACTGTTGCAAAAAGAATTTATCATCAAGCAATATAATTTGGAAACCTATCTAGTCTGAAAAAGGTGTGTCCATGTGCCTACAAGAAAGTTCTATTTATTACAGTTTTTTCACATAAATTTTGCAACAATCAATAAAAAACTTTCATATTACATACCACAAGTACACACAAAAAAAAAAAAAAACATTTTATTGAAAATTTATCATAATATCATTAGTCAGACTCATTATCATTTTATATAGCGCAATAAAATTAGTTTATGGTATATTTTATGCAGTGCAAGTGTTACATTAAAAAGTCTTTTGTAGCCTACAAATATTTTAAAATAAAAAGCATTATCTGTACATCTATAAAATAAGTGTAAAGTTTACATCTTAGACAATTATTAAAGACTAATATTTACTCACCAATCTTATCTGTCTTTTTTTATATACTTAAAATTTTAAAAAATTGAACCATGGATTAATCATAAGGCATAAGATGTACAATTAGAATTAAATATATATATATATATAAAAGGATAAATTGCATATTTTCTTCTCAAATTATGGAGTGGGTGACATTTGGTCCTGAAAATTTAATTTATTTATAATTTCTAATCAAACTTGTAAAATTATTATAATCAAGTTCTATAACCTAATTTAATTAACATTTAATTAACTTATCCGAATTATAAAATTTAGTTATACTCATTTTAAAAAAAATTAATTAAAAATTAAATAAATTAAAATTTAAAAACTAAAATGTCATCTGTATAGTTGTTTACGAGCCAAACGTACAATTTTCCAAAAAAAAAAAAAAAAAAAACTTAGATTCTCGTGGAGCGAGGTCCAGGCAATAATTTCCCGCTTCCCGAGGGGGCTTCCTGGGGTCCGCCCAAGATCAGTCATCATTTGCCCGTAGAGCCGGCACGAATCTCAACGAGATCTTTTTGGCCACTTCTCGCCCCTGTCTCTCTGCCTTTTTCTCGATTTGCCGTTCAATCGAATCAGGAGCCGTCCGTTCTGCGCCTCGGGGGGGACTGCGAGAACGGACGGCCGGATGCGGCGGAGAGGGGCGGTGGGCTCCACGTTGATGGGAAGTAGCGTGATGTCGGACGCATCGATGCCCGCGCTGCTGCTCCTCGCCCTCCCTCGTCTGTTTTGTAATTAATGCGGATGCGGATGGTGTCAACTCAAAATCACATCACATCATTTATAATAAGTTAATTATATATATATATTTTTGGATAAAATATTTTTTAAAAAATTATGATGAAATAGATAAATTTGAAAAATATATTTATTTAGCTAAAAACACAGTATCAGCAATATGACTGTCCTATTCTAGACTTTTTCATCAACTTATCTGGTGGATCAGGAGCCATCCGTTGATAACCCGAATGGTGTTTGGCACATCTCGTTTGTTCCACTCAGGACCAATCCCGAAATACAAAAATAAAAGAGCAATACTACTGGTGTATCCTTGAATTTTTTTTTTATATTTTAAATATGATAGTTATATGACTGATGTGGTGTCTCCAATCAATCACATTTTGTTCCCAGAATTCACCCATTTTGCTGTACTTTTCTCTCGAAATAAGAAATATAGTTAGGGGCCGTTTGGTTAGATGTAATTACAAATGCAGTGTAATTAAAGATGCATACAGTTGAAAATGCAGCAGTTGCAACTACATGCATCCTGTTTGGTTGGATGTAGTAGAAAGCGCTGCAACTACAACTAATTTATTTGGTTGCATGTAGTTGAGAAATAATTTTTAAAATTTTATCATTTTATGTATATGATGGTGGTTACCTCCAACGTAAAAGAAAATATTTTTTATTTAAAAAATAATATAAAAGGTAAGCTTATCTTTTGTTTAAAATTACTCTCTCCAACTGCTGCAGTTGGAACTGCGGCCAATTTGGGCGTAGTTCCAACTGCTGCAATTGGGCCTCCTCCTGCAGTTGCTACTGCAGTAGTTGGAGTTAAATACATCAAAACAAACACGAAATTTATATTTATATGCAGTTACAACTGCAGTACAGTTGTAACTATATGCAACCAAACGGTCTCTTAGTGCGACATAGATGATGTGGTGTAGTTGCTACAACTTCCCAAGAAGTGGCGGGTATACCTTATACCTTTTTAATCCAAAAACCATCATTCTCCTATTTTTCACATCAACCTTTTTGTTTTTAACTATTATCCATGTGAATTTTTATAGACCCTAGAATTTATGGTGTATGATCAGCACCCTATTTTGAAGAGTACAAGTATAATTTTTCAAAAGAAAAGCGCTAAATTACACTTTTGGTCCTCGTATTATGAGGCACGCGACATTTTAGTCTCTAAATTTTAATTTTTTTTGTTCAAATTTTTTAAATTATTATAATAAAATTTTATAATTTAATTTAGTTGAATAAATAAAAATTTTCCGCCAATATGAAATTGACAGTTATGAGGCTTATTGCAACAATTTATAAAATTCAAGACAAAAATTACAATAAATAAAAATTCGAATACTAAAGTATCACACACCTCATATTTTGAGGGCCAAAGATGAAATTTAGTCTAAAAAAAAGGAAAATGCTACAAGTTATACCCCACCCATCCAATGGGGAACTAATGCCTTGTATAGCCTCCTTTGAAAAAAAAATTCTCCATCTAGCCTTTTTTTGAAAAATATTTCCAATCTAGCCTTATTTTGATGGATTAAGAAAAAAGATATAACTTAATAACTTAATATAGGATTATAGGTTAATTGGATGAGATTATACTTTTCTCTCTCCTCTCCCAATTCCCAAGATCCTTCTCTCACTCTCTTTCTCTCTCTCCTCCCCAACCACACCCCTCTCTCTCTCTCTCTCTCTCTCTCTCTCTCTCTCTCTCTCTCTCTCTATCTCAGATCGTTTCCAGCACACCCACACTCACCCACACCAACACCCACATGCACGTACACACTACACACACACACATTCTCTCTCTTGCCCACTCCCACACACACACTCTCTCTCAAATATTTAATAATAATTAATTTTTATAATAATAATAATAATTTATTTATTAATAATAATAAATAATATTATCACTAAATTATAATTAATTATTATTACTAAAAATAATAATAATGACTAATCATTTATCGTATTACTAGTAAATAATTTTTTCATATAAATTAAAATAACTAAATTAGATATTAAAAATAATAAGCTACGTACACAAAAACTAAGTGTTCAGTAGACATTGAAAATAAAAAAAAATACATTCATGCAAAATAACAATATTCATACATAAAATCACATTACATTCACTTAATTTAAGCTTTACTTCTTCTGATCGATGTTTATGATCTTCTATGTCATCTCTCGCTCTTGATGAAAATCATTTCATACTATCGTGAAGTACCTGTATAACAAAAAAAAAAGTTATGAGCTATATGTTTAAGTAATATATAAAGTAATATAACAATATTTGATATCACCTAATTAGTTTCGGTTGGGACATTTTCGCCTATTATGTCCTTTTTGTTTGCAAATTCCACGTATATACTCTGTTTTCTTCTCTCTTATATCCATATCATTACGAATCCGTGCTGATTTTGGACGACCCTTCTTTGACCTCCGCATAGACTCGTCTGAAATTAAGATAGAACCAGAATATGATTGCCAATAATTTTTATCTGGTATGTATAAAAATTAATTATTATTAAATATTGGAGAGAGAGTGTGTGTGTGGGAGTGGGCAAGAGAGAGAATGTGTGTGTGTACGTGCATGTGGGTGTTGGTGTGGGTGAGTGTGGGTGTGCTGGAAACGATCTGTGTGAGAGAGAAATAGAGAGAGAGAGAGAGAAAGGGGTGTGGTTGGGGAGGAGAGAGAGAAAGAGAGTGAGAGAAGGACCTTGGGAATTGGGAGAGGAGAGAGAAAAGTATAATCTCATTCAATTAATCTATAATCCTATATTAAGTTATTAAGTTATATCTTTTTTCTTAATCCATTAAAATAAGGCTAGATTGTGAATATTTTTCAAAAGAAGACTAGATGGAAAATTTTTTTTTCAAAGGAGGCTATACAAGGCATTAGTTCTCCAATGGGTGGGATTTTAACTACTAGTTACATCACATCAAGTGATTAGTAGTTACCATCTCACCCATTGGATGGATGGAATGTATGATATACACCCCAATTGCGGTGTATATGTAGCTTGCTCAAAAAAAAAAGGAAAAATTTGTGTGCTATTTGTGGAGAATATGAAAGGCTAGATTACATTTTTAGTCATTAAACTTTCGGACGCGTGAGATATTAGTACTTAAATTTTAATTTATTACAATTTTTAGTTTAACTTTTTAAATTATTATAACTAAATATTGCTGTCTAATTTAGCTGGTTAAATGATAATATATTGGTAATGTGATACTGATGTAATAGTATTATAATTGATAATGTGACATCACTATAATGTCACGTTATTACCATATTAGTCATCAGTAAAATATCAAGATCTAGTCAATTAAATTATACTGTAGAATTTAATTGTGGTAATTTAAAAAATTTGAGTAAGACATCTAGGACCAAAAGTGCAATTTAGCCAATATAAAATATTATTATATAAACATGATATCTAATATAAGTTTTTGAAAAAAAGCGGGTTGTTTCGTATTATTTTACGATTTAAATAAAATTTAAAAATATGATACGTTTTATCTTTAAAAAGAAAAATTGATTGTTATATTGTAAGATATTTTTCATACTGAATATAAATATTAAAAATATTTAATTAAATTTTTAGATGATAATAATAATTTTACATAATTTAATATAGTATCAAGAACAGAAATTTTGAATTTTAATTTCGTGAGAGTCTTAGCATCGTTAATATCGTTCCATTTAATTTAAATTCACGTCTTAAAACTTCTGAAGGATAACGATTACTTTACATAATTTTATATTTTGGTCTTTTTTTTTTATTATTTTATATTTTAATTTAACCTAGAGAATTTGGGTATGCCGTTGATAGGGGGGCCCACAATTTGCTATGTAGGCCCACCCCCCATCCAATGGGGATTCGACAGAAAAAAAGAAAAAGAAAAATCTTTTTCTCTTCATCCAAACAGAATATTATAAGACTCTTTTTAATATTTTAATTCAATTGAGAGCGAATAAATATTTGCTCTCTTTTTCTCTTCCTTAAAAGTTAAAAATATTTTTTTTGTGTGGTGGATATAAAGTTAAGTTCTTACAAAAAATATTCTATTTTTCTCTAAGAAAGGAGGAAAGGGAAAATAAATTTATATACTACTAAATGCTCTTTTCTTTCTCTTTTTCTCTTCTACAAATTCTTTTGTTTTTTTTTTGATCCTCTCATTCTCTCAATTCAATCTTAGTTGTTTGTACTAGAAATAATAACCTCATATTAGATAGAAAACAAAATATTAATCCATACTTGTGTGCAAGATCGTCTTCACCTGTAACTTAAATTATTGAATTGTTTCGAACTTTTAGACATTCACTCCATCCTATCGAATAATTTTTGAAATTTTTATAATCGCAAGTTTAGTTTCTACGCTCATATCCAGAGTCTTTCCACCTAAAATGCTGAGACTCGTATTTATAATTCTTCTATGTCTGATCTGTCACGAATGATACAAATATTTTACTATTGATGAAAAACTAATATCTTTGTGACTCATATCAAATTATTGTAATCCCACAAACAAATTTTGGCAAGTTAAAAGAAAAAAAAAAAAGAGTTAGTTCCCTAGTTCCCAAGTAGTATATGAATATGAATATAAAACACAGTCAAATCCTCTCCTCCTACCTCACGTGAGATGTCTCTGGACTTTTCCTGTGACATGTCCGGGGTTCCTCTAACATTCTATCCACAGGCAGCAACTCGGCCATATCTCTTTGCCTTCAACCATAATTAGTTATTGAATTATTATTTGAGGATTAATAAAATCCACACCTCTATCTACTTAGATATATATATATATATATATATATATATATATATATATATATATATATATATATATATATATATATATATATAAATATTTGAGTATTTGGGAATATGGTTGGCTCGAGATCTTAAAAAATAAAACTTTAGCGGAAAGCTCTCCAACGACACCTCATTAAGAAGTCTCAATCTGTCATCACGTGTCACTTTTATCTTTATCCGAGAGTTATAATCCTTCATTTTAGGATTTAATTTTTTTTTAAATTGTGCCCAAGGAACTATTAAATTGAGGTGGAATAAAACTAACACGTGGTAGCGGATTGAGGTCTCCCCAACGAAGCATTGTTGGAAAGCTCCTCATTGAAAATTTTATCCTTGAGTGATATTGTGAGACCTCAGTTAGTCCTATATATAAGATATAAGAGGGCTAAAACTCTTAATCCGGTTTAAGTATTTTGGGTGGTGGCTAAGTCCAAGAGGTTGAGAGAGTTAAGCGTGCTAGAACGAGAGTAGAATTAATATATCCTATGATATTTAATGATCTGATATTTAATTTGACGTTCGACACAGTTAAAAAAATTCTTTGATATTTGAACTATTTAAGAAATCAAATTTCATAGATTTTCAACTTTATTTACTTTGTGATCGAGCTGTACATGTTAAAAGTGACAGTTTTACAGCTTATGTATATGAGGTGCATTTGTTTCAATTGTGTAGAACAGTTCAATTCGGTTGATTTTTTGATAGAATTTGTTTAGTTATATAAATCGAGATCTATTCCCTGATGTTGAATTTAAGAATACTCTCTCTTATTTTTAGAAGACTGTTTAATTTTAACTGCTCACTTTCTATTTGCATGGCAAAACTACAACAAAAAGAAAATTTATAAAAACTAGAAAATGTGGTTACTAAAAAGTTCAAATATTCAAAATTATGTATAAGGATGCCAACCATCTATTCAAATGCTCTGTTATCGAAAACAAGTTTATAACATTGTTATTAAATGCATCCTAAGCCAACTGGAGAGACCTTTAGTAGGGAGCTTTCTAACGATGCATCGTTGAGGAGATCCAAATTCGCTGTCATGTGTCAGTTTTATATCATCCAAGAGTTGTAATCATTTTTTATAGGATTTAAAAAAAAAATTGGTTGTTAGTATTGAAAAATACACAACGATTTCTTAGTAAAGATAAAACTAACACATACTAGCGGATCGGAATCTCTCCAATAAAGCGTCATTGGAAAGCTTCCTATTGAAGTTTTATCCGAGTCAACTCCTTAGGTATTATAGATGAAAAATATATTCTTACATACTTCTTATGTGTGGGCAAAGAGTGACAGCTGCCCTGATAAGGAATCTCTTCTAGAGCATCACAACCCTAAAATTAATAAGTTTATTCATCAAAAATAGACACCACACATGAAGCCATTCACATTAGTAGTAATTGTGTTGGCATATCTGACATTTTGGTTTTCACTTTTTGCATCTACTAGAAATTTAAAATGGACATACTTGGATGACTTGTCCTTGAGAAATTATTAATGATAATAAAAATAATCATAACATGCCTCACTTTGTCATTTTATTCATACAATCATTTGAGTTAATATATTTGTAGATGCTAGGATTCATATCTTGTGATGTTCTAGTTTTGGATCTACCCTATATCTCCTTGTTGGACTCTTTCATGTAACTTTATTCTAGTGAATCTACTCCTCATTAAACTCCATGATGTTGATCAGAAGCATCCTAAATGAAGAAACTAAGAAGCATATTTAGGAGCCGTTTGGTTGACGAAATCCTTTTATTAGCATTTGCGGGAATATGCATCGCACTATAGAATTTTGATATATGAGAATCTGAGATGGTGAAAGTTAAATAAATTAAGAAAGTTAAAGATCGTATGGGCTGGTGACGGTTCGAAAAATAACTGGACGAAAAAGTTGATGGAACTCGACAAAACAATGCCGTGATCGCATCTAAATAATCAACACAATAATAGATTAAAGGCCCCTCTGGCCTAATTAAGTTCTGAAAAAGTAATTTCTGCAGAATATATTTCGGTTTGGAGAATTGATTTTGGTTAAAATTGTAGAGCGTTTGACTGAATTAAGATAAAAATAATTTTTCTAAAGTGATTTTGTAAAACTGTTTGGCAAATTTTTTTGGATGTTTGCATGTAATAATATTTTTACTAAATTTTATTTTAAAGTAATTTCAAATTTGAATTTGAATTAAATTTAAAATTTAAAATATAAATTTAAAATTTGTACAAGATTTAAAATTTGATATTTTAATTTCGAAAATAAATTTAAAAAAAAAAATTTAAAAATTAAAATTTAAAATTTAAAATTTAAAATTTAAAATATGAATTTTTAAATAAATTTAAAATTTAAAAATTAAAAAATTTAAAATTTAATTTAAATTTTTGAATTTCAAATTTAAAATCTAAATTTAAAATTTGAATCCAAAATTTGAAATCCAAAATTTGAAATCCAAAATTTAAAAATTTACAAAATTAAAAATTACAAAATTAAAAATTAAAAATTAAAATTAAAAATTTAAAATTAAAAATTTAAAATTTAGAATTTAAACATTTTAAAATTTAAATTAAAAATTAAAAATTTATAATTTATAATTTATAATTTATAATTTGAATTTTAAAAATTGAAAATTTGAATTTTAAAAATTTAAAAAGTTTGTAATTTGAAAGTTAAAACTTATAATTTTAAATTTTAAATTTTTAATTAAACTTAAAAATTTAAATTTATCTTAAATTTGAAATTTGAAATTTAAAATTTAAAATTTAAAATTTAAAATTTAAAATTTAAAATTTAAAATTTAAAATTTAAAATTTAAAATTTAAAATTTAAAATTTAAGATTTGAAATTTAAATATAAAATTTAATATCTAAATTTTAAATTCTAAATTTTGAACATTAAAATTTAAAAATTCAAATATGAATTTAAAAATTAAAATTTAAAACTAAATTTAAATTGAGACTTTGAATCTAAAACTAAAATAAAAATTTAAAGTTTGAGTTCAAAATGATAATAAGATTTCAACAAGCAGGTTTTAGCTGCTTCTTATTTTGGGCCTCGAGAATTAGAAAATTGATTCTAAAAATCAGAATGAAAATTTTGAAAGCGAGATTGTGAAATGCTATTTTGAGCCGAAAATAATTTTTGAGTCTAAAATCACTTTTAAAAAGCTAGACCAAACTCCCACTAACTTGCTTTAGATTCACAAGCTTTGCTTAGTGAGACTCCCACTTAATTGGTACTCTAAAGGGGTTTTTGTTTAGACATTAATGTGAGGCCTCAATTGGGTCCACTCCTTTAAAATCTTTTTTATGATTCTTTGTTTAGTTATTAATGACATGAAAGATGACACAATGTATAAATACAACAACTTGCAACAATGTTGATAGGGCTTTGAATCTAAATCAATTAAGTACAAGGTCTATCCTATCATTGGTACCCCCTCACTCACAAGTCTCTTCTCTCATTGGTTTGTGGCTGTTTTGTTCCCATGGAATCTTCAAGGACACTCTCTCATTCTTTGTGTATTTTATTGTGGGAAAATGTTAGGTAAAAATGTATGGTCCCCCTCAACAATAGGCAATTTAAAATAGAGCCCCCTTATCTTTTTTTTAAAAAAATTATTAACTCCTCCTTAACTTCTAATCTTGTTAGTCTGAGTTATCCCAAGTAGTTTAGTTGAATTATTTACCAAAATATGATTAAAACTATTAAATTTGATAAAACTCTTAGTTTCTTTCATTGAAGTTAATTGTTTTTAAAAAATCAAAAACAAACAGGGCAAGAATATACTGACGCCCTCTAAACTTTAGCTCTTTTTATAAATAGATTCCTAATCATTCAGTTCTAGCAATTTGGCTCCCTGAATTTAATCAAACGGTTCGTTCAGTCTCTCTCCTCAGTTTAAGCTACTAGTTCCACAACAATTTTTATCATACTAGTTAAGAGAGTACTCACGCGATACCGTGGATATAAAATATTTTATTAACAAACTTTAATTAATATTTTTATATTATTTTATTAGCCTATTTATTAAGTAATAAATGTAAATAAAAATAATTTAATAATTAAATTAATTTGAATAAAAATAACGTATATTGTTATACGGGCTACATAAAATTTTATCAGAGCTTATAATTAGTAACTAAATTACTTTAGAAAGGCATGGCATGTGTGACAAAGATTAGAAAAAAAATTTATTTAAATTATTTAAATAAATAAATAAAATAATAAAAAAAAATGGAATAGAGAGAAGATATTGTTTCATACATCACGTGTATAAGAAAATCTTATACGCCATATTCGTAAATCCCATACTTAAAATTTAAATTTTGTAATTTTTTATATACATAATTTTTATATAGTTTAGATCAATATTGATTTTACAATATTAATTATTAAAAAATAAGTTTACTGTATGTAATTTATTAGTAGATGGAGTGTAGGCAATAATTTTTCATAGTTGAAAAGGGAAAGATGGGATAGTGTTTTGTGCATTAGATGCATAAGTAAATTTTATACACTTTATTTTTAAAATTCTATTATAAAAATTTCAACCCTCATAATTTTTTATACATAAACTTTCTATATAATATAAATCATATCCATCAAATTAGATTTTAACTTTATAATATTAATTATTAAAAATTAGATTCGATCTACATAATATATCTAAAGAGCAATGCATGCATTTTTTTTTGTAAGATACATACGTATACCTAAATCTTATACACTTGATGGGGCAATTTGGTTGGATGTAATTAAAAATACTATGTAGTTGGAGATGCATGCAGTTAGAAATGCAAAAGTTACAAATTACATATATCTTGTTTGGTTGGATGTAGTAGAAAGCACTGTAAATATAAATAAATTATTTGGTTGCATGCAGTTGAGAAGTACACTTTTAAAATTTTATTATTTTATATATGTGATGGTGAGAGTACCTCCAATGTAGAATAAAATTATATTTTATGTTTAAGTGATTATAAAGGGAAGCTTATTTTTTGTTTAAAATTACTCTCTTCAACTATTGCAGTTAGCATTGTGGCCAATTTAGACATAATTTCAACTATTACAGTTGGGCTTCCTCATGTGGTTTCAAATAGCAGTTGGATTCAAATGCATCAAATCAAACACTGAATTTGAATCTGCATGTAATTGCAACTGCAATATAGTTGTAACTTCAACCAGGTCCCCATTGCGTAAGATATATGATTAAGAAACAGCTGTGTAAAAAAGTAGCAACTTCGATTGAGGAGATAAGTCTATTGAGCCATTTGATAGAGCTTAAAAATTCTAATTACTAAAATTAAAAGGCCAGAGTTCTGTTTTAAAAGAGATAAAGTTTACGAGGTCTTTGCATATTATTTCTAATAAAAAAGAGCAACGCTACATAGATACCTAAAAAGAGTGTATGATGTACACTCTTTCCATCCTAGGTTAAGGACTTTCCTATTAGTCACATAAATATGACTAATGGAGACCATCCCACTCTAGAATGTAAGATGTATTACACTACTTTTGGAGTGCACAAAAAGCATTTATCAATGAATAAAGCTAAAGAAGCCATTTTAAAATAGACTATAGCAGAGTGGTCTCCAAACATTGTTGTTGATCGAGTATCATAGTTAGGAGATTAGTATAGCTAATTATAATTAATCTATACATATAACAAAGTGATGGAAAGTGTATGTGTGATGGGCTCCTTTATACCTTCCTTTACACCCCCCCTCTTTTGTTGTGGTACAATAAACCATGAGGTGATTGGTGGAATGGGAGATGCTCAATATTTTTTTTGAGCACGCCACCATGTGGAAACCATAAGGAGAGAGATGGGTTTTGTTGCTCCCCATTTGATTGCTCATGGAACTTAAATAGGTGAGGCAAAAACACACAAGCCTAACCCTATAGTCCTATACACACACACACACACACACACACACACACTATACCCACCCCTTTATTTATTTATTTATTTATTTATTTGTCCTCTCATGTATCCCACCTTTTCCCACCACCTCTTTTGTCACACCAAAGCCCTAGTTTCCTTTTAAAATGTGGGGTATGTGAAGTGCACATCCATCCATGCATGCATGAATAGGCAATCATGGATTACCATGTAAGTTTTTTTGGACTTTGGGGGTGGATCCCTTTTGATGATGCAATATTGTAAGTGTGGCTAGCTAGTCTCTTTTTGTTGGGCTTTTAACCTTTTTGAGTTTTGTCTTAAAAATGTCAATTTCAAGTATCCCACCATGTAAAGACTAAAAACTTTGTTATTTTGTTGGAGTTCAGTTCAGATAAATGACGTTTTTATGAACTTTGTGAAGGCCTAAATTATATAAAACAAATCGTTTTTCTCCAAAAATTTAAACTGTCAGAAATAATAATTTTAATATTTATATTTAATATTCTCCTTCATATCTGAACTCGAGACTTTTTGATAGGTCTTAGATATGAGCTTGAACTATATGTAAAAAAATTAAATAACGTTGGAAGTCTGGCGGGATTCGAACTCAGAATCTTCTACTGTGATATTTTTTTCCTTTGCAACTCACTTTTTTATTCTTTTTCTACCTTTGCAACTAACCTAATATTACGATCCAGCTAGCTAAAAAAATTAACTTAAAGTGAGATACAGCCAAGATGGAATCTTTATATAATAGTTTGTTTGTGCAACATTCATCCGAGTCATACTCATTTTCTTACTTTAATTACATTTATAACATCCGTGCTACAACTGAGCAATCTTATAACGGCCGCGTCAAATACAAAATATTTGTTTCACATTATATATATATAGAATTATGCTATTATACTGTTAATAGTACCAAGAGCTAATTGGGCTATAATGTCAGTTAAAACATGGTTATCTAGGAGTTAAAAGCTTTAAATTGTTCAGATGGTAAATAAAAGATTAAAATTAAAATAGACGTCACTACAAGACAATTTCAATATAAGGACGTTTTTTAGACGATGCTCGAGGAAAGCGTCCCTACAATATAGCAAATATTGACGCTTCAAAAAGCGTCGTCATATGAACTCTCTATTGTATTAAACCACTTTATTAAATGATAAATTTTACCATTATTTTTAATTTTTTGACACTTTAAAGCGTCAGGATTTTAAAAAATTCTGACGCTTTAAAGCGTCAAAAATATATTTCACCGACGCTTGGTATAAGCGTCGGTATATACGTGGCGACTCTTCATTTGCCGACGCTTTGGCAGATGCTTTCAAATGTGACGCTAGATTATATTGGGACGCTCTTAAGCATCGTTAAATATTAAAAAAAAGTCCTTAAATGTTACTTTTTTTGTAGTGGGTACACTTATGTAGGGGAATGGCCTTGGTGGTGCTAACTGATTAGACTACTAAGAGCTAATCAATGTGCAACACATGCTTGCTTTTGGAGTTTGAGTAAAGAAAATGAAAAAGTGGGAAAGTCCTTATTTCTTAAAAAGAAAAATAAAAATAAAGAACAAGTGGGAGGACCCTTTAGTATTTTTGTCTACTAGTTGGCTCTGGTCCATGAAAGACCTGGTGGACTGAGTCCACTTAATTTTATTCTTCTTTTCTGTAATTAAGTAGGATCTTTCATGATCCTCCTGGATATTGTAAGGGAATCTTAGTTACCTTTTCACCTCAGTTTGCGAGTGGTTACCACTCCCTCGACATGAAATGAACCTAATAAAAAAAAAATTTAAAAAATAATTAAGAATCTTCTCGAAGAAACCACTGTAGATATCCTGATTGCCCACGAGGGTACCCAAAACGTTCTCTCTAGGCATTGTTTGGTTCAAGAATAAAGAGAAGAATAAGAAAAATAAAGATCTTATTTATTTCTTTATCCTCAAACAAAATAAAAAATTACCAATTTTCCTCTTAACGGGTTATCTTAATTGGTAAAGTACTAATTCGATTGTTGACTATTTGGTAAAGTACTAATTGGTTCATACATGCTTTCCAAGACGCCGATAGAATATTACAGATGCTTTAAGGAGGGCACGAAAGCATTGAAAGAATTTTTTTTTTTTAATCCAATCTTGTTTAATTTGAACAGCGGGGGTTTGAAAGCATATAATGCATATAACATAACTTTTTTGAATCCAATCCGTTTAATTTGAACCTCTCGGATTCATTCAAATAGCAGTCCGCCGTATGAGGTTCGTCCGCCGTATGATGTCCCTTAATGCAAAGGCTAGATCTGACTTTGTCTCATGCGCTAACTGGAGAGGGAACAATTCTTTCGGGTTCAATCCTCGAGAGAGATGAGATCGAGGTCTTCAGATAGTACCCGAAGTTGAGAGGCTTCGACTTCTTAAGGCTTGGCTGCTGATCTAGGCCGAAGCTGATTGCAAACAAAACTACAGCACAGTACAATTCTTGACTTAAGTTCTGAATGAATAAAGATGTGTGCTATGGTAGGGTACTTGCCAGTGAGGAACAAGGTGACCCGGCGATGATCAGAGTGGTCGTGGGCGATCAATGGTGAAGAGAAAATGCTTTGAGGGGATCTCTTCATTACAACTACCCCTAAATTAAGTTACAATTACAACTACTCCTAAATCAAGTTACGACTACTCCTAGTGCAAGAAAGGTAACAAGTAGAATATTGAAGTTGATGATAGTCATTCTCCTCTTTGTTGCCCCTGTTCTCTTTCTATATCTATTAATTCAAATCTAGCATAGTTATAATTGAAACGACATCCACGAGGCGATTATGCGTCATTTTCTTGAATTGTTCTAAAAAATCATGCCTGTTTTTAGGTTTGTCGGCGTCCATTGTTTGAAATTTAAATTTAAAATAAGAATTTTTCTTCTTGGATCTTATCGAAGCCTTTGGCCTTTGGCAAGCTTTACTAAAGCCAATCCCTTTAGCCGAAATCTCTTCTTCGCGCGATCCCTACATGTCCTCTCTGGATTCGTTCTCGTCTCCATGTCAAAAATAGGTGTCAATACTTGCCTCCTCGATGACTGCTTATTTTTTGACAAGCAGTTGTCAATTCGATATCTAACACCGAGATTGTTAGGTGGCCTTTGATGTGAACCAGGACCTTCATCCGCTTTATTTCGCACAATGACTTCTCAAAAGTGGCACTTTTGGGTGTTCCAAGACATTGGGCGATACCACTTCTTACTCATTCTCCTTCTCTTTACTCCCCCCTTTTCAGAGGGCTTTCAGTCTATTCGGACCAGGCTCGAAATGCATATGGTAGAGCTTTTTCTATGTTATATTTATTGATATGAGGGATCCGAAAATACACTTGTCTTTCACCCTTTCCTCCTTCTTTTGAGCTAGCATTAGAGCCTGCTCCTCTCTCGGGGTTCTTATTCATGGGTCCCGTCTTCTTGGCTATCTGATCGAGATAGGGTTGATAGCCTTGCTTCATCAGCCCCAATTGTTTCAACTCTGCGCCAGACTCTTCTAGTCCGCTTCGGACTGCTAGGTCTCTCCACTCTATGTTCCTCCGCCTTCTCTTTTCTGGTTTGCAGGGCCATCACCCTAAACCTTTGCATTTGCTGCCTCTGGGTCTTGGTAGGTAGAGCCCGTAGCCTTAGGTGTCGGATAGGAAGCCGAATTGTACTCCATTGACCTAATAATGTGTTTGCTAGGATCCACACCTCCCTCAGGCATTTGGGATATTGCCTCTTGGTCTCCGAGTTGCTGATTTCGACTCGTTGAGATGGTCTATCTTTATTTGTGGCTGCACTTTATGCTTGAATCACAATTCTACATGGTGGGCCGCCTTGGTACCCAGCGGGAAAGGCCAGACCGAACCAAAGGTTGCATCAGCGTCAGTACCCCTAGTGCCTTCTTACTTCCGGTCTGCTTCGTTGCTTTATTAGTTATTAAAGGTCCTACCCTTCATCTTCTTTCTTGGGTCTACGGCATTCTTGCACTTTGTTCTTTAGGCTAGTCTAGATATTCATGCCGAGACTGGTCTCATCTTGTCTGAGTACTTATTTACAATGGCAATTTCCAACCCTTTTTTCGGAGGCAGAATATAGCCTCCTTATCCTTCATTGAGTTTAGTGTTCTGGCTTGGCCAATTTGTGCGATCACCCGTGATTTACGACCAGTCTCTGGCAAGCGTTCTTTCTTTTTTTTTCTTCATTTCCGTCAGCTTTTAAGGAACCTAAAGCCTGTTGTTTGGACTACGGGTTTACCTTGCACCTCATGATCTCAAAGACATGTCAGTTCTCATTGGTCATTTCGGCCATGTATTGAACACATAGTTAAGTTTTTCGTCATTCTTTTGCCGCATATTTCTTTTTGAAGTTCGCTGTCTCCTCTAAAGGCTAAGTGGCGATGCCCTTTCATTTGTCGTCCACTATACTCATATGTGTTTGTAAGGGGTTGGTATTAACCAACATGCCTTTATTCTTTTTTAAGTCGGCAGGTATAAGTTGGCCATCCTGGATTGCCTTCTAGATTTACTTTCAGAAGGCAACACAATCATTTGTCTTGTGACTCGAAGAATGGTGCCACTTATAATATTTCTTTCTTTTGAGTTCTTTTGTCGAAGGGACGATATGATTCCTCGGCAACCTGATCTGCTTGCCTTCTAGCAAGTTATCTAATATTAAACCGACCATTGTTATGTCAAAAGAATAGGCTTCTCTCAAAATCTTTGCCTTTTTTGACTGGGAAGGCCCCAAGGCCGAACATTTGTAGGGCTGCACCCCAAGTAGTTTGGTCGTGCACATATCACGCTCAGCTTCACGGAGCTGCTGTTCTTAGACTCGTCTTCCTCTCCGATTTCTTCATACTAGAAGTAAGAAATATTATTTCTTTTTCCAACAGCTCTAGGCTTGCTAAACCTCGATTCACTCATGGCCATAGGTTGGCCGTTGTAGTCATAAACTACAGACAATCATTCATTATTTTTGGCGATCGGTCTTGATGGCACAATAATAACCGTGCTTGTTTCGCTGCACCCGTATTAGCAGTATTTACAAATACGACAGGAATATATAGCCGAGCTGCATCCTCGATGTTAGCGAGTGGCCAATTAACCTAAGCTATATGAGAATTTAGAATTTGGCCAGTTACAATTTGTGATGGGTCAAACTATATTGAGCTGTTTTCAAAATGCGAAATTTCGACTTGATAATTTTGGACTTGGGAAACCCGCCTTTAAGTGCCAGTTTGTGCCTGGGAATGCTGTTCAATTCTTTCCCAGAGTCTCAACTATCTCTCATTTATTTGCTGCATCCTTTGGTTCATCTGCCCTATCAATTACATCAAATTGAGTAATCAGCACCCTTGGCTCGGCTAGAGCAGCCACCGAGGCCTGGTCTACTACTAGGTTAGTGGGCGGTGAGCATCCATATCAACTAGGGGCATATTCATCGAACTGGATTGTCGGTCCGAATCCGTTCTATGGACGATCTTACTTTGAAGCTATAAATTATTGGCTCCACCTTCAATAGTCAATTATAAATAAAAAAATATTATCTTAAATGGGGTCCTACCAAACTTGCTAAATTTATGTTGGCGGAAAAATCGTTGTTGAACGCGTGGAGTAATATGATCCGTCTGCTGTGTGATGTCCCTCGATGCACAAGCAGGATCTGACTTTGTCTCAAACGCGGACCAGAAAGAAAACAATCTGGTCGGATTTAACTTTCGAGAGATGGACTTGATGCCTTCATATAGTAGCCAAAGTCCAAAGGCTTCGGCTTCTCAAGGGTCGCTGATCCGAGCCAAAGTTGATTGCAAGCAGAACTATCGCACAATAACGATTCTTGAGATAAAGTCTTGCACGAATGAAGGCATGCTATATGGTAGTGCATTCGCTGGTGAGGAACGAGGTGGTCCGGCGATAATTAGAGTGGTGTGGGTGGTTGATGTTGGAGAGGATGATGTTTTGAAGGGATCTCTACATTATGGGTACTCCTAAATTAAGTTAGGATTACTCCTAATGCAAGAAAAATAAAGAATAAAAGCTAAATTACAGAAAATTCTCCCGTCAATACCCGCTTTTTTACTTTTTCCCTGTCATTCAAAAACCTATACTTTGCCGCTTTAAAAAATAAAAAAAAATGTTCACAGGGGGGTACAGTGTTAACTCTGATGATAAAATGACCAAATTGCCTCTCATCCTCTTCTTCTTCCTCCCCAATCCTGCTCATCCGCAGCCTCTCCTCCTCCGTCCTTCACGCCTCCCTCGACCCCAGCTCCAACTCCGTTTCCTCCACCTGCTCCCCCGCTCCTCCAGCACCCTCACCGCCCCTCCATTTCGGCGACTGTAGGGAGGAGATCGGGATGGGCATGGGCGGAGAGGTGGGCGAGGGCGAGGGTGAGGAGGCGGAGGAGGGTGAGGGCATGTGTGAAGGCGCAGACAGAGGAGTGCGCGAGGGCGAGGCGGCGCGACCGTGGAAGTCGGTGAGGAAGGAGGAGGGAGATGAGGATTTCAAGGATATTTTTGGTATAAAAAATATATAATAATATGATATAAACGGAACCTAACGGAACACTGATGAAGGGGGTCGAAGTGAATATTTCTTAATTTTTAAGGGGGCACAATGTAGGTTTTCAAAAGTTAGAGGGGAAAGTGAAAAAACGGGTATTGACAGAGAAATTTTCTATAATTTAGCCATAAAAAAATATTGGACTTGATGATGATCATCCTCCTCTCTATTGCCTCTGTTCTCTTTTTATATCCCTTGATTCAAATCTGGTAAAGCTGTAATCAAGGTGATATTTGCAAGGTGGTTACGCATTATTTTCTTCAATCGCTCTCGGGAATTACGTCTGTTTCTAGGTCCTTTTGTGTCTCTTTAATTGTGTCTAGTGTTTGAAATTTGAATTCCAGACAAGGATTTGCCTTCTCGAATCTTGTCGAAGCCTTTGGCTGTCGACATGCTTTACCGAAGCTGAAGTCTTTCGCCGAAATCTCCCCTTCGCGATCCCTACGCGTCTTCTCTAAATTCATCCTTGTCATGGTGTCAAAAATAGGTGTCAACAAGACCCAATCGTCTTCCATCTATACCATCACTCTCAACATTACCTTTATCGACATAAGCTTGTGGATTGATTCAAGCCTTTTGTCATTATACTAAAGTTTGCTCCAAAACACATAGTTTTTAGCCAGCCTAGTGGCAATATTGCGCCAGTATGCAAAGTCGTCTGTAGCAAATATTAGTGGAGCCTGGTAGGTGGATTATCTTTGCGCCACGTATTAGCTAGTAACCATTTAATTTGTGGTCGCGTAATGGTATTGGACTCTTCCAACGTACTTATAGCGTCTAGCATGTATTGAGGGTGAGTGTTAAGTATACCAACACTATAAGAAAATCTCATTATAAAGATATTTTTTAGACGAGCTTGAAGAAAGCATCCTCAAGCGTCACTTCCACCGACTGTCTCTATAATATAGCAAATACCGATCAATTCTTCAAAAAATATCGTCATATGAACCGTCTGTCGTATTAAACCAATTTATTGAATTATAAACTTTTCTATAATTTTTAATTTTTTGACACTTTAAAATATTAAGATTTTAAAAATTCTGACGCTTTAAAGCGTTGAAATACATTTTACCTATGCTTGGCGTTAACGTTTACTACTAGAAAATTAGTCATTAGCGGCTTTTATTTATACTGCTAAAAGATCAACGAATGCCGCTAAAATTTTAGCAGCATATGATATCAAATGCTGTCTATGCTAATGTTGCTAAAAGTATTAGCAGTATTTATAATGAATGCCGTCAATATAAATCGCTAATATTGATAAAAGTATTAACAATATTTATAATGAATGCCGCCAATGTAAATCAATTGGTGTCATTAGAAACATGCCGCTAAAAAGGCTCTTAAAAAACTTAGTTGGAAATGCGAATCAATTAGGATTCAAACTTGGGACCTCAGGTACCAACCATCAAGCCCTTTGCCACTTGCCCTAGGGACGACATTTATATATATTTGAATTTTTTAAATTTTATATTTTAAGTTTTAAATTTTCAAAATTTAACATTTTAAATTTTAAATTCTAAATTTAGATATTAAATTTAAATTTTTAATTTTCAAATATCAAATTTTAAGTTTCAAAATTTGCAATTTTAAATTTTAAATTTTAAATTTAAGATAAATTTAAAAATTAAAAATTAAAAATTAAAAATTAAAAATTAAAAATTAAAAATTAAAAATTAAAAATTAAAAATGTAAATTATAAGTTTTAAATTTTTTAAATTCAAATTCTAAATTTTAACGATCGGCTCCATTAGACTTGATCTAGTGTATTTGAAGTATCTAGAAAATAAATTTTGTGAATTTTCGATATCATTTACATATCGATCGAAAATGGTTCAAAATCAATAATTTTTAATAGTTGATATCTGCCGTTTACAAGTTTAACGGTGTAGAAATATCCAAATTAGATGAAATTTTGATAAAAAGTTTTTTATACTATCTACAACAAGGCTAATATCTTTGATAAAAAATTTTAGTGTTATATCACAACTTTTTGTGAGATTTTTATTTTCAGCCATTGATTTTGAACCCTTTCGATCACTAAGTAAATGATATAAAAAAATCACAAAATTTAATTTTTAGATACTTCAAATACGCTGGATTAAGATTAACGGAGCCGATCATCGATTCGGTAATTCTATCATCGAAAACTGCTTAGGAACACAGAGGCCTTCGTGCTCCTAATTAGAGCACAGCAGGGCAACTCAATATATATATATAGATATATATATATATATATATATCTAGAGTTCGGCTATGGTGCTTTTAAAAGCTTCAAGCATTTGGTGGTTGTAAGTTTTTCACCGTTAGATCTACTCCTTTGACTATTTTCACCCATTAGATCATACTATTCAACCAACCACACACTCAACCCTAGGGGACTATTATCATCCTAACTGCGCATCTCTTAATCCAAGGGCCGAAAACCTATAAGCATCAATGACTTGATACTTTTAGAAACATAGTGTGTATATATATATATATATATATATATATATATATATATATATATATATATATATAGAATGATGCTACTATACTATCTATAGTACCGGGGCTCCGGTATTATAGTTGCTTTTTCGATCTTAGGGTGTTCAAATCAACGATCGACACCGTTGAAACTGATCTAGGGTATGTGAAGTTCTTAGGAATAAAATTTTAGTTTTTTCGATATCGTTTACTTAGTAAATAAATCATGTCAAAATGAACGGTGGAAATTGAATAATCCTTAAAATTTGAGTATAGGAGTTTCGAATTCAAGATCAAGGATGTTAACCTTCATCTATGTAGTTTAAAGTATTTTCTATCAAAATTTGAATAAATATAGATTCTTCTCCACCGTTAAACTACAAACTCGCCATAATAACCCTTGAAATTTGACAATTTTGAAACGGTTTGATCACACAGTAAACTACGTCGAAAAATTATAAAATTTAATTCTTAAGAACTTCAAATATCCTAAATCAGTTTCAACGGTGTGGATCGTTGATTTGAACACCCTAAGATCGAAAAAGTGACTATAGTACCGGAGCCCCGGTACTATTGATAGTATAGGAGACTAGCTATATATATATATATATATATATATATATATATATATATATATATATATATAGAGTTAGGCTAGAATACTTGTGGAAGTACCGGGGCTCCGGTACTTCCACGTCGTTTTCGATGTTGGGACTTCCGAATCGACGATCGGCTCCGTTAAACTTGATCTAGAGTATTTGAAGTATCTAGAAAATAAATTTCGCGATTTTTCGATATCATTTACCTAGTGATCGAAAGGGCTCAAAATCAATGGCTGAAAATAAAAATCTCACAAAATGTGATAATATGACTCTAAAATTTTAGATCAAAGATATTGAACTTGTTTTATATAGTATAAAGAATTTTCTATCAAAATTTTACGTGATTTGGATATTTCTACACCGTTAAACTTGCAAACGGCTCACCACGACCATTGAAATTGCTGATTTTGAGCCCTTTCGATCACCAGGCAAATGATATCGAAAAATCGCGAAATTTATTTTCTAGATACTTCAAATACTCTAGATCAAGTTTAACGGAGCCGATCGTCGATTCGGAAGTCCCAACATTAAAAACGACGTGGAAGTACCGGAGCCCCGGTACTTCCACAAGTATTCTAGCCTAACTCTATATATATATATATATATATATATATATATATATATATATATATATATATATATATATATATATATATATATATATATATATATATATTTGAGGATATCTTAATTTGTAAGCTTAAGCATTTAAAGACATTCTTTTTTTTTTCTTTTTTTTTTTGCAGTTTAGGATAAAATTCAGTTTGTTCCTTTGTAGTTTAGCTCATTTTAACTTTGTCATCCTACGTTTCAAAAAATTGCACTAAATTATTATGTGGTCTTATCCCTATTTTATTCAAAATATGTACCATGAAATTGTGTAGCGAAGCAAAATTTTTTTATAAATTTAAAATAGTTAAGTATAACTTTTTGGATAATAGATTGATAAAATAAAATTTAGCCAAACCACAAGGTAAAATATAAGTTTTTGAACTATTCAGAAATGTGACAGATATATAGTATATACTATAGAGATTTTTTTAGCATCTCAGTATCATTCTCACTGCTATCTTTGGTATTAAATTTTGAAATCACATCTAATCACATTAATCTGAAACATATAGCATAATTTAGATTGCCTTTTTTCCTAGAATTAATAAAAGAGATTCCATCTCTATTTAATTAATAAGTATTAATTAGAGTAAGGGATGAAGAGCATACATGGAACTTAAGAAACTGAGTTATTGTAAATTACACAATCAAAAGTAAATAAAAAAGCAAGAAATAGAAATCCAAAAATAGGAATACTGTTACGATGAGCACACAAATAGAAACGAAAAACAGCGATCGCAAAGTAGACAAATCACAAAATAGTAAAAAAAATAAAAAAGAACACAAGAATTTACGTGAAAAATATTTTGCAGGAAAAAAAATCACAAGAAGAGAACTTTACTATACGAAAAATGGGAGTATAATATTGCGGAAGTTCAGTACAATGTAGCGTCTCTAGGGTAAGAAAGAAGAAAGAAGTTTCTTAACGGATTTCTTCGATATTGGTTCCAATCCGTACCACCTGGCCCAAACCCTTCGCTTCCACCACAAGCATTTTTTTTTTTTTTTGACAAATTATTTTGCGAAATTTATTGCACCGCAAAACTGTCAGTGAATCAGAGATACAAAATTAAACTGGATAACTAAAATTCGAGGCATATATGATAAATCCAAAATGGATTTAGGCGTTGACATTTTTGTTTGTTGTGCTGCAACTGCAAGGGTCATGTTGGCATAAGTGAAAATACAAAAAAGTCAAAAGTGGTTTGTCAAAGCAAGTCAATCACTGTTTAGGAATCTGAGTATTATTCAATTAATTAGGATCTAAACCTACTCTGATGGGACAGCCACTGCAATAATGCCCTCCTAATGTGGTGCCCTTTTTTGGCTTCTTGCTTTTTAATAATAAGTGACCACTATTATTAGGGCACAAAGAGGAGGGACAAGAGCCTAAATGAGGAGGCCAATTTATTTATTATTAAATTTTATAGTAAAAAATTTGGGGGGGGTACATGATCTATATATAGAGTTATCACGCATGCATGCTTTATGACTTGTATTTTGCTAGAAGAATCTTTGTTAGGAAAATGTTGTTTCTAACCAAAATTGTTCGGCCTTGTTGCAGGATATATTAATGCTAGTTGAGTTGCACGCACGATAAAAATATTATTCGAGTAATTAATGATATCAGCTTTTTTAATGCATATCAAAAGAGAAGTATTAAATTAAACTTCTATTTTTACGCTAAGAGATTTTATTTTAACTCTCGATTCCTATAGCTGAAACACTTTATGTTGTACTGTTAATCAAATACTGTTAGGGATGAAAATGGATCGGATATTATCCGAAAATATCCGTATTCGTATTCGATAATATCCGGATCCGAATAGAAAATATCCGGATCCGGTCGGATACGGATATGGATATGGTTTTAGAAAGTTAAATTTTTGCGGATATTCGAAAAAAACGGATACGGATACGGATATCCGGATTTTTAGTATTATTATTTTTATATTCTTTATATTTTTTGATCTGCCCGGCCTCGGCCCAATTTCGCTTGCCTGGCCCGCCCAAATCCCTTTTCTCCAGAGTCGATCGCTCGATTTCTTTAACGAATAAAACTTAATCCCCAAATTCTATCTCTATTTCTCTCTCTCCGGCGTTTGCTCTTTTACCCTATTCATCTCTTCGTTCTCTCACCCTATTTTCAAACCGACCGCGACGCGAGATCCGCCATCCGTGAAGAGGACGACGAGGAATTTGGTGACTATTTTGATGGCATTTTGAATTTGATGAATTTGGTGACTATTTAAATAGCTCTTATTCGAGAAATCTCTCTTGTCTACCCTCTAATTCATTGCAAATTAATGTACGAAAGGATTATTAATATATGTTGTCGGAAAATAAGGTGATTTTTGTATTATTCGTTTATTTTATAACGAGTTATATATTAAAATTGTATATTTTATATGCGAAGAAATAAAGTGAGGAAATAAGGTAGAAAAATAAAGTAATTTTTTATGTTTCTCGTTTATTGTATATGTGCATATTAATTATCCGAATACATATCCGATTCATATTCAAATCCGAAAAATATCCGACCATATCCGAATCCGTTTTTAGTGGATATGGTAATAAAAATTTAGCATCCGATACATATCCGTATCCGAATCCGTATCTGAAAAAAAAAATATGAACGCGGATATGATTTCATCAAATATCCGACCATATCCGATCCGTTTTCACCCCTATTATACTGTACTGATTATAGTTGAAAGAAGTAGCAAAAATTGGATGAAAATATGTGTACTAAAACTTAGCAAAATTTGGATGAAAATATGTGTACTAAAACTTACACTCATGTAGAGCCAATCACAAAATTATTTTTGAGGAATTAGCCCAAACAAATAATCAAAAAAGAAAGAAAGAAAAGGATTAAACTGATCAAGTACAACAGCCAACAGGGTCAATCTAAACTAGTATCTCACCAGCTTGTTGGCATGTGAGTAAATGGAATATATTAATTATATTCAAATAATTACGGAATTAATGCTTTTTATCCATTGGGTGTGCTCCACTCACCTTCTTAAATCAACTAATATGTTTTTGCCAATATTCCGTTCACACACAAATTCATGATATTACTAGTGTAGTAACCCGTACGATACGACGAGTTAATAATTGAAAAAAAATAAAAAACGACAACAAAGGAAGAGAAAACTTCGGTGGAAGAAGCGATGATGAGGGGTGAGATTCATCTTGCCGATGAACGAAGATAACAGTCGAAGAAAGAGGAAGAGGAATAGCTCGGCCCAATGCAGAGGTGTGATCCGTTTTGGTTCAAGCAAAAAAAAAGGAAACGCGGTTTGGTTCAAGGAAAGAAAGAGAAAAACTTGAACCAGTTTGGGATGAAGTCCACACTCGACAGTGATCGGCTCGGTTCAAGCAAAGAAAAAAAAAATTCGATTCAAAGATGAAAACATGTGGAACAGTTGGAAACATGGGGAGCAGTTGGGCTGGTTCGGCCCAATACAACAGGTTTACTCGATTCAGTTCAAGCAAAGAAAGAGAAAAATCGGTTTCGATTCAAGTAAAGAAAAAAAAATATGTGAAAGACTTAAGCCGGTTTGAGAAAACCCACACTCAACAATGAGTGGTTTGGTTCAAGTAAAAAAAGAGAAAAATCTAGCTCAGTTCAAAAAAAAAGAAGAGAAAAATATGTAGAGAACTTGAGCTGGTTCGAGGTGGAGCCCACACTCAATAATGAAAGGAACGTTGCCATGTTGCAAATTTAAGAGGAATAATGTATAGATAATAATATATATAGATATAGATATAGATTTTGGGTAAATTGCACGTTTGGTCCTCAAACTATGATGAGGATGACATTTTGGTCCTCAAGCTTTAATTTGTTATAATTTTTTGTTCGAACTTTCAGAATTTTTTGCATTCAAGTTCTACAACCGAACTTAATTGGTTAAATATCGATACATCGTTGATGTAAAAGTAATATAGCATCTTAATAATTGTCGTATCATCAATTGCAATACTTCCACATCACTTCTACATTAATAATTTTTTTGATATTTAGCCAACTGATTTAGATTATGGAATTTTAATTGTAATAATTCTAAAATGTTAGAGCCATATATTGCAACAAATTGAAGCTTAAGGACCAAAGTGTCACCTGACTTATAGTTTGAGGAAGAAACGTGCAATTTATCCAAACAGTACCTTTTTTACGTAATATTCTGGAATTTCTCTTAAGCATCATGCACGTAAATAAAAATATTAAAATAACTTATGACCATCTTTTTGGGAGGCTGATCTCTTGGATAACTCAAATAAATGAGATTGCTGCAAGCATTTTCCACTGTAGATATTACTATTATGTGGATAATGATCTTTTTTTTGTGTGGCTTGTGAATCATTTAAATATCTTTCTAAAATTCCTGATAAGTTTGCCATAAAAAATAAACAAAGATGCGCTGAATTGGGCACGACAAAAAGAATCCGCAATCCTCTCTAATATCGATTGCTATAAACTTGGTACTCGTTTCGGTATATTGTCAGGATTTTGCAGCAAAAGTATTCAATTAAATTTTTACCATAAATTTGTCTCTTCAATAAAAACTGATATAATGATAAGAGAGATAAAAATCAAACAAAAAAATAGAAAAACTAAAATTTATTAAAAAAAAATACACTTGACTCTTCTTCTTTAACAGAGTATGATTAGATTATACAAAGCTTTACCAAAAAAACGAACTCCAGTCCTAGTAGCGTTAGATTTCTATTCTAATTTAAATTCAAAATTTACTTAACTTATTTCTTATAAATTTAAATATTTATTCTAACTTAATGAAAATTTAATTACAAATCTAATCAAATCAACGGCAAAGAGCAAAAATAAAATCCAAAGCGTTACTATACTATATAAAGAAAATTGCATCAATACCTGGCTCTATTTATTATTTGGGGCAATTGCTTATATACCCCTGAAAAGTTTCTGACTTTCTGATTTAAATTTCTTAGAAGGCTAATATTGAAAATACTCTTTTTAGGTTCTAACATATTTCAAATATATTCCTAGAGTTAAATTATGTTAATGAACGGATACTAATAGCTGTTATTTCTGTAAAATTACTATTTTGTCCTTTTCAATTTATCCTTCTACCATCACCGACTTTTCTTATTTACCCTTAAGTTAGGGGCACAAAAAGTATTTTGATTTTTGGTCTTTTCAAATATACCCTTCTACCATCACCAATATTTTTTATTTGTCCTTAAATTAAGGGCAAAAGAAGCATTTTGATTTTTTCTAACTCTGATAGATATTTAACTCACGTTTAACCCAAGTTAACTTAACGGGTGGTAACTGTAAGAATATTTTGAAATAACGGAGGAATATATGATGAGTATATTGGAAAGAAAAAAATAGGATTAAATGAGATATTTCTGAAATTTTGAAAGGTATATAAACAATTATCTCTTATTATTTTATATTTTGCCGTACACATTACTTTTTTAACTTGATGAGCCACCTTTGAGAGTAAAAGGATTTGAAATTTAGAATGCAAATGACGTCACTTTCGAGCAGTAAGTAGGGAAGCATGACGTACCATTAATCCCATATAAAATTTTGGTAAAAATGTATGGAGAATCCGTCACCATATTAAGATTCTGGAATGACCTCCTTAACTTCTGATATTTTGATTAATATTTTACTTACAGTTAATTTTTTAATATTTAGTCTCTCGTCAACGAAAAGGAAATAGAAATTTTTACTGCTTTAACTGTCGATGATCATAGAAGAGTCTCGAGAGGCAGAAAAGCGAAGGAAATCGATTTAAAGCGACGGCGATAATTCTAGATATTAGAGTGAAGATCAGACACATGCTGTATAATTTTTAAGATTGTGTGATCTTAGAAAGGGTGTCTATCACATCCCTACCTTACATGGGCTTCATATGATAAATTCTTAATTGTTAAGGCACGAGGACAATCCCCATCATTTTATTGCTGAAGGGATCTGATTGAGAACAATTAATGGTATAAGAGAGGTGTCAATTAAAGAATGAGCATGTATGGTTCATGGGTCTCCCTTACATTTTTAACCTAAGTTTTATAGTACTATTAAGAGCCTATTGTCACGGATTCCCTGATTTTTTTCTTTGCAATCACCCAAACTCCAAAGAGGAACATTGTGTGTCGAGAGTCAAGAGTTTCTTAGAATTTTTAGGAGAGTAATTAGTGTAGTCTTTTAGGAGCTCGTACTCTCCCACTTTGTTGTGTAGCTTGGCGCCTTTCTATTTGATAGCTCGGACGGCGAGTCGTCTATATATAGTTGTGGAGTTGTAACATCTCTACTCTCAAATACAATACAACATTCCTCAAACTCTTTCTCTCTTGTACTTAGTCTTTAGGCGAGTAGGTCCAGACTAGTAAGCAGAGAGGTAGGGTTGTGCCGCACGAGCTTGACAAACGATTTTGCTTAAGTCCGTGACACTGTACTAGTGATCCCAATTGGAGTTGGTAACACTATTGTGGCAACTATGAACATCATCCTAGAACTAAATTTATTGTTAACTAAATTAATCATGGGAGAGCTTCGCAAAATGTGTTATACATATTGGTCCACTATGGATTCCATGTAGGATCAAACTTTGTTATACTAATCTATTGATTGTTTTACATTATCCATATAATTAGTTAGACTTTTTAGATGAGTAATTCCATAAATTTAGTATGCTTGTCTAAAAAATTTAATCACACAAAATAAAATCCCATAAATACGGTTAGGATGCCGGAACGAAGTATTCAATAGTAACTTATTCAATATAAAAATTTTCTTGTGTGACTGGGAATTAGAAGATTAATTCTTGCTTCTTACAAGATTTCAACATCCATGATTTAATATATTAACATATTTTACCAGCAAGGTAATTAATTTTATTCCGAAATAATGACTTAAAGACTGAATGTTGTATGTCATAGGAGACAATTGATATTAAAAGTTTATTAAGTAAATCAAATAAAACATATGTGCATTCAAACAAGACTATATCGATCAAGTTATCACTAGATAACTTAAGAGCCCTATTGGTATTGAGGGCCATCTAATATTATTGGGTAAAACAAAGTTGAGACAAAAGTACTATATAAAGATATACTTCTATCTTTTGTGGGATCACAAAAAATATATCTAAATTGACTTATTTTGATATGCGCAACGCAATATTATGTACGAAAAAGAACAACTAGTTTTTTTTATCGTATTTTCTTACTGTACATAATGCGGTCTCCATACAATCCAAATGATGTCTTATTCTGATATCAGACATAGCGTAAGTGAAATGACTAGCCCGTGAATTCATGTGTTTTGTTAGATTATTAACTACGACTCAAATGAATGTCTCATCAATTTGATGAAAACCGAGGCTTTGTGGGCGATTGTAACATAATCATTGCGCATATGATAAATTGTAATGTTTTAAAGTTCATATGATTGTTTACAAACTAATTAGACAAACTTTAGATTAGTTCAGTAGCTTTTTCTCATTGATTTATTTATTTTAGAAAATGTGAGGCAAATATGAGGTGAACTAAACATGACTTCACTTGGTGGGCCTTCTCCTTTAAAAAGTTGAATAACTGCAACAACCAAAGAATCTTAATTTTTAATCCTCAGAACCTCTTACATTGAGCCTCAACCTCATGCATGATGCTTCTGAAAACATCATGAGATCTACAAGCACTGATCACAATATCCATGCTCCATGATGCATGTACATGTAAAAAACTTTTATTCTTTTGGATAACATGTATAAGAAATATATTATGATCCAATCCAAGTCCACATAAGTCTAATAATATAATAAATTCCCGAAAATTCATACGACCCAAAAAAAGCTTAATTTAATCGTAAATATGTACTAATTACTAAATTGACCTATATATTATGATCTAAATTTTATACGATCAACAAATTAGAAGCTAGCTAGTAAAGTGTTATGTTTGCCACCTTAATTTGGTTCGCCAAATATATCACTTTTCTACGCTGTAGTTTCTGAAAACCAATTTCTTGGGTTATAACCTATAGTATTGTACATCTTTTTTACGCTATAAAAATTTACTGCTAAATAGCACAATAAAGTAATAAATTTTACAAACCGTAGGATAGCTAGGTGTAAACTATAAGCTAATAAAATATTACAATTTGCCGCCTATAGTTTGTAAAATATATCATTTTTCTATCCATAGTTCGTAAAATTGTAGTAATGTGTGAAAATTACTGATTATCAAAAGGATATATTTTTTAAGGGGCAATTGCTTATATACCCTGAAAAGTTCCCGACTTTCTGATTTAGCTCTCTTAGAAGGCTAATATTAAAATTACCCTTTCAACGTTCCAGGTTATTTCAAATATACCCCTAGAGTTAAATTCTGTTAGTGAATTGTTAGCAACAACCATTATCTCTGTAAAATTACTATTTTACCCTTTCAAATATACCCTTCTACCGTCACCTGCTTTTCTTATTTGCCCTTAATATAGGAGTAAAAGAAGTATTTTAATTTTTTGTCTTTTTAAATATACCCTTCTACCATCACCAGTTTTTTTTTATTTGCCCTTAAGTTAAGGGTAAAAGAGGTATTTTAATTTTTTTTAACTCTGGTAAAAATTTAACCCGGGTTTAACCGGAGATAACTTAACGGGTATTAACAGCGGAGCTATTTTTGAATAACGGAGAACTATATGAAAGGTATATTTGAAACAAAAAAAAAAGTATAAATAAATTAGATATTTTAGAAAATTTCAGGGACATATCAGACATGATCCCTTTTTTTAAACTGTAAGGTACCAAACTAAAAATGCGCTAAAACCGGGGTGGGGTTGGCGAAGTAGAAGCTTTTCGAAAAGTTTAGTGATTGTAAATAAGAAAGAAAGCAAATAGAAATTATTGAGGGGCTTTTACAATAAAATCTGGTTGTTAGCTGATCATCCACTTCACACTTGGTATGCCCTAACCTTTTCATTATTTTTATTTTATTTTATTTATTTTATTTTATTAGTAAATGCGTAACATAAAAAGGCTTTCTATGCATCTTTAATTAAATAATTGTGGAGACAACACTGAGCTAATTAAGCTCTGGATTTCAACGAGGAAAAGAATTGAATCAACTTGCCATAAATTAATCAATTATTTATGTTGCTTGGGTTTTAGTGCACTATGAGAAAGCATCGTTTAAGCATCTAAATTTTTTTGTAACAAAATATTTATTTAATATCTAGAGTATTGCACTTAATATTTGATGATCATTATTTTAAAATCAAAATATAATTTAATAGATATGATTTATAACATTTAAAAGATCATCAGTTTTGAAAACCTATTACAACAAGGAACATTGTCTGATTTATATATACATGTACATATCTTTAAGTGTCACAGATCAGATTAAATAATTAGATTCTGAATTAGAATCTGATTTTGAGGTCTCTGTCCTAAAATTTTAAGAAAATCAATACATTAGATGGAGAACGCATCAGGTGAAGGCAATAATTATCCTCGCCTTCGAGGCCTGTGATGTGCATGTGGGATTATGCAAAACAGGTAAAAACGCACAAAACTTACCTGAACAATAGGTTTTTTTTTGAATCGGTTATTCAATCTATCAAAATTTTAATTTTACTATCCAATCTTTCGATTTATATGATTTGAGTCGGTCAGTAGCACTTTGATTTCAAAATTTGAATGCATCTTTATACTTAATAGGTTTAGTTAATATACTTCATACAATTCTAGCAAGTATAAATCCATTTAAGTGCAAAAATTAGCTTAGATTTTGAAGTCAAACTGTCATTGACTGACTTAAATCAAATAAGTTAAAAGATTAGATACTAAAATTACTTTTTTTTAAGACCAGATAGTAGATTTAAGGGTTAATTGCATACGGCTCCCTATAAACATATCGAATGGTAAATATATCCCTACAAAATTTAATTTTTTTATTTTTATCCGTGCAAAAGTTCTAATATTTTCAAATATAACCCGCTGTTAGGATCTGTTAGAAAAATATAGTTAACCATAGGTAAAATACTTAACCCTGGTTAGTGAATGAGATAAATTGACCTTTTTACCCCTTTTATATTATTTGTGATGGTAGAAAGGAAGAAGATGATCATTGAAAAAATTTAGAGGTTATTTCTGCATAATTCTAATAGTTGAGATTTTTGGAGGGACATATTTATGATGGCAAAATATCATTTCACTTATCTTCTGTTAAAAAATAAACAGTGCTCTAACGGTAACAAACCACTGGACTTTTGCAATATGAAAAGTTGAACTTTGTAGGGATATATTTGCTATTCGATGTGTTTACATGAAGCTGTATAGGGATATATTTGCTATTCGATGTGTTTACAGGAAGCTGTATGCAATTAACCCTAGATTTAAAATGATTTATAGTTCAGATAAGTTTTATATATTTTTACAACCAATATATTCGAATCCTAGTTGATTCACATTTTCAGCTAAGTTTATTTCCAAAAAAAATAAACGAAGCGAAAGCGGGTAGCGTGCTACCTTTCTCTCAAAAAAAAAAAAAAGAAAAAAAAAGAAACTTTATAAATGTCTTGTAGCTCACACTAGTGTTTTCAAAGAGGGAGGGGACCATAAAACCTGTGACTAAGCTCCAGTGGGATCTTATAAGAAGCTGCAGTAGGGTCTATATTAATAGCTAGGTTTTGCATCTTTTATTTACTACTAAAGAATGGTTGAGGCCTTTTGAGTTGCTCCACTTGCTAATTATTAAGTACAATTCTTTCTCAAACCACATTCTCTTGTTGGTTTTGTGCTTCAGCATAAAGTGCTTAATAAGGGGATTTACATCAGGCCACTATTTTTATTTCCTATGTCATTTTTCATTTTGGATCCTTTCTCTTAAAAAACTCCAACTAGTCATTTAACTTATCTATGATGAGTCATTTTTGGTCGGCGAACTTTAATTTGTTTCGAATTTACTCTTTAAACTTGTAGTTTGGATATGCAGTAGTTAGAAACTGCATCAAGAGAAATTCTTTCTTATTTGAGCGCTAGGCGTACAACGAAGAATGCGGTTTTTACGTACATTCAATTTACTATGTCATTATATGTTTATATTGTATTATACTGTTATATAAATATAGTATAGTATAACATAGTATTAGTTTTTATAATATAATATGACTAAATAATATATTGTAGTAAATTATTTTATTATAGTGTAATAATATTGTTCTGTATATTTCATTAACATTCTGAAAATTTAAATATTACTCTTTTCATCATTTTCTGCTATTCGAAAAACCAAATGGAATTTTAATTTTGTTCTCGTTTGTTCTAGAATAGTGACTTATCTCCGAACCAAACGCAACCTTAGCGATAAGAGAGGTGTACCTGCACATATGTAGCATATTCATGTGATTATTCAATGGAAAAAAAAAGGAAGAAAATTTATATATCCATTAAATCGAACCCAAACCCGAATTACGAACTTTAAACGCAAGCGATTTGAAGCTTCTACAAAGGGGTTGGGCCAAACAGGCTCTATACTATGTCTTCCTATGGGCTATAGTACAAGCAACTTTGTTTTTGTCGTAGAGTAGAGTGTTATTTGAGTAGCATTGTTATTAGAAACACAATATCAAAATATCCTGAGCAATTTCTTTCTGCGTCAAAAATCAAATGCACCAAATTTGAACTTCTACTTTTGATGCTCGGAATCTCCTTTTTTTTTTTTTCTATTCATCAATATCTCTGCGAGAGGTGTTAACAGTACTTTCATTCTCTACCAGCTCAAGCTATTGAAAAATAACGATAGTTTCACATAATTTAACATGATAACGGAGCAGAAGATTTTGAATTCGAGTCACGTCAGGCTCCTAATATAATTGATTACTTCTTATTTAATTCAAGTCAACATCACGGGCCTATCAAAATTTTTTGAGCCCATGCGTAAGGAGAAGTGTTAAATATAAAAATACTGGTCTCTACCACCTTAAGCTATTGAAAAATAACGATTGTTTCACACAATTTAACAAGAGTCTACTAGACATGAAACCAGAAGCAAAAGCATGTTTGGCCTTGCTTTTAATTTTATTGAGTAATACTACTGGTACACTCCAAAATGAGTGTAAATCTTACACGCCCTTCATCTAAGGGCCAAAAGTTGGTCCTTGTTTTGTCAACTTTTTTTAATTATAAATACTAAAATTTAAAATATTTTGGGAACTCTTAGATGAAGAGGTGTAAATCATACACCCAAAAGAGATGTGTAAATCATACACCCTTTTTGAAGTGTACAAGTAGCATTTTCCAATTCTGTGTTTGGTAGCAGTTGTCTTTAGTAAAGAGTTCAGCAGAAACAGAAAGGAAAAAAAAAAAAAATCTAGAGCTATTGCTGTAACAGAAAACAGATATGAGATTCTGAGCCTCAAAAGACACAGCTGGGGATATTTTAATGTCGCGCTCCTGATGACACTGCTCAAACAGCAGTAACTCTAGTTCTGAGAAACTGATGCTTTGTCTATATTCCCGAATATCAAGTCTTTCACGCGGCGATGTAAGACTTGGAGATTCAACAAATTGCAAAGAGCAAAGTTGATAGTTCTAATAGTCAATAATAGAAACTTAACAAGAATATTGAGATTGTAGACATATGATGCATGAACCAAGGCCTTTAGATCATTTATATGAATCAGGAGATGGAAAAACGAAGTTGAAACACCGGAAAACATGTCAACTAAATACAGATTATCGGTACGCATACATATCAATTAAAAGATGATTGAATAGAGATAAAAAAAGGGAATCAAACTTGAGGAACCGAGATTATCTAACAGCAATAACCAAATGCTGAAGCGCAGAAGACAGAAATCAGAAATGCCGTCATAGAAGAGTTTAAAATAAAGGTCGAAGCAAATCATACGAGTACCCACACACACAAAAAAAAAAAAAAAAAAAAAAAAAAAAAAAAAAGCTGTCATGGAGGAGTTTAAAGTACATCACTACATCAGGTTGAAGGAAATCATAGAGGGCACATCTCAGGATCAGTGGTGTTACAATCAAGTAGCAGATGCTCCTAGAGATATTAATGTATAATTCTAGACTTCTCAAAGCTTCTTTTTTTTTTTTTTTTTTTTGGTATTTTTACAACCAGATCGAAATGGTGAGAGAGAATATAATTAATAAGATTTTGAATTATCAAAGCTATCTTAGTAATTTCAAGCACAATAGTCCACAAAGTTCTGAAGTGCATGATGGGTCAACTTGTTTCTGATTTATCTCACAGCCTTTGGTCAACCACCTATTTATCGATCTGCCACAAAATCACATAATCTTTTGGAAACACATGCAGGGAATGCACATGATCTAGTTTCCTATAAGCAAACAAGTATTGCTACCGGCCGATTTGCTCCTATGAGAATCATTAAGATGGAAAGTCTAGTTTGCCTAACATAGTAAAACCAAATGAAATACCAGTCGTAGTAAGCAATAAAAATTAAAGATATTTAAGTGGGAGATATTAGGAAGTCTACATTGTCACCATGACTGTTTGTAAGCGAAAAATCACAGAATAGTGTGTAAAGTTGGCGTACCCACCATAATATTAGACTATACATAGTATTCTACACACTTGTAGTGCTTCTTTATCGTATAAGGTTTTCATTGTCATTCATCTTATTTTGCGCTTAAAATGTTTCAAAGCAACTGTACATGCTAGATGGTATTCTAGTCCAATCACTTTCTTATATTCAAAATTTCAGCTTTTTAACTTTGCTCTGAGTCCTACAATCTCATCTCATAATTAATTTACCCTAGTGACTTAAAAAAGCAAAGATCTTGCTGTGGACAAAAAGAAAATTAAAGCACAGATCTTTGACAGGAATGTTAGGAGCTTTGTCTTCTAAAGAGGCTGCAGAAGAAAAGTGCATCACCTGATCCTGCTGTTCATGATGTTTTTGTTCAAGCTACAACTCATTTTTGGCGAAGTATAAACAAAAGATCAAAGACAAGCATATATCAACGGCTATAGATCAATAAAAGCTTACCATCTCTTCCAACAATTGTATAAACCTAACTAGGTTCACCTTTAAATGGACACATTGTATATCATCCCTCATTCTACTATACATTTATATGTTTACACACAGCTATGTGTTTTTTAATCTTCCTCTCCCCTTCGTGGGGTCTTCTAACCAAATTGATTTTCTCATCAGTAGTATAGTCCCTGTCAAGGTTCGGAGTCCTGGTTTTTACATGTTTGTAGAATAGCTTTTTTTGACAACTTTCGTGTTTTTGAATTTTTGGTTTGGATATCAATCAAAAAGAACCAAAAATAAAAAAATCCCAGGCATTTCATAAAAAAGGAATAACATAGTTTTGGTAAATTAAAATGACACTTCGGACTGATTTAATGAAATCCACAGCTACTATCATTTTGTCATCAATTGTAGCATCAAAATAAGGTGAAAATAACAGCATGAATGATAATACATGAAGAATAGCTGAATAAGTCGCTTCGGCCACTTCTAGCCGATGCTTTAAAATTACCCTTGACTGGTTTTAACCTACATCAGCAATTCTAGCTAGCGGCCTATCCTTTCTGATCGACATTGACCGAAACCAAGAAGCTTTATAACTTTCACATACCAGTTCTACTTTTCAACAGAAACTTCAGACATATTCTCAATCACTTCATTAAACATGTCCGAATCATCTTATCTGATTTTCTAACACCTTTCCTTCAGTGTTACTCAAAGCTAATCAGTAGAATAGTGACTTTATACTCTTCCACAGTTACCTTACTCATCTAAACATCTCAAAAATTCATTATATTATTAAGCATATAATAATCAGGAAACTAAATGTAGATATAGGAAACACCTGGCTAGCTAGCAACAAGAATGTCAACTTGAATAATGCTTGTAACAATTCCTTCCACAAAACTACCAAAAACTTACAACTAAAACATTTGCTGTTGATAATCAATTATTCAACATGCATCACCAACCCAACTATCGAAATGTACGAGCAAGAACTATTCAGCAATAAAACTAAAACACATAGGAACTTCACAAAATTGATCTTCGCAAATATTACCATTATTCCGTTGTTTTACTTTTACATACATCAACCACACAATGCAATTCGAACGCACGATACAGGCGAGAATTGCTGAACTAGTTGAGCTCCTACACTAAATTGCACATCACAATTTTGACATACGAAAAGCAAGAAGTAATTCAAAAATGCACAAGAATGAACAGATAGAATTGCGGTTACCGGCGGATGCAGTGAAACCCCTTGCAAACCGAAATCCAGATGCCGAAGAGGAGGCCGCAGACGGCGAGATCGATGAGGAGGATCGCGCGGAGGTGCCGCCGCCACGCAATGCGCATCGACTTCGGCAGGGGATCGGCGGCGTCGGCGGCCACCGATATCTCCGTCGCGCCATCGCCCCCGTCCAAGGGATGCTGCTGCTGCTGCTGCTTCTTCTTCTTCTTCTTCCTCTTCTTCGTCTCCTCCTCCGTCCCCGGCTTCCGAGGCTCGTTATTGGTCTCGTTGAGAGGCGAGGGAGGTGTAGGAGAGGGAGAGGGAGAGGGAGAGGGAGGGGGAGGGTCGTGGACCTCGTCGGGGAGGGCGAGCGCGAGGCGGCGGAGCTCCGGGAGGAGCTCGGACTGGAGGGCGGCGGCGCCGCCGCGGGCGGAGGCGGCGGAGCGGCGGAGGCGGCGGAGAAAGAGGAAGGCGCGGGGCGCGCCGAGGGAGGCGTCGGCGATGGCGAAGAGGACGAGGGGGTCGGCCATGGCGAAGGCGTAGATCCGGCCCCCGGCGGTGTGCGAGTACTCCCGGTGGAAGGGCGGCGCCGCCGCCAAGCACCGCCGCGCCACGGCGGCGACGTCGCCTCCGGCGCCGGGGACGAGCTCGGCGAGGACGGTGGCGCCGTGGGCGACGCAGGCGTAGAGGATGATGGGGTGGTTGGGATCGGGGATCATAACGGCTCTTTTCTCTTCTTTTTTTTTTTATGAGTTTAAATTTTTCTTTTTCTTTTTCTTTTTTTTTTGTGGTTTTAGGGAGAAAATGGGGAGATTCAAAGCAGTGGGGTTGTGTTGATGATTCATATAGGAGTAAGGGCATTGTTTTGTATGGGGATAGTTTGGATGTAGGGAGAACATGGTAGTAGTACATTTGAAGTGATTAAAATAAGCATATACTATGTTTTTTTTTTTTTTTTTTTTTTTTTTTTTAAATGTGGCATGAACTTAGGATTGGATCTCAATGCCATATGGTTTGACTAGGCAAATTAGGGCAAGTGGATGTTTTAAATTAAAAAATAGTGGGAACTTACATATCTAACACTACCAAAGCATATATTTTTATATGGAGAATATTTGAAAGGTTATTTGTACTGAAAAAATTAACATACTAATTTATCACATTATATTTGTAAACTGCCCTAGCGAAAATATAACATTTTTAGATCTGTTCTCTCGACGAGGTCATGAGCCCCTCGCAATAATCTCTCACTCATCATGACTAACTAACTTATTGGTAAAGTCTGGTTTACCACGTCGATAATCTCTCACTCATGACTAACTAACTTATTGGTAAAGTCTGGTTTACCACGTCGACCGCAGAGTTTATCTACAATTCTTTTCTAACGATCAAAAATTTATAAGTACAAAGGAGTCAATACTCATAAGAATATAGTAGCCATAGCCATTATAGTACATAAGAACATAATTAGTACATTATATATTATTCCCACTATAAAGAATTTTTGATCCGTTGTTGGATTGCCTCAAGGTTGAAAATTGTCGCCTCTCTCACAGTTATTTTATATGCAAATAACAATTTTCAATCAAAGGTTTCTATATTTCAGTAAAAGATTATTTTAGTATTAATTTACTCTATTTTCAGTTCTGATTAAATCCTTTGTAATTTTCAATGGCACTATCCCATATGATATAATTTCTATAATGAAATTTTTTTTAAAGGTGTTTGGAAGAAAGTCTTTCTTTGTTCATAGCACCAAATATGTATACATGTAGGCGTTATTCTGACCTACTGCATAGCACAATAAAAATATAAGAGAAGAACGAATGTTTACGCTGACATACTTACTAAAGTAATATATGAGTTGAACTGAAGTACTTTCGGCAGCTTGGAGGTCTCTGTAATTCCACTTTATTTTGGATGATGAGATATCAAAATCAAGTTGATAAATGTAGAGCCCATTTCATGAAGAAATTTGATGAGGTTGCAGAAGTGAGGCAGAGCTGGACCATCAAAGTTGCATGAAAATTATAAGGGGGGCTCCAAGGAGAGGAAGCTTTTTACAGGTAAGAGAAATGTACTGATACATCTTACATCCACTCTATTCAAGAACTATTAATTCTTCACTTATCGGATCAATTTTTTTCGTTAAGAATTATTCGTATTTTTGTGAATTCTAGAATGAAGAGTGTAAGATATACATCTTTTTTTTGAGATGTACAAGCAGAATTTCTTCTGTTATTGTTACATAAAATGTACCCCGTTCATTAACAAATTTTTATAACTTTTAAATATATTGATATGACAGCTTAATTTCTTTGACTAATATAATTTTAGTAGTATTTAGAGAAATATCACTTGTACATCAACTGTTAAAATAAATATCTTATAACCCTTTATCTTAGAGATTAGACAATTTCTTTTAACTTTTTAATATTTTAAAAGTAAGCTATCTATATGCTATATAAATCTTGTACCTACCCATCAAAAAAATTTAATTTTTTTTTAAAATTAGTATTAAAATAAAAAAAATTAGTAATACAAGTAAGTAAATGTCTTTGGATAGTTAGAGCGTAAGATTTACTCCATATATATATAGGCATATAAGTAATATTATTTTTTTTAAGAAAAAGAAAGTAATAAGAGCAGTGTGGAAAAGTAGTCCTTAGATAGTGATGCCGCGATTTGTACATTCAAATCGAATGCATGTATAGCATTGCTCTTCTATTTATGAATTAATCTTTATTTTCGTAAATTGTATCGACCATCCAATTAAAATTAATCTGCCATATTAGTACAGTAGTAAAATATTACGGAAGGAGTAATGCTATACCCACTTATAGTTTTTACGCTAAACTTAAGGGCGGGAGTTACAATTTGCAAAGTACAAAAGTTTAAATTTATAGATAGAATGATAATTATATTAGCTACAGAAAACAAACGAAAAAGCATCGTATCAACGAATACAAAAAATTGTAAAATTTACAAGTGGACAAAATATTTTTCATTTGAATTTAAATTTCGTAACAGGAATAATTAACCTTTTCCTTACTCAAATTTCAAAGATACCGAACCAAAAATGTGGAGGCTAAAAAGGTCCCAGTCCCACAATCAAGGCGATCTAATAACCATTGGATTGGAACCAGTTCATACATAGCAACTTCATTAGCCATATATTTTAGGGGCAGTTTCCTATATACCCCTATAAAATTCTCCCCTTTCATATATACCCCTCATAAAATTACTTTTTCAAAATATTTTTGAAAAAATCTAAATTTTTTTCAATTCACTCTCAAAATAAGGATATATAAGAAAGTAAAGAAAACTTTTCAAAAATATATTAGAAATTAAAAGGTTAAAAAAAAATATCAGAAGTTTCCAAGGGCAAAAAAGTAATTATTTCTATATTTTATGTGCTACTCCGATCCTTAAGATTTTGTTTAGATGTATAAATATCTTATTTAATATATTTTTTGATTTACTCAATAAATAAACATGCACTATTTGGTGGGTAAAAAGTATGATCAAATAGCTATATATTAGATTTTTTTTTATTCAACTTTCAAATTATTTTTTTAAAATAAAATAAATTATCTCGTCGATAAAAATATACCATCCTACTAAATCACTAATGTCATGATCTTTTAAATGTTAAACTCTTTACTCTCAATCATACAAAAAAAAATTTCGCACTGGATAAATTATTCTTGAGTAACTTATTCTGACTTTTAAATAGGACCTAAATGCATTTGCTATGCTTATGTCCTATCTCGAACGCTGCATCAAATTTTTTTTATGATGATTTTTATTATACTTTACTATTTTTGTTTTTATAATTTATTAAGAGTTTGATTTGGGTCCGTTGCTAGATTTGTCAGAATTATGTTTTTAATAAAAGGGCATTCAAGCTGAACCGAATCAAAACCAAATCGAAAATTTAGATTTTTTTTTTATTTTAAACAAATCAGTTCAATTTCGGTTCACAGCTTTTTAAAAATCAAAAAAAAAATTCCATTTAATTTTTTTTCAAAATCTGATTAACTGAACCAGACCAATTTGATTCATACATGTACAATTTTTTCAATCGGAAACGAAGCCCTTTCCAATCTAGGATTACATAATGGTCTTGTTGGCACGATACGACATGGTAGATACGGCACCATTACGGATTAAAACCGGTTCGAAACAAAAAAAATATCTGAAATCGGTCGGATGACCGATTGCACTATTGGGTAGGGTTGCAACCCAACAACAACCAAAGAAAGAAAAAAATAAAAAATAAAAAATAAAAAACCATCAACTTAAAACTCTTCAATATCCAGCCCTAAATTTATGCTGTATATAAATATTGGTTAACATAACATAAATAAAACTACAGAATTTCAAACGATTTTATATAAAACCGCATCACCACTCTTGTAGAAAACCTCTTTAAAAAATTAATTTTTTTTTATTAATCCAACTTCAAATCTATAAGATAAAAATATAAATGTTTTATGTAAGTTAGACTTAAATCTATAGGGTAGATATCTCTTATTATTTTATTTCAATTACATTGGATATGAATAGAATATAATTTTATCCTATTTTAATTCTAAACAAAATGAAACACCAATGAGCAGCAACCATAGGTGCTCAATCCATACGAAACAACGGCCAAAATGGCTTGGAGACTACGTTCGTTGACATTGCATCTGTACCAAGAATTTAAGTGCCGTAGGACGGAGTCGTGCCGGAAACTCACCCGCACAGTACGGCACGGCGCGTGCCGGGCCGCGCCGATATGTACCGATCACAAAAAATACATGTGTGCCACTGTTATCTTTATCAAATCTATTCAACTTTATTGAGAAAATTACTTACTAATTTAAAGAATGGAGGGTTTTGAACTGTGTCATCGGCACGAGGACTGTATCGTGCCGATATCTTATTGGCACGATACGACATGATGGATACGGCCCGTGACGATGAGCATTTAAATCCTTGATCTGTATCCATCTTTAAAAAGATAATAGTAATAATAGTAATAATAATAGTAGGGGAAAAAGAAGAAGCAAAAAACATGACAACAATGGGCTACCACTTGTCGAACGTATATTTTTCTTTTTCATTGTCATAGTACTTTTGTGACATGTCATGTTCAACCTGGTATATTAAAAGGTCCTTAAGTGAATCCAAAGCTACTTATTTTTCACTGCAATAAGTCTCAGTGCCGAAGTTCACCCTAAGTGTACGTACGAAAATATTTCGTAGATGAAGCTTCCCTCTAAACAGCATATAGGCAAGAGAAATTTTATATAGACAAGATCTAAATGATGAGTAAAAGAACGAGAGAAAGGTCGGAAAAAGAGGAGATGTTGATCGCGCTGTGACAAAGATACTTATCTAACATAAGGAGGGTCCGCGAAAGCCCACTCGATTATCTGCTCGTACTGAGCCGCAGCACTGTCCCATGTGAAATCTCTCGACATCGCTCGTTCCATTAGTCCTTCCCATGATGACTTGTGCTCCTTAAATGTGCGAATCGCCAACCTCAGTGCCTGCAAAATGCAGAATAATCATTAAAGAAACGATCACTAATTTGCTACTACAAACAATCACAAAGTGATGAAGTAGCCAAAAATAATAATAATAATAATAATAATAAAATAAAATAGTTTAACGATCAGGGGAATATAACTTCATTTGAGGAACTTCGTAGGAAATTGATCTTAAAAATGCAAAATTAATAATGAAAAACATGGTAGGCGATGAACCCTTGTTGGTAAGGACTACGGAAGCGAAAAGCATCGTAACCAAGATTTTTATAAGTATGTGGACCTCATAAAAGTAAATATGGACTCAAAAGGCCGTCTTAAACGCAGATGCTGAGAAATGTCGGATGTTTCAAGTGATACAATAGACTCCAACAAACAAAAGAGGTGATGATTGCCATGCTCGTTACTACCGGCCAGAGCTATGGCACTTAATACACACGTTTATACGCGGTATGAAATGTTTGCAGATTCAGAGTCAGTGTGATGTTGCATGCAAATGAACCATGCGCCACCAAGGAAAACCAAAAGAATGACATAGTAATCAAATTGTATTTTGCGTACTTTTTACCTGCATATCAACATGGCCACCAATTTAGAAAAAAAAACTCCCATGGCAAAAGTAAATATTCAGAAGAATAAAATCAACATGCCAAATGCATAAAATAAACTACATTGCAGAGAATCTCCAGATATTTTTGCAATTATCACTTCCCTCCTCTTACCGAAAAGTTTACGATTAACCCCCTCAATATGTATATATTTTGTCATTTAAAACCCCTTTCTTGCACGTTTCGTTGGTCTGCCGTACAAAGTCAGACTATGACAATTACTAAATGTGATAATTGCACTAGTACCCACTTTGGTCCTTATTCTAACTTCATCGACAAAAAAGATTATGAACATTAAGTCAACATTTTCTGACAAGAAACTTTGGATCAAAAAGTTCCCTTCCACCTGAAGAAGATATTTATAGTTAAAATGAGCTTTACTCTAAAAAGTTTAGACCTCATTTGGTATCATTGCCGTTTTTTGTTTTTCTAACACTAATTCTATGAAACTTGATATAGCGGTAGAAAACCTTCTTCGGATTTTTGGTTAGCTTGTAATGTACTCCGGCCAAGTGATTGATGGCAACTTCTTTAAAAAAAAATTCGAAGCACCAAAAAAATAAAAAAGTTGTTTTCAAATTTTTGTTTTTGTTGTCAAATAAACACCTTGGATGCAAGAATTGCAAACAATCCACCATCCCCTCATGCACTATTTCACGTAGAAATTTTATTTAGAAAATAAAAATAAAAAGAGGCAACGATGCTGAACAAGGCTTTAACCATCTGTTTTGTTACATAGTAACCTCTAATTCGTGCCTTTAGTGCACGTGGATACAAAAATCGCTTACCTAACGTTTAGATCATTTTCTTTCATCAGTAAAATCAGCATTAGATGGCAAAATAAGCCAATTCGACATATCTATATAAGTTTAAGGGGCATTAAGTTCATTTTAGAAAAACAGGGTGCAAAGTGAAACTTTTGAAAAAAGTTCTAGGGCTATAATGCAAATAACCCAACTCTAAATACCTATTATACCCTTTTGGAGGAATGAAACTATTGCTTCCCTCGTCCCTCTAACTTTGATCTCCTTTTTGTTAAAGGCTAGCGTTATTGGCCAATGTACGTGCGTCTTTATCTTATGTGGAAAGACTTCAAAGCTCTTCGCTAGGATAATATTCATTTTTTTTTTTGAGAAAGAGGTAGCACGTTACCCACTACATTTATTGAGTAAGTGAACTTAGCTACAGAGGTGAGGCTCTTTCCACTGTCTACGTCAAGTACGAGATCGAAGCTCTTTCCACTGTCTCACCAAGCTCTTGATTTTCACCAATGGACAGGTAGGTTCCAGGTTAAGTTCCTAAAGATCACATTGTTTCTTCTTAGCCAGATTACCCACCAATTTGCTACTATCAAGTACAAGTTCTTTGTCGTCGCTCTATTCCATAGGTCCTAACGTCTCCGACTAGCTCTTGCTCGCCTATTCCTCTTGGATTATCACATAAAGATATCTTCTAAAGGCACATCCAGTGAAAAGGTGATCGATCGTCTCGCAAACCTCCCAGCATAAAAAACAAGAGGCGTCCCTCGCCCATCCTCTTTTGAGAAGGTTGTCCACTGTGGGTACTCTCTTTTTAAGCACATGCCAGAAGAAAATCTTTACTTTAACAGATACCTGAGTCTCCAAATTCTCTTTGAGGAGGTGTCTCTTAATCCCCCATCGATGAGCACCAAATAGACAGACCTGACTGAAAAGCTACCACTCGCATTCCAATGCCAGAGAATCCTATCAAACCTATTTTCTACTTTGAAAGTAGAAAATCGATCTTTAAACTCACGAATTCTAGCGGCATTGCCCTGATGGGATGCAGCGAACCCCTCAAAATCTTTCTTTACCTCCATCCTCTATTAGCGAAACACTCATTGACACTAATCTCCTTCGACGCCACCATTACTTGAATATCCGAAAGGTCAGACTGCAGTGCAGTTTCACCACACCACCTATCTACCCAAAGGTCAATAATCTGTCCGTTCCCAAAGGAGTAGCTCACACTATATTTGAATACTTCCCGCTGTTTAAGAACATTCTTCCACCATTGTGAGCTTTCCCCTCCTTGAGATGTTTTCTTCTGTTATAATATAGTGCTCTAAGAAGATTATTCCATTGTAGATCTTGTTCTGTAAAGAGCCTCCACCACCAGTTAATTAAAAGAGCATCATTCATCGTAGCCATGTCACCCTCCCTCCTTACTCTTACAGATACTTTTTCAAGCTACCAAGTATCCCCCACCTTTTGTGTCTGAGCCCCGATTCCAAAAGAAGTCCCTCCTTATTGACTCAATGCATCTAGCTACCCATATCGACGCCTAAAAGGTCGAGAAGAAGTGTAAAAAAGAGGTTGGAAATGATGAATTGAACAATGTCAGCTTCCTCCCCCCAAGAGAAGTTTCGTCTGCCTGCTTAATTCTCTTTTATACTTTGTCGACAATCCCTAAGCAGTTCTCCTTCTTAAGTGCCCTATTTGTCAGCGGTAGGCTCAAGTATCTAGTTGGAAACTTTTCCACCCTACATTCCAGAATGTTATCTAACCTCCTCACTCTGCCACTTCGGTATCCAATATAGAAAATGTCTGATTTATTTTTCTTAATCGTAAGCCCTAAAGCCCATTCAAATAAACTGTACAGAAATTTCAGATTTCCAACGAACTTTTCTTTCGCCTTACAGAAGAAGATGGTGTCATCCACATACAGGATGAGTGTCACCCAGCTATTTCATTTGGCCCAAGCCCCTTAAAAAGATTATTTCTAGTCTCTATTTTCGTCATCCTGGCCAAACACTCCGCCACCATCAAAAAAAGAAAAGGAAAAAGATCACCCTATCGCACCCCCCTCTTTATCTTGATCCGCTTCGTCGTCTCGCCATTAACTAGCACAACAAACCTTGCTTTACAGATGCACTGCTCAATCCAATAACACTATGCCTCATTGAGGCCCCACCATTCCACGATTTTTCGTAAGAATTGAGTAGTTGATTTTATCATAGGCTTTCTCGAAGTCAACTTCAGCTCTACCCACTCTACCAAGTTTTACACCCCCGCCCCGCAATTTTATATCCAGTAATGAAGGCGTCCGAGATATTCCTCCTTTCATGAAGGCAGATTGACATGAGGAGATTAGTCCGTGCATAATCACTTCCAGCCTGAACGCTAACAGCTTGGAAATAACCTTCTGGATCCCGTTCAACAAACTGATGAGGCGAAAGTCATGATCCCTCATGGCACCGTCTTTTTTAGGGATCAGGCATATAAACGAGTAATCGATTGGGCCTGTGAATGCCTGCCACTCATAAAGCTCCGGGAAAATACTAAAAATATCATCCTTTAGCGCATCCCAAAAAGTTTGGTAATATCCTATACAGAAACAATCTGGCCCCGGTGCTTTATCGTTTCCAAGTTGGAAAGTAGCTCGACGAATCTCCTCCACATTGAAAGTAGTAGTTAAATGGTTCGGATTAGAAACTCGTCATGTTTGAAAAAGCCCACTCCAGTCCCCATAAACCGTCAATTCATAATCCTCCGGTGCAAATAATTCTTTAAATTTGCTCCAAAAATAGTGCTTCTTTTCCTCGTCTTTGTGTACAGTTTATCTGTTATCTTCGATCGTGCCAATTCCATTCGATCGCCTCTTATCGTTAGCCACCGCATGAAAAAAAATTGTGTTCCCGTCTCTCAACCAATGTTGTTTCGCCCGAGTTTTCCACATGGTCTCTTCGTCATTTAGCACGCCTATTAAGCCTCACCTTCAGCTTCTCTCTTTTTTCAAAAAGCTCCTGCGTCAAATCTTGTTGCTCCTCTATATTGTCAATCAACTGGATTTCTATCATCATCTCCCTTTTAGATTTCATTATGCTATAAAAGTTAGTCGAGCACCACTCCTTTATTCTATTGCAACAATGCCTCATCTTTTGCCTCAAGCGTCAAAAATGGGTGATAAGTGAAAAACTATTGGAAAAGTGGCAATCACAAAAATAATGAGGGGGTTTCTAGCATTTAGACTTGTATATGTGATAATCTCTTACAAAAAGACAGATAAATAAATAATATATAGAAGTTTTCTACTCGAAGGCAGATAACTCTGTGTTATATGTCTTAGTGATGCTTTCATAACAAGAAATGAGCTTACCCACAACATGCTCTCCTTTGTTAGTGGTGAGAAGGTCCACCTACATATATCCAATTAATATTATTAGTAAAGCTGTCTGGTCACTAATTTTCATCTTGAGTGAACACACGCACGAGAAAGAGAGAGAGAGAGAGAGAGAGAGAGAGAGAGAGAGAGAGAGAGAGAGAGAGAGAGAGAGAGGGGGGGAGGCAGAGAGAGAGAGACCACACCAGAAACTTAGAATCAAATAAATCTAAATTATTGGTTCATCTTTGACCCATAAACAGTTTTTTTACAGTATAAATGTAGAAGAAAGGACATACCCTGTACCACTCCCTCTACCTTCATCAGCGAAAGGATCAAAATTCACCACCGTATCCTGAAAGAAATATATAAAACAAGCAAAAAATGAAGACAAAAATCTCTCAGTATTACAGGTAAGTGAATTTTGTTTTTTTTGCTATGTCCATCATACTCTGAGGCCTCCAGTGCCATGAACAACAGGAATAGTCGCATAACGCATTGCATACAACTGATTCAGACCACAAGGTTCAAATCTGGAGGGCATCAACAATATGTCGCATCTGCACATTGTAGGGATTAGTAAGCTTGAGAAAATCATCTCATTATTACTATTTCAAATGTAGTATCTCGTACCCAGCAGTTATGAGATGAGATATCGGAACATTGAATCCAACCCATCCACGAAACTTCTCCCTGTACATAGACTCTGCTGATCTCATCCATTCTTCAGTTCCTCGGTCCCCTGATCCAAGCATGACCTGCAACATGAAAAATAGAATAACCATATTGTAAATGTTTGTCATATGCTAGTAATATTAATTACCACTAATTACAAGACATGGATGACGATCATAGTTATAGACTACCCAATTATATATTTATTTATCTTCTGTTGTCAGTACGGAAAAAAGAAAAAAAAAATAAGATGAAACACTAGTAGTATTACTCATTCAATAGCACACAAGTTACATAAAGATATACTAATAAGAGTCTACCAGGGACATGAATAACAACAACAGCCACATGCATAATAGATATTATCTTTCCAGTTATCAATTAAAAGCAAAGAATGGCAACCCCATCTTTTAAAGGTGTAGTGCTCTTAACTCGTGTAATCTAAGAATAACTTGTATAGCTTGAGAACTGGTGCTTTTGACATAAGGTAAACGTGGTGTTCATAGAAGTTCATGCATGCATAAAGTGGAAGAACTCACTAACTGTACATCCTCCTGCATAAGCTCTGGTAGGGCCATAGTAATTAGATCAACACCTTTCTGATAGTCCAACCTTCCAATGAATCCAATCTATAAATCCCAACCAGTAAATTAACATGGAGAAAAAATAAAAGTAATACAAGTCTAATTTTATTCGTTAGAGACTAAACTAACCAAAGGACATTCAGGCCTGATTGCAAGACCTAATTCCTTTTGCAATGCAGCTTTGCATTGAGCCTAAAACAGGAAAAACCAACATGTGAAGATTAATCTATAAACAATTGAAGAAACGGAGCCCAAAAAAATGGTTTTTTTCTAAGATAAACAAGAGAGACATGCTGAGCCTTTACTACACCTTTCCAGAGAAGTCATCAACCGTATAATGAAAAGGAATGTACTTGTCAGTGGCGGGATTCCAGTCGTTAACATCTATACCATTAGTAATTCCTACATGCAAAGAAGATAATAAATAGAGTTTCTCATCATTTTTTTAAAGCCCATGGAAGAAATCAACCAATAAAAGTTACCATTTAGTACAGACTTTCGGCTGCTTAAAAGCTCATTGAGGCCATGCCCACCTTCAGCAGTTGTTACCTCCCAAGAATAACCCTGAAGAAGGGAAGTTATTTTTTACGCCTAAAAAGAAGCTGAATCAACGGATGGAAATATAGCATTATCTAAAATACTACCTGACTAACTGTTGCTATCCTATCAGCTGTGACAATTGCACCCTTGAGAATATTTACAGCCTCACCCTTGTCAAGGGCATGAGTCCTTGCCCATGTGGGAAACACCCATTCAAGAGCACCGTACCATTCAGGTGGCAATCCCAATCCTTGAAATGTAGTTGCTGGTTCCACCCCCTTTGTGCAGAAAGTGTAAATATATAATAAACCAAAGCCAACAATCCAAAATCATCATCAGTACACAGTAAGGAGTCAATGTACCTGATGAGCTAGGTTATGTATGACAAGAATGCTCCGAGCATCTTTGTAAACACCATGTGGGCGGTATTTTGCACCCAATAGACTGAACCAAAAGGCGTGCAGTTAACAGCAGGAAAATCACTAGATATCACCATGGGTCTCTAGAAGGAACAAAAATTTTGTGGGGATTGTTCCGAACGTGAGAACTCCCCATCGGCCGACCATCACGTAGATGGCATGAATATTAAAATTGCACGAACAGTGGATGGGGCGGCACGTTGGGGACCGCCCTTACCAAAAAAAATTTTCCCTCTGGAAGGCGTACATTAGTGCAGGTTGAAGATTTGAAGCTCTAAAATGATATTATTTAGATTTTTTTTTTTTAGTTGGTCTTCTGGAAACGCAGGAAATCATACGCACCATACATATCCCAGTTACTTAGTTCCTCAATTATCAATGTACCATCTGAACCCTATTTCTTATTTTGGACATCTGATTTCTCAAGCTATGATTGGAGGCATACATCTTCAATTGGACAAGTCTAGTAGAATGCACTGAATACTGGTGTTAGCTGGAATTATGGGACTTATTAACAGAATAATCTAAAATATTGAAAATCAGAGATAGGCAGCATGCTTTTTACCTACAGATCCTAGAATCAATAGAGCTTGATCGAGTCTAGAATCGAGTCACGCATACGGAGTTATTCATTTGAAAGCAATGCTATGATTTTTGTTTTCTAATTATAATCTTCGCTAATCTTTGTATTCCATCTTGAGCCTAATGCCTCCAAGAAAATTCAACTTGGCTACATATAGCATAAACTCAGTGCACCAAGATATCAGATACTTGTATACCTTTATTCAATGATTTTCTGAACATACTTGTGACATTATTCTAATAAACTAATTTTTCATCATTGAAGTCCACCACTGGCTTTAGAGAAAATGAAAAAAAATTTAAAAAAAATAAAAAAAAGAGAAATCGTAAGAGGTTGAAGTTTGAGAACATACACAGGCACAAGACCAGCATGCCAATCGTTGACAAGAAATAAACAATTCTGGCCATAAGTGTAACCTCCTAATTCAAGTATTAATGGAGCCTCACATGCCGCATAGCAAAGCATTGTGAACCTAAACTGCGAAGAATTTATATATTGACAAAGTGGTAAGTGCAAGCAGAATTATTTGAGCTCCTGTAGTAAAAGAAATTATTGCTTGAATCTATGGCACCATGTCAGCTCATGCAGTGTTCATTGATATGCCCTCCATTTAGTCATATACATTCAATCATACCGTCCGAACAAAAATGACCTTTAAAACAAGATAAGACCGCAACCCACTACACGACAGGATTGAAGTATGAGAGGGATTAAAGAGCAGATAACTAGTAGTGCATGATTGACATGGTGAATCAAATGCAGGTATAGCAACTTCACAATACCTGATTATCGCGAAAAGCTCCATGCGTATCACCATAAGGGTTTCCTGGTCTATGATAGGAGGAATGATCAACAAAAACCTACAATCACAGAAATTGGTGAAAAATTCAATACTGCATGACCAAGCAACATTTAGCACAAATTAAATGTCCGCCATAATAATAGTTAACATCACATTAAAAAAAAACAAAAAAATCATACTGCTTCTGTTCAGTTTCAACTGTCCAACAACTGAACAGTCATAGTGATGCACTAACACATATTAATTACTTTCAAATATTCATGGTTTGAAATGCCCCATCATCACATCTTAAAAGGGATAATATCATTAATTTTTGAAATAAGAATCATCTTCCAATGAATTGACACTTAGATTTCTTATTAAAGAACATTTATCTGTCATGATTGAGGCACTTAGATACTCCGCAAATTCAAAGCAAGTGATTCCACTAAATATCATAAATAATTCCTCAAGATAAAGTAAATACCCAATCAACGCCTGCCCTAAATTCATGGAAAAAACCAACTTCGTGCTCTCCTCCGAAACATGGAAGTTTGATGCGCTTCCCAGTGTCAAATGCATAAGCAAAATTTTCATCTGAGACTCCATTCAAGTATCTCGGAGATACTACCATCACTCGATGACCATGAGCTGCGAGAGCAATAGGCAAAGAACCACAGACGTCACCCAATCCGCCAGTCTTGGAATATGGAGCAGCTTCCGCAGTTACGACAACAATATTATGTATTTCTCTAGTTTGATTTTGCTCAGATGTTTCAGGACTTTCAGCTTCTTCCTTACTTCCATTAATAACAATAGTGCTGCAAACTGACTTTTCTGTGTTTCCTACATGAAAGAGAAAACTCTTTAAATCAGAAAATTCATCTCTCAATAATCAAAAAATATAAATATATAAGAAGCAAAAAAGGTCAAAATACAAAGATTATTTTTGATTGTTGAATCCTAATGAAATAGAATACTTGCGATATAAGAAGATATTCTTGAGATCGTCCCTGGAAGATTATAGCAACGAAAGAGCGCATGTAGGAAGGCTTAGCATGACTCTCATCTAACTAAATATATCTTATCAAATAGACCGTATCACATGTTGCTCAAGTTGTTAAACTGAATGACCTATTCACTTATTCTAATAGATACCAAATAAGCAACCTTTTCTTGCAGGACAGGGCTATTCTCCGAGATGATGAGCCAGATGCATTCAGTCTACTATCAACAAACTACTACTCAGTTACAGTCAACTGTCATGGATGGCAATGATTCACTATAGGATAGTTCCAACCCACTAGCACTAATAACTCGTTGGGTCCAAACCACCGGTCCAAAATGCTTAAGTCCAATTATTATTACTAAGGTCCCTAATTCTTATATTCCCATTCACAAACTCTTCCCCCAACTATATCCGCTAACGTTGAAGTGTATTTCCGTTCCCCGATCACACACGTAGACACAAACCCTTTTCCGTCCGCATTATCAGCTCGGATTCAAGAGGTGACTCCCACCTAACTCATAGTACAGCACTTTATGTTTTACAGTCCGAATTATCAGTTCGGATTCAAGAGGTGACTCCCACCAACTCATAGTATAGCACTTTTTATGTTTTACAGTACTTAGCTCTCACACTTCCGGCTGGTACCACCAGCCTACAATGCTTAAGCTTAGTTATTATTACTAGGTTTCCTGATTTCTTATATTCCCAATCAAATTCCCTTTTCCATCCCATGCGGGACTATTAGGGCGTTACAATATCCCTATCTTGTGTTGGCCCTCGAATCACAATTAAGGACATTTTCAGCCCTTGAACCACAATTAAGGACATTTTCTGCCCTCAAATCACCAGTGTTTTAAATAGCGGCCGCTATGCCCGCCATAGCGGCCGCTATAGCGGATTTCATGTGCTACCGCTACGCCATGATCTCTAAAACGGTTTTAGCGGATCGGGTTCATAGCGGCCGCTTTAGCGGGCTAAAGCGGCCGCTATAAAGCGGTCGGAAAGCGCGCTATGAGCCCAAAACTTAAAAAAGTGCAAACAGGTTAAAATATCTAATCGGATCGGGTTCTCAAGTGGATAATCAGAATACCTCTAGCGAAAGAGAAGAAGAATGTCTTTCTGATGAATAAGATTTTAATCATTTACCTAAGATTATCCTTTTTGACATCCATTTACAAATTATTTAGATTGTTTATATATTATATATTTTCGAGTTTTATGCTTTTTTGGTTTGCTAAATCGTAATATTTTAAAATTAATCTTAATAGATAATCATATTAAATATTTATAGGCTTGTAATACTAAAAAAATGAATGATTAGTTGTCTTTTCTTCAAAATTTTGTCTTTTATTCAAAATTATATGTATTTTTTATAAGGAATATAAACATTATATGTATTTTTTTACAAGGAATATAAATATATTAAACTTGTTTTTATGAAAACCGCTATGGGTTCATAGCGCCCGCTATGGCGCCTGCTATCCGCTTTCCGCTATGAGACCCTCCAAACGCTATGTACCCGCTATCCGCTATTTACAACCTTGCAAATCACCATTAAACACATTTTCTTACATTCTTTATAGTCAATCTCCTCAAAACTTTTCATAAGAGTAAAAGCTAAACAAGGCAATTGAACTTTTCTTTAGTACCCGCCCAGTAATGCATCAATAAAAAAGTTCAAGAATGAATAAAGATTACTACTTAACTTAATAGCATATAGCCACAATTACAAGTGAGTTTGCCTACTATTGCATGATGGTGAAACGCAACCACTACCAAACACTCTTCGCCTCAACTATAGTTATTGCCACCGATGAACCACCCCGATGCCACTACCACTACAACTACAATAGTAAAGTTTATACTATTCCAAAAATATCCTTCCTCACATATTTATTTGAAATTTGAATGTCAAACTTTGAATTTAAGTTTAAATTTAGATTCAGGTTCAAATTTTAAATCAAATTCTAATTGGAGAAGGAAACTAAATTGTACTAGCAAATCTCATCTCCACGCAACCAAACTGGATTTGCCAGAACCAAACCCATTCCATTCCATATCAGGTGAATTCAACTTGAATTCCGATTAAATTAAAATACCTGAAGCATAGAGTAATTCAATTCCATCTAATTCTTAGATTAGAAACAAGATTTCAAACAAAAGAAACTTGAACTAGAATCCCAATCAAATCACAGATTCGAGGTTTTATACAACATCCAGCAACGCTACGAGTAATAATCACAACAAGTAAGCAATCATCAAATCAAAATTCCTCACAATTCCCTTTTCCTGGTTCCAAACAAAAGCAATCGAGAAAAGGTCGCAAAGATTTAGTACCATTAGGTTGGGAAACATCATCCTCCTCGAGTGCCACATGATCCAGATGATCTAGATGATCTCTCTCTCCGACGCAACGGAGGGCCCCGTAGCCCCGCCGCGCGCGGGCACCGCTCGGCGCGGCGGCGGCGGCGACGCGCGGCGCGAGGCGGCGCACAGGCGGCGCCGCCGCATCCGACGCTCGCGCGGCGGCGGAGGCGGCGGAGGCGGCGGGGGATAAGAACGCGCGCAGTGCCCCCATGTGGATACCCGGGGACGCTCCGTTTCGAAAACGAAGCAGAGGTGCACAGGTGTAGGAGGTGAAAATACACGGATACCCCCCTCAACTATAGTCTATAGATGATTTTGAAATGAGCCCCTTGATTGTAAATTTTTAATGGCTTCTCGTGTGTTTGGTTCCACGTAAAATTATGAAAAAAAAAATTCGGAAGAAAATATATTTTACGCTCTCTAGTATTTTGTTTGTAGGAAAATAAAAAAGTTTTCTCCTACGGTTATTTGATTGAAAGAAAAAAAAAGAAAAAATTATAAATCGAAAACTATTATATATATTTTATCTTATTCTATATATTATATATTATTGATATATAATAATTATCATATTATATATATATTAGTATTATAATTTATATTTATAAATAAAATATATTTAAAATATATTATACAATAATTAAGTATGTAATATACTATATAATAGTCCATGTTTTAAATAGCGGCCGCTATGCCCGCCATAGCGGCCGCTATAACGGATTTTAGGTGCTACCGCTACGCTATAATATGTAAAGCGGTATATAGCGGATCGGGCGCTATGAGCCCAAACCTTTAAAAAGTGCAAACGGGTTAAAATAGCTTATCGGATCGGATTCTTAAATAAAATATAAAGATCAAACCATGTTCATGATGAATAAGACTATGATTATTTACCTAAGATATTCCTTTTCGACATCCATTTATAAATTGTTTAGATTGTTAATGGATTATAGATTTTCAAGTTTTATGTCTTTTTGATTTGCTAAATATTTTAAAATTAATCTTAAATTCTTAATAGATATTGACACTAAATAAATATATCGGTTTGCAATACAAAAAAAAAAAGAATGATTAGTTGTCTTTTTTTCAAAATTATATGTATTTTTTATAAGAAATATAAACATATTAAATTTGTTTATATGAAACCCGCTATGGGTTCATAGCGCCCGCTATGGCGCCCGCTATCCGCTTTCCGCTATGAGACTCTCCAAACGCTATGTACCCGCTATCCGCTATTTACAACCTTGATATAGTATATATTTAATATTATAAAATAAATTACTATATATTTATAAATAATATTTTATGGCTCAATTATCTACTAGCAGTTAATGTATCTAATATTAATTTCGATTAAGTACTTTAAACTATTTAATTTCATATGATTATGAATGAATTTGAAAGAATTATTAATTTATTTAATAAAAATATTTAATTTTTATTAATTAAAAATTAAGGGAGCCTCAATCAAAAAACTATAATTTGCAGGGTTTATATTAGGATGTGCTACCGCTGAGGGATCTCGAAACAATTTTACCTAACTATGCCCCGTCAGTCCCTCACGTCCACTGTACATTTGATTGATATCCTATCAAATTATTATTTTTTATAATTTGAGTTCATTTCGTTAGTTTAATTAAATAGTTTATTAAATTTAAAAGCACAAGTGTTTGGTACTTTTAAAAGCATCACAGCCGAACTATATATATATATATACATATAATTGGGCTCTTATATTTTTAAAAGTACAAAGTCATTGGCGCTGATAGATTTTCGATCATTGGATTAAGAGATGTCCAGTTATGATGATTGTAGTCAATTAGGGTTGAGTGGATGGTTGGTTGAATAGTATGATCTAACGGATGAAAATGATCAACATGATAGATTTAACGGCGAAAAATTTACAAGCACTAAGAGCTTAATGTTTTTGAAAACACCATAGCCGACTATATATATATACGAATTTTTCACTATTTGTATTTTCGGTCAATTTAAATATAAAGAGACTTATATTTTACAAATTTCAGTTATTATATTAAAATTTTATATTTTTAATTTTTTTTAACTTTTTATCTAATTTATTGTTCATGAGACCGTTCATGTTCGGCTCAGCCTGGGGCTCGCTTGTGTTCGTTGTCAGCCCAATTTTAAAGTACGCCCCGTTACTCCCTCAACTCAATTGTTCATTACCGACCGTCCCTATCGCAAGTGGCTAAGGACTTGATGATTGGTATCCGAGATCCCGAGTTCGAATCCTAGTTGATTCACATTTTTAGCTAAGTTTATTTTCTAAAAAAAAATAAACGAAGCGGGTAGCGTGCGATCTTTCTCTCAAAAAAAAAAAAAAAACTCAATTGTCCATTTGATTTGATTTATATCCTATTAAATTCTAACTTTTTATAATTTGAGTTCATTCCGTCAGTTTAGTTAAATAGTTTATTTAACTATATTATTATTATTCATCAATTTTATTTGCTAAGAACTAATAAAATATTATTAAATTTAATAGTTTCATTGATGAATTTGATGTACTTAATTTGATAAAAATCAGTGAGTTAGTCCAAAAAAAAAAAAGTTAAGGGAGGTTTCACTAAATACCCTATTATTGGAGGGGGTCTCCACACATTTTTCACCAGTGAAACAGTGGACCCACATTTGACACGAAAAATGGACCTGTAGAGTAGAGAAGGGAACGGTGGGCCCCAGAGTCGAATTTCCGGTGCGTTCTCTCGGTGCGTCATAATCCTACTCGTTTTGTTTATGATCGCGGATTCGCGGTGGGGATTGGGCGCCGCGTTGCGATGCGTTGCGTTGCGTCGCTGTTTTGGTTTCATTGGAAACCGTGATATAAGAGAAAAGTTGGTTTCCGTGGTGCGTGAATCGGTGGGAGCACGTCACGTGAACGACAAAACAAACCCATCCCCCTTTTTTTTTTTTTAATATATCTGTGGTCTCTAAACTATACATTTTGTAAAAAAATAATTTCATACAATTTTTTATAAACATATCAAATAGCAGATATATTTTTACAAAATTTAAATTCTTAAATTTATACCTTCTCAAAGTTCAGTACCATTAGCTTATTATTTACTTTTTAACAAAAGGTAAGTGACATGTCAAATATCTCTGCAAAAGTTTCAACTGTTAAAATCGTGCAAAAATATCCTCTCAAAAAATTCTCAATGGTCATCTTGTTTCTCTATAAAAACTCATCCAATCCACCACTGTTGCAAGTCTTCTCTACCTCTTCTTTGACTCATTTTTTTCTTTACCTATCTACTATTGATTTTTTGGCGCTCGATATGAGCGAAGCAACACGCGTCGTGGATGAGTGGGGACGAAGAAACTCTAGTTATGAGTTCGAAACTAGCATGAAGGAGAGAGGAAGAGGAAGAAGAGTTCTCATTATTAGGGTTTTGATCGAATTATGGTTTTGATTGAGAGAAGAAGGTATAATATCAGAGAGGTAAAAGGGTCAAATTACCTCACTCCCTATTCAATATTAAGTATTTTATATATAGTTAACTATATTTTTCTAACGGACAACAGTAATATATTTGATACCGTTAGGACTTTTTGAGGGATAAATATGAAAACTTGAACTTTGCAGGAACATATTTGTTTTTCGATATGTTTATACGAAGCTGTATGTATAAAATACAAAATTTTATACATACCCTCCCCGAAGACTAAAGTTTTATCAATAACCTCTAAAAATCATAATATTATGGAAACCTTTCTAACTTCGAAAAATCAGTGGCGCATCTAGAAATTTCTTTTTCATGGGGTCAATATATAAAAGAGAAAAATATACAATTTTTTTTTAAATAAACTAGTCATTAATATTGTATAAAAACTACTAATATACTTATTATATTTTTATATACCGTAACAATATAAAACAACTACTATTCATTTCATAAGCAAAAAAAGTAAATTCACAATTAAAGAAAATAAAGATTTATACACATACCTTATATTTCGCATCCCAATTAAAAAAATTAGAAGAAAAAAAATTACTGGCACTTAAGAAGCATTGGACTTAGCCTTTGAAATATTAATCAATATATTAATTAGATTCAATATGATTAGGAGAGGGTAAAGAGGAAGATTATGTGGGATAATGGAGATTAGAATTTTTTTTAGAATCTTTTTTAAGTTTTTGCCATTGCTAGGGGAAAAAAAAAAAAAAGAGTTAGCGGGGCCATCGGGCCTGCTATGAGCTATTTTGTCTAATACAACTCCAAGTTTTGCTGGACCCCACTTATGATCAATTTGGACTTTAAAGTGGGGTCAACAATGTAAGAAAAGTCAACTAAAAGGCACAGTATGTATGTTGGTTCAACTAAATGAGCTATTTTGCATCATTCTCAGTGAGGTCAATGGACCCCACTGAGAATGAATTGGATCCGCCAATGCGAGAAATGATCATAAATATATATCTCCGTAGTTTTTCATTAAAAAGCACCGTTAATGTATTCATATGCCTTGGAAAATAAATGATCATAAATATTTTTGTTCTTTATTTTATTTTTTTCATTTTTTGATTTTTTTTTGAGGCCCCGTTTCTCGTGGCCTTACAATTGTAATCTAATTCATGTCCACAAGCATGGTACCTTTTTATCAAAAAAAGATAATTTTTTGTAAAAACATAAAATTAGTAGCTTTTTTTTTTGGCCAATTTGCATAAAAAATTCATAAGTTTTGAGTTTTTGCAAAACTGGACCACCTTTTTTCGATTTTGCAGATTCGGACCTAATTTCAAACTGACCAAAATATCTTTATTCCTTTCTCTCTCTTCTTTTTTTTCGTTTTTTTTTTCTGTCCAACCCTCATCGCCTCCTCCACTGCCTCTGCGGCCTCGGCGACAGTAATGACGGCGGCGCCACCTCCTCTTCCTCCATCTCCTCCTCCGTCGGCGCCGGCGGCCCTCGGCGACGGTAACGAGGACAGCGCCGCCTCCACTTCCTCCGCCTCCACCTCCGCCGGCGCCGGAGAAGGAGAAGGAGAACTCGAAACGGGCCCGAGTGAGGGCGGAGCGGATGAAGGCGATGCGGTAGTTGTCGAGGAGGTGCTCACCGCCTGTGAGGGTGAGGAAAAAAGATGCGTCCATCTCCAATGAGCGAACAAAGATGCAAAGGGTAAAAAAAAAATAAGAATAAAAAGTAAAAAAATAAAAAGAAAAATTTTCTCTTGGAAAGATCATTATATATTATGTTCCATAATAGATCCCATTCTTATTAATTCGACCAACCCACGCCAAGCCGGTCGGCAGGTTAAGTCCAGCAATTCGTAAATAAGCAATTGGTAAAGCAGCAAAATAGACACACCCACTTCTCATGCTACCGAAAAGTCTTAGAATTAGAGAAAAAAGAAGATGAAGATGAAGGTTGCACTGTTAAAATAAAATTGTGAATACTATCGGTAGTAAACGGCTCGATTTGCTACCGATTTACTTTTTATGATAAAACTTCAAAATTGACGATCAACATCGTTAAACATGATTTAAACCATTTAAACTATCTGAAAATCAAATTTCACGCTTTTCCGATATTTTTCTCTTGTCCATCAAGTAATAAAAAATGAATGGTTGAAAATAAATATCATTTAAAAAGTGATGTTACATTTAAAAAGTGATGTTACATTTTTTGTATTTAAGATCAACAGCCTAAATCTTATTTTAAATAGTTTAAAAAAATTTATAACAAAAATTTAGTTGATTTGGACTCTTCTATACCTTTAAACGAGCAAACACACCATATCGGCCATTAAAATCACATGTTTTGTGACCCTTTGATCGTTCGGTTAGTGATGCCAAAAAATTATGAAATTTGATTTCTAGATAGTTTAAATAGTCTAAATCATATTCAACGGTACCGATCATCGATTTGAAAAGCTCTATCATCGAAAATAAATCGATAGTACACTGAGCCATTTACTACCGATAGTAGTCCAGTCATGCTATATATATATATACAGTAGAGTTACTATACTATTAGAAGCATAATGAGATTGGTGCTTCCGATTTTTTAACCATTGGATCAACCCCCTTGAGTATTTTTTATCCTTGGATTAATACTATTACCCTATAGGGACTAAACCCTAGGGGGGGATCACTCATCTCTAGGGGGACCGCTATCATCCTAACCGTATAATTCTTGATCTAAGGGCCAAAAAATCGGAAGCACCAAGTCCCTTATGCTTCCGACAGTATGTGTGTGTGTGTGTGTGTAGAGCTACTATGCTGTCGGAAGTATAAGGGAGTTGGTGCTTTCGATTTTTTGGCCCTTGGATCAAGAATTGAATGGTTGAGATAATAGCGGTTTCTCTTATGATTGAATAGTCCCGCTAGGGTTGAGTAGTCCCCATTGGGTAATAATTTTAATCCAATGGTTAGAAATAATCAAAGGGTTGATTCAAGGGCCAAAAAATCGGAAGCACCAACTCCTTTATACTTTCGATAGCATAGTAACTCTACTCTCTCTATATATATATTAGGATAACTAGCTAGTTTGTTATGAACCTTCTTTTTTATATACCCATTTTTTTGGTAATGCAAATAAATGTAAGTCAAATTAGAGATGTGCTAAATGTGTTTACATTAATGATAAACAAGTTGCATAAGAATAGATGTTGCATTTCACTCAGTGGTAGCATACTTAAAGTTATTAAAAAAAATTTTGCTAGAATAGACCCAGCATGAACTGTGACAAAAATGGAATGAAGGGTTATTTAATTTGTTAAACCGGAAGATTTCGGTAACAAAAAGATCTTAATTAATTAGGTATGTTTGGAGAAACAAACAAAGCTACTCAAAAAGTTTCTCCACAGAAATGATCTTGCGAACAAAACTAGTAAACTACACATTAATTCCCTGGAAAATACGAACATTAATTTTAATGAAATTCCAAATCATTGGAACACCAAAAGTTTATGTAATACAAGGCATCTCAGTATGGTGACAGTTTAGCATGGGAGTTAAGAGTTAATGTGAAAAGCGCACTAACAAATTAAAATTATAAACTCAATCTTAGTATACAGTGTACGTAATGACAACACACATAACAGATCTCTTAACGATTTATATTACATTATAATAATTTAACTATTTTTTTTCTTCTGAGCTAAACATTCCCTTCAACAATACAACAATTACACCCAGGCCTTCTTAAAACAAGTATATGCTATATGTAAACATCATCAATTTTTCTGAATGCCGTGAATAGTAGTAATACAACAGAATAGTACGATGCCATGAAGGATGAGATGATACAATCTATGGACCGGAATACAGTTTGGGATCGTATTTTCCCCTGATTAGTGACAAAGCGGGCATAGGATCAAGCCATTCTCGTTGCACCTCGCACACCTCTCCACCCCCTCGCCGTCCTCCGCCACGACCTTGCGGCTGCCGCTGCAATCCAAACACGGCACGAACCGCGCCCCGCCGCACCCCTCGCACCCGCCCCTCACCCCTCCTCCTCCTCCTCCTCCTCCCCCTTTCTCCGATCTCGCCGCGATCCACCTCATCATCTCCCTCATCTTCCCACTCTCCCCGAGCTCCACCACCTCCTCCACCCCGCCTACGTACCTCCCCCTCATGAACACCCTCGGCACCGCCGCCCCCTCGCCCGCCAATTCTTTCACCTCCTTCAAATACTCCCCGTGCAGGGACACGTCGCGCTCGTCGACCCCGACGCCGGCCTCCGCCGCGTAGGCCTCCACCACCTGCCGCGCCCGCTCGCAGTCCTCGAACGTGCGCCGCACCCCGCGCAGCGTCGTCGTGTACAGCACCACCCCCTCGGCGTTCCCCGGCGGCGCCTTCTCCGGATACCCCTCGAAAGGGTCCCTCCTTCGCCACTTCACCGCTGCAGCGTCGTCGCCCCCGGCCCTTCTGCTCTCCCGCTCCTGTCTGTCGCGCACGACGAAGCTGTTCTCCTTCACAGCCCGGAATCCCGCCAGCTCGGCCGGGGGAGTTTTCTTCATTTGATCGTCGAAGTCGCCGAGCGTGTGGATCGCAGCAGTCTGGCTCGGCGGCATCGGCGGCAGCTTCGTAACCGCAGGAGCGGCAGTAGGGAGGAGTTTTGTAGTAATGGATTGCTTCGAAGCGTTTTGCAGTGCTGGTTTGAGCTCCTCGAGGGCTCTGCTCACCTCCGACCAAGACGCAGGTGCGAGCTCGTAGGACTCGAGCTTCTCGAGGAAAGGGAGAGGCAGCGGTATCGCGGCGGCGGCGGCTTCGGTCGGCTTCTTGGCATCGCGATCGTTGTCGTCTTCTTTCTCTTTCGCGGCGGTGGCGATGAGCCAGGGCTCTTCGATGGCGCTGATGTCGAACAGCGCGATGCTCGTCGGCGGGGGGCGGTACACGTCGGCCGCAGCCGCCGCCCCCGCCTCGACGCGCTTCGAGCTCGCGCAGCCCATGGTGAAGGTGCTCGATCCTTGTGTGTTGATGATTTTGGATTCTCTAGCGTTGTGTGGTTTAAAGAGGAGGAGGAGAGAGGGATGAGTGGCTGTGTATGGATGAGGGATTGGTGCTATCTAGCTACTAGCTAGTATTGGGACAATTAAAACTTGTTAATTAAGTGCTGGATTATTTGTCCAATTAGAGGTATTTTCCGGTACACCTGGTGTACAAATACATCTTGTGCACCACCCCCTAAGAATGGTCCCACACATCACTTGTGTGAATCCTAATTGTCTAGTGTTAAGGGCTTGTTTTCACCCGTACGTTGCGGGGTATAGTATTGTTAGATGAAGTATTATATATAAACAATAACTTATTTACTAGAACTTGTTGACGGACTTTATTCCAGATGCATCAGAGCAATTAGTGTTTTTCTTTCAGAATCTTTTCATGTTCGATCTCTTTTATAGCAACATAAAAATCAGCATTGAATTATTATGTTTATGAAATATTCAATTGCAGATACTTGAAAGTAGAAGAGAGATCTCAACAAGAAGGCACTTACAGTCTTTTTACTAATTTGTTATCTAAAAGATCATCAATCTAATAAATAACAGCTCAAAAATAGTTTCAAAGCTACTACTCGATCACATGCATAGTGAAGATCAGATGAATTAAATATTTCACCGGAACTTATAGAAAAGGTAACAAAACAAAAAGGAATACAACATCTTGGAATTGGTAGGGTATATGACAAACTACGATACCATATTAAGAATAATCAAAAATAGAAAACGAGCTACAAATAATTTTAACAGTATTAACGATCAAATAATTATGATTAATATATTATTAGGTTCATTTTTTATGAGATAAATTTGATGAGTAACATAAAATCATATCAGATTTAACCAGCAATACCTAGTACCATTGGCTAAGGGCACGATGGTTTGTACTTGAGGTCTTAGTTTGAAGATAGAGAAGATGGTGCGCACATGCATGCACATGGCGCAGGCAATAGATTTTTCTTTTTTCCTTTTTTTTTTTATTTTTTTTTTGTGGTTTGTATGTTATATCGAATGAGAGTACGCAGCGTTGCTATTTGTTCTTTCGTGGTGATTAAGTTTTGTCTTATCACCATATCGCACGGTGTGGTTCTCGAAGCTTAACAACATGGTTGGTCGTACGACATCCACGTGGCACAACTGAGAGGTGCCATGTCATCTTTTGGACTGGAATGGGTGCACCTGATTGGTGATTGATGGGGACACGTCGTAAACGAGTGGCCATGCATCCATGCACCTTGATTTATTACATGCTTAGGCTTAGCAGTTAATTGTGTTTTGATGCGTAAGGTATACTCCTTCAATTTACTTAATATATATATAATATTTAAAAATAAAAAATTGTTTCTTTGGAATAAAATAAATTACCTTATAGTGAAATATTATATATACTATATTACCAAATCATAGACGTAAATTTTTTTTAAGAAATAAAAAATCAAACTATTAGTTTCTAATTATATAAAAAAAAATTTCATACAAATTAAGTATCATTGGATATCTTTTGACATCCAAATAAGGCCAACAAATGCTCTCAGAACACTTAATTAGGTTCAATTTGATCCTCAAATATTTATGCTATGTTTGGATGTATAAACATCTTATTTGGTATATTCTTTCGATCTACTCAAAAAGAATATATAGTATTTTGCAATTTAAGAGAATATAAATATTTAAAATAAATATCAAATTCAACCTTCAAATTATTTTATCGAAATAAAATAAATCACCCAATAGGGTGAGGGGGAGCTAGAAAAGAAAAACAAGATCTTTGATGATAAAATATGCTATCAGACCCAATAATAAATGTCACGATCTTTCAACAAGTAAAAAATACAATTTCTATTTTCTGGTCGCACAAAAAAATCTTCGAACGAAAAAAGTTATTAGATATCTTATTCCGACGTCCAAACAAGACCTCAAATTCAACATTCGAAATCTCAAACTTTTAAAATTACTTCATACTAGTTAGGAAAAAAAAAGTTTGCTTGCACCTGATTCAGTCGTACATCTGTATATTATGAAATCCATAGGGCTCTTTGTTCTTTCCAAATAGATAAAAATTTACCACTGAATCCATCCATTCAAATTCTACATTTTTGTCGGGGATTAATAGGAAATAATTTAAAAAAGTTTAAACTTTCCAATGTCTAATATAAAAATTTGAGGACTAAAATGAATTCCAATCAAATGTTCAAGGAGCAGTGGTACAATTTATCCTATCCTTGGCTATGCCTCGTCTTTTAAGCTGGATCTCAAGCTCTTTTCTGCCTTCTAATGGACCTGGTGCACCATGCACCGGTATTCTAATGCTCCACACCCTTCCTGCCTTAACCTTTACTTGAGATTGCGGACAAAATACGTTACAGTGTGGGGAGAAAAACATGATGAAAAATATTATGTCTCAAGATGAAAAAAATATATTATATCTCATAATTTGATTTTATGAAAAAGATTATGTCCCAGAATTTATTTAATGAAAAAATATTATATCTCAGAATATGATTCTAAGACACTATGCCCGGTGCATAAGACATATGGATACACCAAATATAGGCAATAACAGTTAGGTTAGAGAGCACAATAGAAAATTATTATATCTCACAATTTGATTTTATAAAAAAAACATTGTATCTCAAAATTTATTTTATGAAAAAACTATTATATCTTAGAATTCGATTTCTGAATACTGTGTAGTAGATGAAACGTATGGATACACCAAATATCGGCAACAATAATGAGGTGTGATGTTGAATACGCCAAAATTAGGCAATAATAATAATTTTGCGGTGCATGAGATGTATGGATACACCAGGAGATTAATAAATCAAATTTAAATTAAAATATTTTAATTGATATTAAATTTATACTCTCACTCTCTAAGATATGATCACCCTTGTTAATATATATTTCTGAGCCAGTTTTTTACTAGATCAATTTTTTGGATAACGTGATATCTAAGACAATTCTAAATCCCTACCTTCTGTAAACATCTAACAAATTTAAATTTTCGTAAATATATAATGGATTAAATCTCCATCTTTTATCTTATCTTGCAATAATTCGTAGGTCGTCTAGGTACATTTTTTTCACCCATAAAAATCAAAACAGCTTGGATTCTTTATTTAATTAGTGCTAAAATCATTTAATACCAATCTACACTAATTTACCTCCTCAAAATACTTGAAAATAATTTACAGATTACAACACGATTACACTCACAATCTTTGAATGCAAACTCAAGTTTCTGTATCACAAGATGAAAGAAATTAACATGTCACCACAAAACAAACACTTAACAGGAGAGAATAAATATATCATCATAAGTACGTAGATATTAATTCTCACACGAATATCATAGATGCCGAATTGATCATCACAATGCCGAATTTCTCATCCGTAGACAGATCTCCTGTCACGCCCGCAGAACGGCGGCGGCGTCCGGTCGCCGCCACCGCCACCGCCACCGCCGCCGCAGCTCGAGCGGTCAGGGCTGTACCCGGCGTTCCACCGCGCATGCACGCGTAGCCCCGCGAAGCCGGCATTGCTCGCCGTCCCCGACGTCCGTCCGCCGGAGCTCGACGAGTCGGTACCGCCACTGCCACCGCCACCGCCACCGCCGCTATTGGGCACTCCCGGGCCGGCCCGATTTCTCAATTGCATATTGGGCCGGGCCTTGGCCCGGGCTGACTCCGTGGCCGCCATGTAGCTGGGAACCACTGGCGGCGAAGGCGGCGGCGGACGGGAAGCGTCGAACCGGACCGGATTGGATGTCGAGCTGCGGCCGCCGCTTGCCGCGGGGTCCATCTCGACGGTTTTTTCGGATAAGTCGTCGGTAATTACGTAGGAGTTACCCGCTGCAGCATGCGCGGCGGCGGCGGCAGCCGCTGTGGCGGCAGCCGCTGCGGCGGCGTCCGGCCACTGCTGCTGCGTGGACATCCAGCGCTCCAGCCAGTTCCAGCCCCATTGCTGCTGCATCTGAGAATATCACATGCATGCACTTTACAAGCTACACATTTTGTTTAAATATAATACGAACACACACAACACGAAAAAAAAGGAAGAATTTGGCTCAGGTGAACTGCGCACTAATAAATTTAAAAATTAAAGACCCAATTGAAGTCGCTCGTAGCTCTAACTTCATTTGCATTATGATTTTGAGGATCTACTCCACAATTCATTGCACTATTTGCTACTTTCTCAATTTAAGTATTGAACAGCAGGAAGATGTCAAAAAGTTTCAAGAATAAAACTAACAAAGTGCAACTGATGAAATTAGTTCTTCAAATTTGTTTTTGTTAGTGTATCCTTCATTTGAGCTGAACAACGCTAGACCGGGGGTTAGTGGTAAATATGTACGTACCTGGCAAGTATAGGCGTAGGCGAGGGCGCGCTCGCGGCGGACGAGGGCGTCATGCTTGTGCCGGGAGTCCTCTTTGACGGCCTCCAAGCTCTGGTTGCGCCCGTCCCACTCTCCGAACGTGAAGTCGGTGATTTTAGCCGGATAGTAACTATTGCTGACTACCGGCTCTTCGTCCTCCGCTGCGTCGAAATCCTCGTAAACTGGTCTGTAGTTATGCTGGTGGTAACGGGTGTCGTCGCGGTTGGCACGGTGGCTTGCTGGTTTGAGATGGGGGTGGGAATGGTGAGGATTGGAGGATGAGATGAGGTGCTGGAGGCGGCGGGCGCGAACGCGGGCTTGGACGCGAACGAGGGCCTGCATGCAGCGCATCGTCATCTGGGCCTGCTTTCGCACCTGGTGCCCCCGCACCAGTGCCTGCAGCCGCACCAGCCCCCGCAGCGCCCGCAATGCTCGCCGGGCCTAAATAAAGTCGAAAGTAAGAAACAATTTTTAATATATATATACTAGTATAAATGCACGTGCAATATATTTTTTACGGAAGAAAAAAAAATTGAATTCTACTTCCTACATAGTAAAATGTTTGCAATATTTTAATTTTAAATCACATTAAAATATTAAACTGATTGTGATTGTGGAATAGGATGTTCCATAATTAAAAACAAAGTAAAACATGAAAACCTCCGTATTTCTAAAAATATCCAGCTCACTCAAGATATATAATATCTTTTTATTTTTAATATGGCTTCAATAATAAATTATTATATTACATTCACTTCGACCCTTCATTTTAAAAAAAATTTATGGAGAGAGCAGATCTCAACCGTCGTTTTAACGTTCTTAAATCTAACGACCAAAATTGACAAAATAGTAAAACATATCCTCCAATTTTATGATCCACCTTAGTAATATAATTTACAGACCCATGTCCTTTTCTTATTTTGTTTTAATGTTGCCGCTATGACCTTATACTTAAAAATCGATGGCTCGAGCCCTATTTTTAAAAGGTCAAAACGTATAGAACTTATCTGAGTACTATAGATTATATTGATTCAACTATCCGATCTTTTAAAACTTTGATTTTTGTACTCAATTTTTTCGTTTGTTTGATTTTAATTATTTGATGATTCTTTTCATATAAAATTTAAGCTAGTTGTTTATTTTAATACATTTATAATTACACAAGTTACATAAAATACACTAAACAAACTCGTAAAGATAAATGATGCACTCAAATTGTAAAGTTAAAGAGTCATCAACTGGTTCAAATTAAATAAATTAAAAGATTAGTTTGTAAAATTAAATTTTTTTAAAGATTAAAGAGTCGAATCAAAATAAATAATAGTTTAGATAAATTTTATATATTTTAACTTTCAAAACACAAATTGAGATACAGTACATTGTAACTACAGTAACTTCAGAAATTTACCAAAACATTTTAACTTTTAATTTTTATTTTATTCTTATATTTTATCTTGCTCCTAGGCATCTATATGTGGCCTGTAAACCCCAAAGTACTGCATTTTCTCTTATTTTTTTAAATAGGCCAACTTTTAATTAATACCATGAATGGGGAGATTTAAAGACCATGTGGTTGCCCCAACGGTACTGGAAAGGAAACGACAAGGAGAACGTTCTATACTTTTTAGGCTAAGTTTTGTAACGAAACAATGTTTTAAAAAATAAATATATTTATTTGTAAGATAATTTACTATTTCGGATACAAAGGAATAAAAAAAAATTGTATTCGATTTGATTTTATTTTAGAATATCAAAATTTTGTTTGATAATTTTGTTAAGAACAATAACGAAATAGCAGAATATATATATATATTATATATATATATATATATATATATATATATATATATATATATATATATATATATATATATATATGCTTGTATTCAGCTTAATTTCAATAGTATATCTCAGTTAAAGTAAAGTTTTTAATTAATTAAATTATTATTTATTAATATAAATAAACTTTTTATGTAATATATAGTTTGCTATTGAAATTTTTATTTCATGCATGCCTAAACCTAGCACAACAGGAGGTCTTATGCACGGGATGTATATATACTCTAATTTTTGTTTTTCTGAATTTCTTAATTATTTGCGCTGATTATTAATTTTACAAGTAATTCAAAAGAGAAGAGATATTTGAGTTTTTAGATTTCAAGCTATTGATCTTTTTTTTTATTTTAAGAATTGGCTAGTTTTTTTATTGAAATAATTACATTGTAGCATATTTTAACAAATTTATAATTTATCTAGTTCCTAGAAATGAAAATTAAGAATAGATAATGAAAATTCATAAATAGCGTGAATGATTGCAAAAATTATTACTGATGATGCACTGTGTGCAAGTAATAAATTTTTAGAACTGCGATGGGCACTCTTCAGGTGCAGGTTCATGCATAAAAATTTTCTGTATACGAAATAAATCAATCATTCAAAAAATAATATATATATGATTTAGATGCATTATATCTCTAGTGACTAATAGAATTATAAATTTATATGTAGAATTTTTAAATGACTCGAATATATTTCGTCGCTAATGAGTGATGCAACAATTATAGAAAAACTGCAGCGAAAGAGAGTACTGATCTCGCTTACCAGGTAACCCCTGTAGTACGACTGGATGCGCACGGCTGCCTTCTCCTCCCTCGACATCCGTCCATATCCCGCGAGCCTGACCACCTTCGCCGCAGCCTGCGCGGCAGCCACAGCGGCCTCCGCCGCTGCCGCCGTCGCCGCCGCCACTGCCATCGCGTGCTCCGTCTCCTCCTCCTCCTCCTCCTCCTCCCCGTCCGTCATTCCGCCAACTTCGTTCGTCGCATCCGGCGACGTCTCCGCCGGGAAGTGCTCCACCGACACTATCTCCGCCGTCTCATTATTACTCCCCTCTTTCTCCTCTCCCTTCTTAAAATTTCAAGAAACGTCTAGAATCAGCTCTGCTGCTTATGTTATACTCAAAAGATCGATCTGATAGGAAACGAAACTTACCCGTTTGTTGTGATCTTTGGAGGCGGGTTTGAAGACCTTCTTAACGGTCGAAAACCAACTCCCCCTCTTCTTCCCCATTCATTCACAACAACAACAACAATGGCAGCGGCGGCGACGACGACGACGAGAGAGAGAGAGAAGAGAGGAGAGAGAGTATAGTACTAATAAATTAAATAATAGCAATATGTAAGTTGGGTGCCGTGGAGACGCGGATGGTAATTAACGAGAGTCACGAGGGACAGCTAAACTGTGAAGCGTGCAGGGAGTGAAGGGAAAAGGGAGAGGTGGGATTGGGGGTAGAGAAATAAATGGAAAAGGAGCGAGGAGATAACACGTTTTAAAGGGCCGTGGGGAAAAAAAGTCTAAAATATATCAGTTATATTGCTGATGTGGCGTCTCCAACCAATCATATCTTCTTTTTTGGATTCACCCATTCCATCATGAATATTAGAAAAATATTTTTATGGTACTTTACTTTCAAAAGAAGAAATATAATTTACTGGAGATAGATGATGTGGTGTAAGTATTACGGTGTAGACTTTCTCCTTTCGTGGGAGTGTTAGTTTGGTTGGTAATGAAGGGTTTTACCAACTTGATCTTTTTGAAGATTATGGTCAGTGTAGTTAGATTTGTAAAATCTAAGAAGATCGGGGAACCATCTGTATAATAATGTGAGGTTAATATTATATTATTCGACCGGGCATAGTATTTTTTAATAGATTTTTCACGTCTGAACTCGAACCGTAAAATTGGAGAAAACTAAATAAAACTAGTAGCCTAACTAGGGGGACCAGAATTACTGTCTAAGCTCGAAATTTTTGGAATAATTATGTACGAATTTAGCAGAATTGAAACTCACACTATAAGAAAATTAATATTTAAGGACGTTCTTTTTAATATTTAATGATACTTAATTATAAGCGTTCCAAAATAGTCTACCGTTATATTTAAAAGCGTCGGTAAAAATGCATGTGAATGAAGAGCTGCTACATATACGGTAAATCATATTTTGACATTTTAAAACGTCAGAAAATTAAAAATAATAGTATATTTATTCTTTAATAAATTAATTTGATACAATAGATGGTTTATATAACGACGCTTTTTGAAACGTCGGTATTTACTATATTGTAAGGAGTAAGGATGCTTGGCAACGCTTTTCCCAAGCGTCACCTAAAAAACGTCCATATAATAAGATTTTATTTTTATTTTTATTTATTTATTTATTTTTTTTGTAACGTCATCGCTACTCTAATATCCTCATAGAAAACATGTAACAATCAATTTTACCAAAAGCTCAAGTCACTAGAAAATGCTATTTTAAATATTATTTATTCAACACAATTGAGTAGGATTACATGTCGATTAGTGGACGCTCTTATTCACTTTGGCTAATAAGATAAAAGGTGTACTAATAAATTAAAGATTAAGAGTTCAATCTTACTCCGCACGGGCAACTTTTATTTTTTTAAACCAACCATATTATTTTGAATTAAGTTTACTATTCATTAACTCTCCAACTTTTTAAGAGCGAAGAATGATTAAGATTGAAGTTACAATTTAATTTTGCTAAAGCCATCTCCACTTTACATGGACTCCCTCAAAACATATTTATATACAGATATATTTAAATATTATAGATCATATTTATTAAATTATATATTTTAATTTTAAGACATGAATCATCGAAAATTTGAATGCAATGCTCCATCTCAGAATCGAATTTGAATCTTTAGGTACCACCACCTTTGTTGGTAACTTTTTTTTTTTTTTTTGGGGTTTAGTGTGTGTGAGAATTAATTGGGAGTTTAATTTCTTACAACCTACCCAAAACCTCCTTTCCCCACATAAACTCGAATCTATGACTACAAATCCCCACTGAGTTGCTTTATCATTACGTTACGAATGGTTCGGCCATATGGTAGAAAAAATGAGGCTAAACGTACCTTAGCTTAGATCCTTTTATGGTCCCAATTCTCATCACATGCCATCAATTTTCTTTTAGTTTTTGTTTAAAATTAATGTTACTTATTTCTCATGTGGCTAGCTACAATATTGATATAGAGCATGCTGAGAAAGTTTTTCTCTTTATATATATATATATATATATATATATAGAGTCTGATTACTATGTTATTAATAACACCAAGCATTTGGTGCTACCAAGTTTCCGCCGTTAGATCTACCCTTTTAACCATTTCCACTCCTTAAATCAAAGTATTCAACCAACTACCCGCTCAACCATGGGAAATCACTATCATTCTAACAACTTAACCCTTCATCCAAAGGCCGAAAACCCAATAGCTCCAATGAGTTGGTACTATTAATAGTATTCTAGCCTAGTTATATATACAAATATATATGTGTATATAATTCAGCTACTATCCTTTTAGGATGGCGGAGATCTTCGTCCTATTAAGTTGTTTTAGATGATAGAGATTTCGAATCGATGATCGGAACCGTTAAAGTTGATCTAGAGTATTTAAAGCGTCTAGAAATAAAATTTTATAATTTTAAAAATTATTTACGTAGTGATCGAAGGATCACAAAATCAATTTTTACCGCCTATATGAGTCGTTTTTTGTTTAACGGTGTAGAGTAATCCAAACCACTTAAATTTTTTATAGATAATTTTTTATACTATTTAGATAATATTTGATAACTCCGATCATGAATTGAGAAAGTATAACGTCTATTTTCACAATGTTATTCATTTTTGACCGTTCATTTTTCGACTTTTCAATATATTTCATAATGATTTTTAAAAAATTTTAATATATATTCAGTTTCTATATATTTCTAGTAGTGTAGATCAATTTCAATAGTGCTGATTATCAATTTGGAATTCCGATAATCCAAACGACTTGATAAGAGTATAATAGCTGAACTCTCTCTCTCTCTGTATAATATAAACTCAATTAGTTTTCAACATTCTGGTAAGTAGGGCACACATTATTATCATGGGGAAAGAGAATTAAAATATGTCCATTTGGTGTGGCCTAACTACAAAATTTTCCATCAGATTGTAAGCACAAGAAGTTAAAATCCTTGTTAAACATCAAACTATATTCAAAGACCATATACTTTTCTGAGTGTTGTATCCCTCTCCTCTCCTCTTCTCTCTGAATTACGTACTTCAAAATATTATTATTATAAATAATTGTTTTTTTTTAGAGAAAGATAGCACGCTACCCGCTTCGTTTATTTCATATAGAAATAAACTTGGCTGGAAATGTGAATCAACTAGGATTCGAACTCGGGACCTCGGGTACCAACCATCAAACCCTTTGCTAAATAATTATTGTGTTAGCATTAAATGTATACATTTGAAATATTTGGAATAACGTGTATGAACAAATTACAATCTCAATATTATATATAGTGGAACTATATATAATACTATATTAATAGTAGGGGAATAGTGATTGGTATTTATTTTTTAGTAATTGAATGCCTTGTGTTTAGTGGGAATAGCTGGAACAGTATTTAATTAATAAAGAACTACAAAGTAAGTAGCGGACACTATTTATCTACTATTAATAGAAGATAGTATTCCAGACGGATTTTCACCGACAAAGCATACCTTAGTAGAAAAGTAACTAACTTAAAAGTAACAAACTTATAAAGGTGACTTTTACAAAATTGAGTTTTGAGTTCGATTGTTTGGTTGGCTATAAAGTGATCGAGCACTGAAAAAATATATAATTTTACAGTTTCGACTATCTGATTATATATAAAGAAGTAAAAATATGAACAAATGACTTATACACGTAATTTAAAATAAAAATTTATATTTATATTTTTAAAATTTTAAATTTTAAATTTAAACTTAAATCTGAGTTGAATTTATAATTAAAATTTAAATATACAATTCACAAATAATTTAAATTTAAATTTATGTTACAATTCATAACTGAAATTAAATTTCAAAGTTAAAATTTAACTTTATCAAACTACCTTTATAAAGTGATTTTTATACTCACTTTTGTAAATCAAACAACAGATAAGACAATACTTTAGTCTGGCTTCGTTTGGTTCGGGTATAAGCAAGAACTAGCTATTCCAGGGATAGATACAAGTGTGGGAATAAGAAAAATAGCGTTTGGATGAAAATTGGGTTGTTCCCGGAGATAAAAAAAATAGCGTTTGAATAGATAATATGGAATAAGAAGAATAGTGGGTAGTTATATATAAAAATGGAGGTATAGGTGGGAATAATTATACCAGCTTATTTCAGATACCCAAGAATTACTATTCTCGGATAAAAAATTTACGTTTGGGTATAAAGGGAGGCCATAAGGGGTTATCCCTCCTTATCCCCGACCCAAACGCTTGAAAATACTACTTTCTGTGCTTTACTTAATTCGGCCAACCAAACTTAATTACCTCTTAGTGAAAAAGTAATTATTTACCCCCCCAGTGCATCTAGGCATCGGTGTGTCACATATCAATCAATTTAGATCTTTTATATATATATATATATATATATATATATATATATATATATATATATATATATATATATATATATATATATATATATATGGGTGGGGCTACTATACTAGCCCTTCGTACTCATAAGTTGTTTTCGATGATGGAGCTTCCGAATCGACGATCCGCTTCGTTAAATATGATCTAGAGTATTTAAAACTTCTAAAAAGTAAATTTCGTAATTTTTCAAAATCGTAATAAAGTCTATCAAGCGGATATAAAATGAACGGTCAAAATCAAATGAGGTTATAAAAATGGATGATCGGATTCTTTAATTTTAGATCGGGGTTATTGATCTTTATCTAGATAGTGAATAGAATTTTCTATCAAAAATTCAACCGATTCCGATTCTTTTACACCGTTAAATTAGGAAGTAGCCCATACCGACCGTTAAAAATTATCAATTTTAAGACCTTTTGATCGTAAGGTAAATGATGTCAAAAAATTATAAAATTTGATTTCTAGAAATTTTAAATACTCTAGATAATGTTTAACGGTATGAATCGTCGATTCGGAAGCTCTATTATCGAAAACAACTTATGAGTACGAAGGCGATCGTACTCATAAAAATATAGTAGCCGAACTCTCTCTCTCTCTATATATATATATATATATATATATATATATATATATATATATATATATATATATATATATATATATATATATATATATATATAGAATGAAGCTACTATACTATCTATAGTACCGGGGCTCCGGTACTATAGTTGCTTTTTCGATCTTAGGGTGTTCAAATCAACGATCCACACCGTTGAAACTGATCTAGGGTATGTGAAGTTCTTAGGAATAAAATTTTAGTTTTTTTCGATATCGTTTACTTAGTAAATAAATCATATCAAAATGAACGGTGAAAATTGAATAATTCTTAAAATTTGAGTATAGGAGTTTCGAATTCAAGATCAAGGATGTTGACCTTCATCTATGTAGTTTAAAGTATTTTCTATCAAAATTTGAATAAATTTAGATTCTTCTCCACCGTTAAACTACAAACTCGCCATAATAACCATTGAAATTTGATAATTTTGAAACGGTTTGATCACAAAGTAAACTACGTCGAAAAATTATAAAATTTTATTTCTAAGAACTTCAAATATCCTAGATCAGTTTCAACGGTGTGGATCGTTGATTTGAACACCCTAAGATCGAAAAAGCGACTATAGTACCGGAGCCCCGGTACTATAGATAGTATAGGAGACTAGCTCTATATATATATATATCTTGTAATCCAATCCAAACTCCTTAATGAGATGCAAGTTTTTGTCAAGCTAAATATTGAACCATTTAGATTTGAAAAGCATTAGCTGATGGATAAGATGTCGAAATGATACTTACGAAAATTTCGAAGGCGTAGATATCAAATTATATAATGTTACATAAATTCGCTGACGCAAATTAACATTTTGTGGCGATAATTCACATTGCAAAATCCAAAGCATTACCCCAGCAGGCCACCACTGAAGAAGAGTGATGAGAACTGCATTATGGTCTGATGATTTGATCACAAATTAATCACGTGATTGAGACATAACACAGGTTGTTGATGGTGGGAGAGATCGAGCGAAAATCAGAGCAGGTGTCACCTTCACGCACGAACATCGTACCAAAAGTGCACTCCATTTCATAAGCGTAATGAGTGTTTCTTAACCTAATGGCGATTCTTTCAGAAGCAAAGTATGTGCTTTGTCAAAAAGCGATCCCCCAGGAAGCTCCCATGGACCTATCTCACAACCTTGCTGTCCCTCTTCCAATTAAACTACTTATTAGGTTTCACCTTCACATGTATAAGCAGGGATATGTTAATTAAATAGTACGATACCGCAACTTTATACGATATTGAATTTGATTGGAGTGATTTTCACGGAAGAAGATGATGTTGGGAAAAGAAATACATTTTTTTTACTATGCAAGATCAAATAAAAAAATTCCTAAAATAAATTAATTTTAATAATACTGCACTACAAAATAATACTTACCGTGAAAAAAAGCAACAATAAAATAAATATAAATGAACCAAAAAGTTGAATACCAAATATATGCGGAAATCCTAGCAAAGGAAATATCACGAGGTCATCTCCAAACAACTCTACTATGAAATGAGATGAATACAATTCTTTTTTTAGTAGCCGCTAGATATATAGATTATAAAAATTAAAGTTATTGCTCCAAATAAAGAGAAATATTAAAAAGATGTCACAGTCAACGTTGTTTGCAAAACACCTAAAAAAAACTTTCTGGATAGGTAATTCAATTCGCCTCCTTTAGCTTCCCTATTAAGCCGGCTTCAAAAGCCTCCTTAGGAAGCTTAGCAATAGTGGTCTTCAATTTCTTCTTTTTCTCTACCCTTCTTTCTTCTTCTTTTTTGCAAGAGAAATAGAGAGCCTTTTTTTGTTTTCTCTCATCCCCAAACCCTAACCTTTCTAAAAACTATATGTGTGAAGAATCACCTTCGCAATAATTCACTCATATATGAGGGACATCATAATAAACGCCCCCTCCCGACTCATGAGGAGGTTTTCTATCCAAATGAATCGATATTTCGATCGTACTTACATAAATTCGTGCTTCTCCCTGTATAAAACTTTTGTTATCGTATCCGACATATTTCTATCGGTATGGATCTTTTCAACTGACAACAATTTCTTTTTAAGGATATCGCACATTCAATAATATCTTGCATCAATATGTTTGCTTTTCAATAAACTTTGAATTTTTGAACAAGTGAATAGCATTTTCACTATCACAATAAATTACATACTTACTTTGTTTTAGCCCAAGTTTACTGATGAATTGCTTCATCCACAATATCTCCTTACGAGCTTTGGTGATGGTAACAAATTCTATTTTTGTACTAGACAAGACCATACATTTTTGCACTTTTGATTGCCATGAAATAACTCCACCGACAAACCAAATAACCTGAAGTAGACTTTCTTGAGTTAACATCACCGATCATATCAGCATCAATATAGCCTTCTAATATGGGTTTTTCTTTTCCAAAGTACAAGTATAATTATGAAGAGCCTTTAAGATACCTTAAAATCCATTTCACTGCGTCCTAATACTCTTTAGAAAATAGTATACAAGAGGGAGAGAGTGCTTCTACTTTTGAAGGTTGATTTTGATTAAGAAGAGGATACAAGAGGTTTACAAAAGAAAAAAGTTTAAAGTGTATCAGTGGCACCGCATCATCTATGTTCCCAACCAAACAAATTGCGCCCAACAAAACAAATTGTGTCCTTGAATCTACCTATCTCATCATGATTTTTTTAATAATATTTATATACTTTTCTCTCAAAATGAGAAATTTGATTTGTTTGACACGTGATGCCACTTCTACATAGAAGACCACCCCCCACAAGAGAGGGCTCCTCCGAATCTAGGGACCCAGAGAGGGCTTCACAGGAGTACCGGAGAAGTTGAATAATAGAGAAAAGAAGAAAACGAGGAGATAAAAAATAACGCGAAATAACCACAATAACCCTAAAAATAGCTAAGGATAAAATCGATATTTTAAAAGTTGACCAATAATAAACTAGTCTCGAACTAAGGTTACAATAACAAGAGGTAACAGAGGGACATTTATGATATAACTCATCATATTGGGACATTTATGATATAACTCATCATATTGGAAGGACATAAGTAATATTTTGATATTTTAGAACATATTTGCAATATTTTTGAGATTTTGAGAGGTGGTTACAAAATTGTTCCCTTTTATTTTGGTTTCTCACTAAAGGCCATAGCCCAAAATATGGAATGGTAAAACTATACCCAAAACAGGAGGATAATTGTATTAGTATATGAATATATAATACACGTAAGAGAAAATTTTAGTGTTGTTTAATTAATACCGTATTGTTTATAAATAGTATCAATAAAAGATATTATAATAAAAACTAGGCTACTATATAATTAATAGCATCAAATCATTGTGCTATTAGGTTTTCGGCCCTTGGATGAAGAGATGTGCGGTTGAGATGATAGTGATCCCCTATGTGGTGTTTGGTATGGGGATAAGGGGAAGGATAAGGGGGTTATTCCCCCTTTATACCCAAACATGAAAAGGGAGAGGTGGGAACAACAATTTCCACCTTAACGGGTTATTCCTGGGATAACCCGTTAAGGGGTGGGAACTGTTGTTCCCACCCCTTAGGTGGAACAAGGTGGTGTTCCAGCCGAGAGAGAGAGAGAGAGAGAGAGAGAATTTTAAATTTATAAATTTAAATTTATTACAAATTTATAATTTGTAATTTCAAAATTAAAATTTATAATTTTTTAAATTTTAAATTTTAAATTTTAAATTTTAAATTTAAAATTTAAAATTTTAAATTTTAAATTTTAAATTTTAAATTTTAAATTTTTTAAAATTAAAAATAGGTATTTTACATTTTTAAATTTAAAATTTAAAATTTAAAAAATTAAAAATACTGAATTTTGAAATTTTAAATTTGAGTTTTTAAATTTGAATTTTGAATTTTGAATTTTAAAATTTAAAAGTTAAAGTTTTAAATTTTAAAAGTCATATATGAAATTTAAAAATTTAAATTTAAATTCAAATTTAATGAGAGGGGTAATGTCATTATTTTTTATTTATAACTATCCATTATTCTTCTTATACCATCTTATCTATCCAAATATTATTTTTTTTATTGTCGAGAACAATTCAATTTTCATCCAAACGCAAAATTGGTCTAGTTCCTGCTTATACCTGAACTTATATCTATCCTTGGAATAAGCGTTCTTACTTATACCCGAACAAAACGAAGCCCTAGGGTTTGAGTGGGTGGTTGGTTGCATAGTATAATTTAACGGATGAAAATAGTCAAAGATGTTGATCTAACGGCGGAAAACTCGATAGCGCCAAACGCTTGGTGCTATCGATAGTATAGTAGCTAGACTCTTATAATAATATATTTTAATATCGTTTTTTTATAACAGAATTAGAAGCATCATATTGTCTATTAATTATTAGAGCACCTATAAAATATCCTAAGATTTTGTCATTAAGTTTCATCGATAGTGTTAGCAGAATTTAGGGCAAACTTTTTAAATTAAGCTTAAGAATGTGGAGTAACTCGGTATAAATTAGAAACTATAGATTTTTCTTTTTGTAATGTTCTCAACATTCAATTTAATTTAAGTTACTTTTCATTTTTTATGAAAGAAGCTACGCATCAATAAGTAGACACCGAATACAATGTTTTTATGAATTTCTAAGTACCCCTTTTCTTTGTTCCCTTTTGAAACCTTTTTTTTAAAAAAAAATAGAAAATTCATGAGGAGTCATATTTGTGCAAGTCCAGTGCACGCGCACTAAGAACTACCAAGAGGGTATTTGATTTGAAGTGAAAAAAAAACCAAAAAAACAAAACAAAACTTGATCTATGGAGCATGCCAATCACATTATCGAACAAATTCTTTTAAACCAACACTACTTTTAATTCTATCATCACTATTTGGACGACACTATTTGGACGACCCAAATGTACCCTAGCTAATAGAAATTTCTACCCACGATGCTTACTTTGCGAAAATTGGAGCAATCTCTCGAATGACAGTGCTTCTTTTGCAAATGTATTCTGAAGAAACTTTTCTCATCTTCTCAGATTCAGCGTCCATCATTAAAGTTTGCGCCTCAGAAATTATCATTCAGTTTCGCTAGCCTTTGAAGCTTGGATAAGAATCGTGGATCTATGGACTTTTACAGAGAGATTCAAACATTTCAGCTTTGGATGGACTTCGAGATTTTCTAAAAATGCTATAGTCGCGGATTGCTTGGCTAACTGGGGACTCACGAGCAAAAAGTTTTCTTTTTTGATTTTCTGTTGATAAGTTTATTCAGTCTGTACCACTCAATTAATTGAATAAAATTACCTTAGGACGTGTATTCCCTTTTTTTAAAAAAAAATTCTGTAATATTGTTTAACAAAGTGCTCTCTAAATAACATTATCAAGAGAAACACTGTATTAAGATCACATTAATTGCTTCTTCGTGCATTAAAATCAGAAGCATTAGATTAGTCATTTTCATAGTTTTACATTTAATATTTCCTCTCACTTCAGTGTTTGAAAAATATTTATAGCATTTTATTCCGAACTCTCCATGTTTGATACTTTAACATCTAATACACTACAAGCTTAATATTCCAAAAAATAATATTTTTAATATTTTTATTTAATACACTAAATTAGAAATTTTGTCTTGATGGTCTGAAATCCTTTTCCTTCTTTCGGCTATGATAGAATTCCAAATTAAATATTGTCATTATCATGACCTGTACCACTCCCTAGTTTGAGTGCCAACCACCGCATCTATATCAGTTTCAAATTTAAACTTCAAATAAAATTCTATAAATTTAAAATTCAAATTGAAATTCTATAAAAATGTAAGGCTTTAAGAAAGAACTACATTTATATCTACGAATACTCGGAGGCAAGTTAGAGCTACGTAACAGATGTCCGGCCATACATGTCCAATAATATATGTCGGTGCAATATGAATAGTTATAGCTAAATGCAAACTACCTGTAACTATGTTGTCTTACTCTGCAGTCCGCTCTGGTTGCACTATCCACTCCTACTTATAAAATATAAGAACAAGTTTCAGGTAATTAGGATACGATCTAAAAGAGTTAATCAACCAACACTACATATTTGTATAAACAAAGCTATACTGGGATGGTCATGACTATGCTCTGTTGGGACCATTAATTATGTACTCTATGCTCGGTACGTGTTCCTTCAGCACTGTCAATGCCCTAGACACAAACATATCGGCTCGACTGGCCAACGCAATAGTCCAGCCTCAAATCCACATCTGCACCAGCCATCTGCAAACATCAGCATGTCTTTTTATCAGAACTCATCGTAGTGTATCCGACACTCATTTCAGACGTGCATTGTCGTATTGTAATAATATATCTCACTTGTTATAACGTACCCAAGCCAACCAGGTGTGTGTTATTCATCCTCACTGGATTATTCCTAGCCAAAACCTCTCCCTCTTTCACTAATCTTTCTAACAGTCAAGACGTCTCCCATTTTGCTGCTCTTCTAGCCGGGATATGACACCCTTCACACTGTTTCACACACATCCTATTCTTTGTTGCAGATAAATAGTAGATTGTTTCTCCTGATTCACATATTGTCACATGTTTGTATAGCTCTTTGTCTAAAGCCCTCAACTCCGTAACCAAATCCTCGGGCCTTTGCCCAGTACATAATGTCATCGGGTCTCTACCGAGTACACATCAAATACACATACATACCACTATCCAAGAGGAACTACAATCTGCTGTTTATCGTAATAGCGCATTGGCACACCCAACCGAAGTGATTCACACAAAGCTAAACATAATAATATGAATACCAACTGAGCACACACCATGTGCACGTACACTAACATAATGCACAACTCAATCCACTCGTGCCACACAGGTAAGATACAACTTGACATTGTCAATGCCATAACGATATGCTACCACAAAATGTGCAATTCTGAATATATACTAAACTATTATATTTGAATGCAACAAGATTCACACGACAATCATGATTATAAAAGATAGGTAATACAATCCATAAGTAGCAAAATTGCTAACTAAATAAGATATATCTTATTCACAATTTATCGGTACATTGAGGGTCGACACGAATCAAGGAAGGTGTTGTCTACAGCCTTTTGATTGTCCCTTGGTCGAGCTAGAGTCCAAGTTCAATCGATGTCCTTATAAAGTTGACTTCCCTCGAACAGGTTGACTGCCAGAACTCGAAGCCAGTCCATATTATCTGTACCGATCGACCATAGGGGTGCGGTCAATAGATCGTGCCACATCCAGAACCACAAAAATAATTATCAAAACACATCAAACCAAAACCCAAAAGGTGCCAAATTCTGCTAAATGATCAAAATAGAGGAAGGAGGTAACATGAAAAGCGAGTTTCCCAGAGTTTCGAGCTTTGGGGTCGAAAAACGGGTGAAATCAGCAGTCTCGATCTCCATCATCATGTTAGCCAATTTTCGGGTTTCACTAGAGTTCAGGATGAGGGTGTACGGCTTCTCGGTGGAAAGAGTGATAAGGGGAAAGGAGGGGAGGATGAGAATAGAAGAAGAAGAAGGAAAAGAAAAGAAGAAGGGAGAGATGAGAGATGGTGGAAGGACAAGAAAGAGAAGGAGAGAAATAAAAGAAATAGAGAGGGTAAGGGAGCAGGTGTAGGGAAAAGTAATAGAGAGAGAGAGGGAGAGAGAGAAAGAATGGCCATCTATGTAGCTTTCCTTCCTCAGACAAGATAGGAAAGAGAGGGAAAGAGAGATAGTGCATGGGATGGGATAGGTAAAAGCTACTATTTATGCTGGCTTGGTCTACCAGGCTCCACTTGCGATCAACCGCCATGCTTATCCGAACTGAGTTTAGATTGAAGATCAGCTCCAACAGTGCTCGATAGTCGCTTAACTCGATTCCCATTATAAAATAAAAGTATATAAGAAAAAATTCAAATATTCTAACATTCAGAAATTTGAATTTAAAAGAGTTGGAGGAGGGGATTACAGTCATTGCTAAAATAGGACCCAAAGCAAGACCAAATAGTGTTATTTGATAACATTTTATTTAATTACTACCATTAGGAGAAACATTATGTCAAATAAATGTTTCTGATTTAGCTATTAGAATTTTATTTAAGTTTGTGTATGTTAAATACAAATATTAAAAACACTATTCTTTAAAGCCTTAAGTTTTTGAAAAATTATGGTTATCTTACATTAATAACAAGTAAAATTTGAGGTCTTGAGTTTGATATCTGCGAAGCTCCTAGGTTTTGTTTGGTATTGTTAGGTGAGTGCATTACATACAGTAAGAAAGTGCGATGAATAAGTATAAATATTTTTTTATGGTTCTATTGAAAATATAAAAGTGCATATATTTATATACTTCTTTTTTTTTCCAAATTTCCTACTCTTTTTGGCTCGGCGACCGAGAGGGTCCAAGTCAAATTTGAAATTTTTTCCTATTTTATTTAACTCCATATCTTAGATTTATCAAAAATATTGTGAGTTCAGATTATAATATTAAATTATTAATTTTTGATAATTTATTTTTTTTAGATAAATAGTCGTTTCACATCTTTTAAAGTGCATTACAAAAGCTCGCAAAAAGCCAAAAAAACGTTAATCCTATTTTACTCTATACAAATGGGGGGACATTGTTGGGGTGTGCATTGTCCGTGGATTAAAATAGATAACATTTCCTATTAATTAAATGCGAGTCACGTTTCCCTCCACTCTCCGAGTCACGTGTCTCCACGTGTCACGTGTCTCCACGAGCTTTACCTGAACCCGTTATAACACAAAAATAAATAAATAAAAGCATAAACACCCCCTAAACTTTAGACTCTTATGAAATAGCCCCTTAATTTTTTAATTTTGGCGACTAGGCCCTCTAAACTTAAGGGTGTGTTTGTTTTATTACCGAAAGTGGAGAGTACTGAAGTAATTTCTGACCGTAACTTCACATTTCTCAAATTTTTCAAAATAACGTAATTGATTTCAGCCCATCTCAGACCGAAGTCATTGGTCATTTACCAAAAAAAATAATAAAAAATAATAAAATATTAATTCATCTCTCACTACACTTCTAGCTTTAATGATATTTACTTTTTGCCAAATAAATAGCAAAATTGAAAAACTTCAGTTTCACAATTATACGTACAAATATTGGAAGGAAAATAAGTATCACCTGATTTGTTCTCAATCTTTCAATTTGTTTGATTTAAGTATTTTAATTGCTCTTTGGATATAAAATTTAAGTTAATTACTTACTCTAGTGAATTTATAGTTATACAAAGTGCATAAATATATTAATTATATCCATAAAAATAAATAACACATTCAAATTTTGAAGTTAAGAGTCACAAATTGGCTCAAATAAAATATATTAATAGGCCAGGTAGTAAAATCAATTTTTTAAAAAATTAGACAGCGAAATCCAAATGAGTAATAGTCGAGATAAGTTATATATATTCTTATCTTTTTAAATTGTCTTATAATTGACTGATTTTTAATAACTAAATAGTGAATTTTATCAGATTTATGAGTGACTTTAATAAATAGTAATACTAAACCAACTAATTCTAACTGCGTAATGTTACAGTTATTATGATACGTAAGGATTTCAATTAGGTGATTGATACAATTTACTAAAATTTATTGAAACAATAACTTGATTAATATGAATAATAGTCATTACAAATATTGAAAAAAGTTTGTCTAGTTACATGTGCAAAAAAAAACTGTTAAAATTTGTTGGTGGGCAAAGTGCTTTTCTTTAATAAATCTAATATATTATATATTTATTACGGCATCAAATGAAAAATAATCAATAGCTAATAGCTAATAAAATTATTAAATTTAATAAAAATTTTAATTTAACAAATTAGAATCACTAAAAAAAATTAGAAGCTAAAATCCCGCTTGGCATTGTAGTTATTTTTTGTTTAAACATAAATCCTATCAAAGTGGATATACTGGGTGGATGGAATTTTCTTTCATTAGCTTGTGATGTATAATCTCATTTACTAATGAATAATATTTTTTTACAAAATTAAATATCGATATAATTTTATTTAGTAAATATAATTAAAGACATTAAATTTAATACAATTATCTATAAACTAGAGAAAATTTTTAATATTTTTAATATATTTAATCTCATACCTTCAACGCATGAGTGGGACAGAATCACTGGCAAGTTTAGATGATAAGTGAATGGGCCCCACGATTGGATGAATGAGATGTAGTATATATATATCTTTTCAGATATAATAATAGTATTGCTCGAGATTAGTCGTCATATACTTTAGCCAAACGAAAAGGAATAAATGCACAAACACACGCTAAACTCTAGAATTTGTCAAATTACTTTCTAAATTTTTAATTTTGACAATTAGATCTTCTAAACTTTATCAAATATTTCAGTTAATGCATGCGGGTAGCATGCATCATAACTGATCTTACAAACCTTCAAAAAATAAAATAAAAACTACTTTTATTTTCACAATTTGAAAAAAAAGCACAATGAAGAATAAATCTGAACCATCTTTGATTTTTATTAACTCTTTTGAAGAATTAAATTAAAAAGGATAAATTTTAATATATTTTAAAATTTTACGAGATAGATATTTAATATATGTAGGATCGAAAGCAGAGCCACCTCTCTGCTGGTTTCTTTTTAATGATTTTAGCTTTATGCGTTTGGGATAGGCAAACATTCAGCTACTGCAGTCTAATTATTTTGTTCTAAAAAACTAATAAAAAAGTAATCAAAATTAATCTTTTCTATTTAACAAAATTTCGGCAATCAGTTAGGGTGAGTTTGGTTTAACGTAAAATCGTGAAAAATAATTTTTCATGAAACAAATTTTCCGTAGAAAGAAAATGTTACTTTTCGTAGTGTTTGGTTTGTAAGAAAAAAAAAAGTATTTTTTATCAATATTTATTTCGTTGAAAGAAAAAAATTTCATATTTGTTTAGTTCGGTAGAAAAAAGTTTTACGCAGCTTGAGTTTTCGTTTTCTACCGAAAAACAGCGAAAAACGAAAACTTTATTTTTTTTCTAAATTTGTGAAAATATTTTTACGAAAAATATTTTTACGTCGAACCAAATAAGCGAAAAAATATTTTTCATACCGAAAATAATTTTTCGGTTTGTCTTACGGCGAACTAAACGCGCTCTTAGCAAATTTGAAAGCTCAGGGGCCTTTTTGCCAAAGCGTTAAGGTTTTGGGGTAAATTTTTAAGAATTTTTTCAAGAAAAGAAAAGAAAAGAAAAAGAAGAGACGTTCCGAGTCCGCGTGCTGACGTGTCACCCCGTCGTTCCGAGCTGACACCTGTACTGCACGTGCTCACGTACGACCCGTGGCACGGAAAGCGTGATCCCCCCATCCTCCCCTCTTCCTCGCTCCTGCGGTACCCTGTAACGCGCGGGTACACCATAAGCTTCCCGATCGTCATCACCGTTGATTTAATGTTCTGCGAATTTCACACACCGTCGGATCGGTGGGCCCCGCGGATTTGATGGAGCGCGAATCGTTAGATGAGGATCCGACGGTGGATGTTGATTTAGGGCTTTGGGTGGCCGAACCGGCTCGGCTCGGCTCGGCTCGGCTCTGTAACGAGCCGCCGATAGGAGTGGCCGCGTTGTGATCACGTGAAATATTTGGGTGGCTTGATGATAGGGAAAGGTACCTATAAGTTGGTTTTTTTTCTTAAAAAAATTAATTATCTATGTATTTTTTAAAATTTCTAAAATATTTTTATATTTTATATTTTATATTTTAAATATATTTTTTATATATTTTATTTATCAGTTATTCAAAAATAACTTCACTAATAATACGTGTTAAGTTCTGTCGGATTAAATCTGTATTAATTTTTTTCTATCAAAGTTGCCCTTAACTTATTATTTTCTTAATTTATCCTCTTTCAAGACAATCTGGTCTTATATCTGTCTCCACCCCTGATGACTTAACCCTAGTTTTGGTCCCGTTGAAAAAAATCGTCGCTTTCCCTTGTCCCTTCTCTTTTGCCCCTGCAACTTTGGATTTATTTCTCTCTCCATTGCTACAAGAACAGTGTAAGCCTCACGTTCTCACTATAGGTACCAAAGGATTTTCCGCATTGTTTTCATTATTAAAATAACTTTAGGATTTTGAACCATCCTAATATTGTGATCTTTTGGCACGTATTAAAAATCTACATTGTCTCATTATAACTTTCTACGTAAGGAAATAGATAAGATTTATTTAATTTTGTAATTTTTTACATCAGTTTGTTACTAGCTCTATTTTTGGGTTTGCCAATTGTTTTTTAAATTATTTGTGTTTTTTAAAATATTTTATGAATTACTACTTGTTATTTGATGTTTAATTTGTAGTTTTTGCATTCACCGATAAATTGTATCATATTTGGTATTATTTAAGTATAGCTATTGATTTGCAAGTGCAGCATGGCTCCAAATTATATATTGAAGATTATGTATGAGAGAGTGTCTTAGCCAGTTATGGCTTAGTTAGGTAGAAAATATGTGCATGGAATGCAAAATTGCTATACAGTGCTTAGTGATGCATCTACATTAAAAGACTTTTTTTGAAGATATCCGAAAAATATGGGATTAGGGAGAAACTAAGAAACTGACTTATAAATAAAAGAAGATTTAAAAAGAGGCTAAAAAAATTATTGATATTAGAGATGAAGGTGATTTTATAGATATGTTAATTCCTTTCGGTCCTCCACCATCATCACTAAGTAGGCAACACAACCACTATTAACTAATTTCTTTGCACGTTACGTGAATACCGTAATGGTGAAGAGCGAGCTTTTACACCTTTGGTATATAAGCTCCTCCTGTCCCGGTTCTCGAACTATTACAATTCGGCTCTCCCAATCAATATTTTGAGAGCTTGTCCATATCAAAATCAGGTCGAACCTTTCTATTCGATTCAATACCAGTAAATTTGTCGGCATAATCCAATTGTCTATTCTTACAGCGCAGGCGAGACATATATTTGTGACACAAAAAGCATAATCAGGTGCTTATACCCATCTAGTATGCTCGACCTCTACTATAATTATCCCATGTGTAATAGTAAAAGACCAACTAATAAAAGAATGAGATGCGTCTGTATCAAATAAAGCTTGACATTTTATTTCATTAAGCAAGCTAATACCTGCCACAATGTCATCTGTAGCAGCCGGTTCCTCTACTTGAGTCACAAACACACGGCAGGTCGGCTTCTGTCGCGAACCCTCCGATTGCCATTGCATCGGCGCACGCCCTACAGATATCGCCGTAGGTGAGATACTTCAGGAGCTGTCTTGAAAATGAGAGCATAGATGTAACCAAGGGGGCCCGACTATCACCCTGAGGGCAATCATACCGCATGTCTCCCGACTGCCCATATCGAAAGCAAATGCATTTCCGCTACTCACATTGCTGCGGTTGATGGGTACTTCCACAAATGATACACCTCGATAAGGATCGAGGGGTATAGGACTTCGGGGCTCGTAATCACGATTCCTGACACTTGGGTGGTCGCTTAGAGCTCGACTGCCCACCCGAGCCACCCAACAATCACTTCTTCCCCTTTTCCTTGTCAAAGGACTCGCGCTCCTCCTACGCTATGGCATTGCCCTATTTCCTACGATCAAAATATTTTTAAACCCTTCAAACACAAAAATCTCAATTTTGACCTAGGATTTTTCAAAATTACAACAAAATTCAAATTTCGTGGCAAATTCTATAATTTGTAGCTTAGATTAGCTTAGAGTTTGTTAAAATCTCATTTCTCTGAGGATTAAACCCAAAACCTTACTCAAAACCTCAAAGGCTCACCTTAACCTTTGCCTCCCCTAGCCTCTTCTTGCCCAAGAAGCTTGCTCTTCTCCTGAAAAAACTTCTCCAAGTTTACTTTTCTCAAGTTCTAAGGTGTTGGAGAGGGATTTTAGAGAGAGAGAAGGAGAAAGAGAGTGATAGAAGGAGAGAAAGAGATTTCTCTTTTGGGTGTGTACGGGTGAGGGAAAAGGGCTGAGATCCCTGTTATAGTGTTGCAACAATTACAATTAGGTCCCCCAAAATGAGAGACTTAAATCTCTCTTACACTGTTCCCAGACTACGGAGGGTCCGGATACGTTCTGCCCGAATTGTGTAGTCAAGGTCCGGATCCTCTAGTCAGGGTCTGGATACCGAACATTGATTTCAGCCATTTCGTGGCGAAGGTCTGATTTCTCCCCTAAGATTTGGACTTTGATGTTTGGAGCCTCCCCATAGTAACATCAGAGTCCGGATTCTCCCTCAAGGTTCGGATCCCGAGAGTCTGATGGCCCAACATCAATCTGTCTCGACATTTTTATTTTTGCTCTATGGAGCTTCAGATCGGTTTCAACTGTTTCGAAATCTTCGGAAGCCATCACGAACAACGATCTCATTTATTTCTTGACTATATTTTGTCCAATTTGACTAAAGTTTAGTTCGATATGCCGGAATTTAGTATATTACACATATTCTCCATCATGCTTCTCGGTAGATAACCTTACTTTTCTTTTCTATTTTGTTGTGCCACTCTTATTTTCCCTTCAGTAGTGGATATAGGTGAACTTCCTAAACTTATTAAGCCTTATATTTCCACAATATTCAAGTTAAAAATTTAATTTGTATTTTATAAAGGTGCGGGGGTCATGACCTAAATAGAGAGAGTTTAGATCATGACAATTTTTTTAAAAAAAAATAAATAGAGCAATGCCACTTAAACACTTAAAAAGTATGTGCAAATCTTACACCATATTTATCCAAATGCTAATATTTTCACATTAATCTTATTAATTATTTCAAATATTAAGATTTAAAAATATATTTAAATATTTAGATAAATAGGTGTAAGATTTATTAACGTAAACAGCATTCTCTGCCTAATAAATAAGATGTTCGTACATTTGTACGGAGAAATCTTAGAAATTAGTTATTAGTACAAATTACCCTTCCGAAAAAGTCCAACAAATCCACGGCTTCGGCTTCGGCTCCGGCTCGGCTTTTGGCGTCCGCGGAAGCCGCAGCTGCAGCAGCCTCTCCGCTGCGTCTTCGCCACGTTTTTAAGTCACAGCAGTTGGCGTCGCGATTATCCCAAAGCGTACCCAAATTCATTCGCCCTCTCTCTCTCTCTCTCTCTCTCTCTCTCTCTCTCTCTCTCTCTCTTCCCCCATCATCGCCGTGACCCAAAACCCCCACGCTCAGATCCCAACCCTCGGATTCCCCCAAATCCCCCCCTCACTCCCCCTCCTCTCCTCACGGGAGAAAAAAAAGAGAAAAAAACAGAACGAAAACACGAAGAAAAAAAGGAGAAAGAAAAAGAAGGAGCTCCCTCTGACCTCTCTCTCTCTCTCTCTCCCCTTTCTCTTTTCTTCGATTCTCGTTGGGAGATTTTAGGGTTAAAGAGTGAGATTAAGAAGTGATTTTTGTAGTCCTTTGGTGCGTTTGATTCAGTAGGCTTTTACCCTGGGCCATTTTGGGGCGATTTCAAAATCGCCTCTTTAATTGCGATTCCCTCCTCGTCCTCTTCGAAGGTGCGCCCTTTTCTTCTTTTCATCCCCAGAAATTCGATCATTCATTCGTGGATTCGTCTAAGGTTGAGATTTTGATGCTTACCCGTCAGAAAAGATCGGGCTTTTTCAGATTTTCAGTGGTCGGATCGGGAGAAATGGGTCAAAATTAGGGTTCTTTTTTTTCTTTTTTTTTTGGGGGAGGGGGGGGGGGGTTGCTGTGCGTGCCTGAGTGCTGCGCTTGCCCTGTAGTTGGGGGATGAAGACGGAGATGGACGACGACGGCGCCGGCGACTGCGGCGGAGGGTTTTGGTCGGGCGAGGACGCGGCGATGGGCGCGGCGGTGCTGGGGCCGGAGGCCTTCGATTATCTCGCGGCCGCGCACGCCGCCGCCTCCGCCGAGGGCCTCATCACCGCCGCGAGCGGCGACGCCGATCTCCAGAACAAGCTCCTCGACCTCGTCGAGGGCCCCGCCGACCGCCCCGGCCTCGGCTGGAGCTCCGCCATCTTCTGGCAGATCTCGCGGGCCAAGACCGGCGATCTCGTCCTCGTCTGGGGCGACGGCTACTGCCGCGAGCCCGAGCCCGGCGAATCCGCCCCCCAGTCCGCCAGAAACCCTAACCCCGAATCCCACCAGAAGCTGCGCAAGAGGGTGCTGCAGAAGCTCCACGAGGCCTTCGGCGGATCCGACGAGGACAATTACGCCCTCCGGCTCGACCACGTCACCGACACCGAGATGTTCTTCCTCGCCTCCATGTACTTCTCCTTCCCCTGCGGGAAGGGCGCCCCCGGACGGGCCTTCGCTTCGCGGAAGCACTTCTGGATCCCGGATTCGGAGCTCAAGATCTCGCCCCCCAATTACTGCTTCCGGGGATTCCTCGCGTGCTCCGCGGGGTTTAAGACCATCGTCGTCGTGCCGTTTGAGACCGGCGTTCTCGAATTGGGTTCGGTGAGATCGATCGGCGAGAGCTCCGATGCGTTGCAGATGATAAAAGCTGTGTTCTTGGGGACGGTTAAGGTGCCTGTTGTGGTAGAGAAGAAGAAGAATGAGGGGAATGGTTTTGTTGGTAATTACGGGCCGGGCGAGAGAGTGCAAGGGAGTGCGAAGATTTTCGGGAAGGACCTAAATCTCGGGCGGCCTGCGAGTAATGTCGGGATTTCCGTGTCGAATCAGCCGAATAGTAAAAACAGCAGTGAGCAGCATATGTTGTTTCCGAACGTAAGGAAGGGACTTCAGGGCTTCAATTGGAATCATGCTCGCAATTTAAACCCTCCTCAGCAGTTCGGTAACGGGATAGTGGTGGTGAGCAACGAAGTGAATCATCACACCAATGGCATCGGGGATAGCCCTGTCTTGAACCAGTTTCAGCTACAAAAGCAGTCGAGGCAGATCGATTTCAGCACGGGAGCCACTTCGGCGGCCGGGGGTAATTTGATCGCCCGTGTTCAGGGTCCCCTAGAAGGGGAAAACGCAGATATCGATGCTTTGTGCAAAGAAGAGAGGGGTAGCGCCGCAATAGAGGAGCGGCGGCCAAGGAAGAGGGGGAGGAAACCCGCGAATGGAAGAGAAGAGCCCCTCAATCATGTGGAAGCCGAACGCCAGAGAAGAGAAAAGCTCAACCAGCGGTTTTATGCCCTAAGGGCGGTCGTACCCAACATATCAAAAATGGACAAGGCGTCCCTCCTAGGGGACGCCATCGCGTACATTACCGAGCTGCAGAAGAAGCTTAAAGAGATGGAGTCGGAGAAAGAGCAGATGTTGGATTCTAATATGTCGGACCCAAGGGAGGGAGCGAATCATCATCAACCGCAGGTGGATGTACAGGAAATTCAAGACGAGTTGATTGTTCGAGTGAGTTCTCCTATCGAGACTCATCCTGTTGGCAAAGTGTTTCGAGCCTTCGAGGAGGCGGAAGTGGATGTGGCCGATTCGAAGGTTGCGGCTGCTAATGGAAAGCTGGTGCATACGATTGTTATCAAGTCTGCGGGCTTCGAGCAGCAGATGAAGGAGAAGCTGATCGCGGCCTTATCCCGTGTGATGAGCTCGACGTAACCTTTTCCATTGAGATCACACCAAACTGGTAGTAAAGGCGGCTACTTTTAACATGTTTTAATGTTTATATATGTGTTGTATGTCCTTTCAATAGGAAGCTAAGGATCTGACCTAGCAAGCATGGGGAAACTTTTTAAGGTTCACTCACCATTATAGTGTTTGGTCTTTGTTTGTTTTATGTGATTCTAATGTTCTATGGAAAATCCTCATAATTCTTAAAGTGATTGTTCTCAATTATCATTAGTTTTAGAAGGATTTTTTTTCTTGCACATTTTGAAAGCATACAAATGTCTCTTCCTGAGAATTCTAACAAGGTTTTTGTTGATTAGATGTAGTTCCATCATATTCTTTCCACTATTATTAAACTGGCCTTTGCTCAGAAATAGTAATAAAGTTTCATATATATCTACATGTAGTTAACATCTTTGCTAACACGGAGACTAAGCATTCATGGTGTTCCATGGTTCTTGTATTAATATTATCTAGATTCGCCGTTAGAAGGTTATCTGAAGTTTTTGTAGTGTTAGTTTGTTTTTGCCATGTACATGTAGTTATCAATTTTGCTTGTATGACTCAAATAATGTACTTGCTATCAGATGTACAGCTCACTGGTGTATTATTTCAAGTTTGAAACAGCAGGAATTATCTTGGAAGTTTCAGTTTAGGAGTTGTGCTACTGACAAACTGACTGTCTCTAAGATTTGACAGATCTGTAAGTGACTGCATTTATATATTCATGCTATGGGTATAGGTGGGAGATGAGGACTCATCTAGGCAAGTCCAAGGATTGGGTTTTCTTTTTCCATGTGAACAATCTGAATCTTATGTCTGAAATTTTGAGGAAGCTGTTCTTGATGCTGCCCATGACTGTGTTTCAGGTGACACTTCTGCTCTTATAAAGCAGCATAAGAATTTACAATTCTGAGGACTGTCTCTTAAAGCCAAGGTACAATTTGATGCTGTCTGTGACTAAAGACTGAGGGGGCCATTTTACTTCACTCATGATACTTTTTTACACCAGCCTCTCTCTTTTTACTCCGGAATCAGAGCTGTAATGTTCAGACTCTGTTTGTGGGGGTTTAGTATGGGTGAGTTCTGTTCCAATTCCGATTTCATTTCTAGGAATATCAACGGGTCGGATGCGGGGCGGATTTTTAAAAATCCGAACCCAAACCCGACTACCAAATTCCAAATCTGAATCTGAATCTGAATATGACGTCTTTTAAAACCCATATTCAAATCCGAATCCGAAATAATTATTTCTCTTTGACATATTCCAAATATATTATATTAAGTCTAACTTTTTAAAATACAAATTTAAATATAATATATATCAAATATTTATATATATATTATACAATGTAAAATCAATTCGAGTTTGGATTCGGGTTCGAATGCGGGTCGGGTACAGACAACATTCATACTTGAATTCGAATTCGTCGAATTTTTTTTTTCTTCTATCCATATTTGAAACTATATCTGTTTATCAGGTTCGGATAAAATTTTGAGTATTCGTACCCATTGACATCCCTACCGATTTCCGAGTAAATTGGAAATTTTCTAATTAAACCTTCCTCCACTCTGACATAGCAGTTCAGATTGAAAATTAAATCCGGCAAAATTAAAGCTTGTTTCGAAAATATCCCTATTATATTTATACTTTGGATTTGAAAATAAACTTCAATTTTTAACTTCAATTATGAATTAAAATATAAATTTAAATTTAGAAAGTGATTTTTAATTTTAGATTTGGTTTGAACTTGGATTGAAATTTAAATTCAGATTTGCATTTTGATTTTATTTATAACTTTAAATTTTAAAAATTATTTTTTAAATTCGCCTTATCTTTTTTAAATTTGATGCAAACTTTTTATTTCATTTAAACCCAAAATGTAAATTTAACTTATGTTTTGGTTATGAACTTTATTTTAAATTTAATTTTATATTGAAATTTCAATTTTACCATAAATATTATTTTTTGAATAACTAAAATATCCTCCATCTCAACGAGACAGTAAAAATAGGAATCAGCTATTTCAATTACGATTGCTATTCTAAACTAAATATAAAAAAAAAAATTTATCATTCTATTTTTGATTCCGACCATTTCAATTTCAATTCCTATTTTGAATCCCAAGTGTCTTAAGTACTTGTGTCGAAGTCATGTCCTTGTGTGTGAAAAGAGAGAGAGAGAGGAATCTTTCTTATGTCAATTTCATAATTTATTTATATATAATTATAATATGACGTAATAATGTACATGACTTGATTACAATGGAACAGAACCCTATTTACTAATAAAAAGAAACGAGTAGAAGTTGCTGTATCCACGAGTGCTCTATGAATGCATAAAGATTCACCACCACTGATTAGTTCTCTTGGATAGTATCCTTCACTCCGAGGATGTAGGCCTAGGGGTGGCAATCCAGCTTGCTGTTCGCGAGCCAGCTCGTGTTCGGCTCGAAATGAGCTCGAGATCGAATTGCTTGTTTAATAAACGAGCGGAACACGAGCTGAATTTTTCAGCTCGTTTAATAAACGAGCCGAACACGAGCTGGGGTCAACTCGCTCGTGTTCGGCTCGATAAAGCTCGAATACATATATTTAATATTTATATTATTTATATAATTTATATTTATATATAAATAAATAATTATATATATAAATATAAATTTTTATTATTTGATTTTTAGCCCAATCTAAATATAAAACACAACTCAATTATAAAAAGTCAATTTATATGTAAAATTTCAACAGATCAAAATCTAATGTGTAAGATCTTATAAATTTATTTTATATATATTTTTTTTGTTTAATCCTTTTAACTTGTTGTTCGTGAGCCAGCTCGTTTTCGGCTCCTGTTCGGCTCGTTAATAAACGAGCCGAACAGGAGCTGAATTTTTCGGCTCGATACTTAAACGAGTCAGCTCGTGTTCGGCTCGCTTATGAAATGAGCCGAACACGAGTTGACCCCAGCTCGCTCGTGTTCGGCTTGTTGACACCCCTGTACAGGCCCCAGTTGGCAAATAACACAATCAAGAAATAAATTAACTTTTTAAATATGTATAGTTTATGTCATAAATTTTTTATTTTAAACAAAATTTTTGGAATTGACATGGAAAATGAAGGGTCGAGAATCCGAATAATCACATGTTCTTGAGACCCACATAATATAGTTTTAAGTGTAGTTTCATTTTTGTGCTAGTGAAAGATTCTTCCTTGGATGCTGTGCCCATCAATCCCTCTCCCTTGATTTGTTGATGTGCTCTCCCAACCTCGGAGACTATGAAACCATCACGTCCGTCAATAATAATAACTTGTGAGGTCTAAATTATTCGTCCAAAATATTTAAATTGTGGGACAGATTCAAAGTGATGTGAGATTATTTTATGTGGGACATGTTCAAATCCGATCACCAACATATAGATCAGAATTATCAAGTATAGTACTTTGTCCCGCGTAACACTTAGTTCTGACACTTCGGGCTGATATTCGGCTCTACCAAATATAACGACTCAACCCGCTAGTAATAATAACTCGTTGGGCTTAAGTCACCCGTCCAAAATGCTTAAGCTCATTTATTATTATTAATGTGCACAACTTCTTATATTTCTAATCAGAACCTATTTTCTATTTGATGTGGAACTATTGGGAGAACCTATTTTCTATTTGATGTGGAACTATTGGGGTATTCCGGAATATGCAAACAAAAATAAATAAATAACGAATAAGAAGAGTTTTCAAAGAACCCATAGTGGAATTGAAGAAACAGCTTGTGATGTTAAAAGATCTTGAGAAATACATTTTTGAACCCTTACAATTGGCAACATCTGAGAACAAAATTAGTAAGCTAATATCCTGAGTAACAATTTTTTAGTACTTGTTTTCCGCCAATGCAGTGTAATGAAACTCGTTGAGTCTGATTCGACTCGGTTAGATTTCGAGTCGACTCAACACAAAAACTCGACTGCTCCAAATTTGGGGTCACACTCATTGAACAAACTCGATCGACTTAATCTAATTACTCGAAACTCAAACTTGGCTCATTTTACGCATGTCCTATTAACATAGAGGGCGCACCTGCTGCAGTATAGACTATATAGAAAACATGCACCTCAAAGGTGTTTAGAGATCAGAATGTCTTGCTATTATTTCTATCATTTTCTATTTTATTGTTATCAAAATGGGTAAGGGTAGGATTGCGTGGCGTGCCGATGATGAACATGTCGGTTGCATGGTTTGAGTTGCAATCGATTTAAGCCCTTAATTGCTTAGTTGTTTCATTACTTTACATAATTTTATATCCTTTTTTGTGTCCCTATTATATAGTTGATTTTAATGGCATTTTGCTCTTTCATTTTCCTAATCGTGTCCCATATGTGCGCTACCTTCTCTATGTTTTTTTATTTTTTCATGTACTTTTATATGATTTCTCTTTATATGTTATTGGAAGGCGGATTTTTATTTCTATGATGTTAGTGTTAGATGGTTTGAGTTGCACTGGATTTAAACCTTTTTTCGGTTCACTTGCTTCATTATTTTTTCATATTTTCATGTTTATTTTTTATGTCGATGTATTTTGTTGGTCCCAAACCATCGTCATCCAATATTGTGGTGTGCTGTTGGTACGATGATCGATGACTTCTTGGCAAAAGTATCTTTTACCAAACATCGATCTGACCTCTTATTCTATTGATCTTCCATGATTTTTGATGTACTATTTCACTTAGACCGCATTTAAACCTTTTATTTTTCAAGGTGGTTTGGAGTCAAATTATAGCGTAGGTCCTTTGATTAAATCATACCAGACTCTTTCGTTTTCCGGTTAAGATCAAACTATTTTAAGTGACTTTATGATAAAGCCGAATAATCTAATAAGGGACTAGCTTGATGATGATTAAAGCTTTTGGCCAAGAAAAGAAAAGATTGTGTCATCAATTGTTTTCTATTTTTTGCTTACTGTTGGGTCCATTTTCTCTGTTTGATAAAATCCAGGTCTAGAAAGAAACAAGATAAGATACACTGTTGGCTGCATATATAAAATAAAAAAATTTCATGAAAAAATCATAATGTTAGTTGTAACCTTTTCCTATTTTTTTTTTTTTTTTTTTTTTGCTTTTTTACAATTTACAGCTAAAAATATTTTACTATTGTTTTAACCAATAGTTGGCTCTTCTCTCTTCAAATAAGACAACTTTTGCCAACAATATCACTCATCCAATAGCAAGTTAATTTAGAGAGAGAAAAGTGAATATGTCTTCTTGACAAAAGAGAATAGAGGATGAATGCTATTAACCTCTCCACTTTTGCTCATCTTATAGTGAATACAACAAAGACTTTGCATAAATGTTTAGTTTTGAATAATATTGGTGGAATCTATATTGGTTGTTTTTTTTTGCTATAATACAAAAATGGCTCCCTTTTGACAAAAATTGAAGTAAAAACTTGGAAGTTGCAATATCAAATGTTCTTGAATTAGAATCCAAAAAATTGAAATGTACTTTTGAATAATTATGAGCTAATTGAACTAATTACTTTAGGACTCTTCTTTTTACTCCTTTTAGGCTTCTAATATGGTGGAAATGCACAATTATTAATGAGAGGGAAAAAAAATTACAATATGTACTGAGCATTTATGTAATTTTAGTTATATTTCGTGTTGTTGTCCTTTAATCTACATTCAATTCAGTTTTTTATATTAAGTAGATTATTTCTATTTTCCACAAAAAATGAATAGGTGTTTTTTTTTTTTTTGAGAGAGAGAAAGGTAGCACGCTACCCGCTTCGTTTATTTTTTTTAGAAATAAACTTGCTTGAAATATGAATCAACTAGAATTCGAACTCGGGACCTCTGGTACCAACCATCAAACCCTTTGCCACTTGCGCTAGGGACGGTCGGTAATGAATAAGTGTTTTGCTCTTATGTTATGATGGTTTATATACATTCTTTTCATATGTTGTGCTATTGCTATTTTTATGCTCTCTTACAACAACTACTTCTTAAACTTTGATTCATTAGGAAAATAGTTGACTATATGATATGCGGAATTTTTCGTGCTACCTAAGTATTTGACACGGTTGAATATTTTCTAATAATATATACCTATAATGTGTCTAACTAATTGTTGGATAAAATTTGGCTAAAAGAGAAAAAAAGGCAAACATGCAAACAATTTGTTGTGAAGCAGATATATCGGTTACGATTTCCTTCAAGTATACATTGCAATAAGTCACTAACCAGCTATTGTACCGAGTACCAAACTATGAATTGTTATTAAATGATGCTGGAATGAAAATTAAAGTACTGTTAGACGAAGATATAGCTGAGATTATAAAGACATAGGGCAGACCAGCAAATAGTGTATAGAAAGTGAGGAAGATGCCGCTCAAATAGGTATAAAGTATATAAAATAGAACTACAAAGTTGACGTTACCAATACTGACTATGAGGACATAGTGTTCCACATATCAATGTTTGAAGACATAAATCAATCTTTTGGTGCTTTAGTCCATCAAAACACCCAACTGAATAATAATTAGGAAAACTTGAAAAAGAGTAATGAAGATTAATTTGCTTACTAGGTACTATGCATGCATGAAAAGTAACGAGGAACTATAGAAAAATATAAAAAACCGCTATGACATTAGGATTGAACCTTCAATATAAATGATCAGTGCTGTTAGATTTTTATTTTGGAGTATGTGTGATGTGAAAAAGATGAAATTAATTATGTAGTATATTGGCTTAATATTTTAAAGCTGACCAAGCTGTTAAATAACAACTGTTTTGTAATGATAAAGTTCGGTTTAGAAACTTTTAAAGTTGTTGATGGCAGCTATTTTGTAATTAAAGAACTTAACATAATAAATTTGAAGACTATCTTCTGATTGCTTAACTTTTCACAACAGCTATTTCCTTTTCTTCTTTCTGAATTATGAAAGTGTTTTATTTTGTGTTGTTGATTAGTATTAGATACTAAAAGCTTTTTCATATTTTTCCTGAAGTTTGTTTACTTATTTAAGTCTAAAGTTTAACATTTCAACGCTTTGCCATTTAGTTTTTTCTACAACTTAGAAGTTGTTGTATATGCTTACTTAGTATCTTTCTTTGGTTTAAAACCAACTATTTCTTCATGTGGGTTGTACATTAATATCAGTATTTGTTTTCTCCTTTGGACTAGCTGCAAGCTGATCAATGGTTTGTTAATTGATGGTGGTCCTAATTGATGAAAATGGAACTTTATTATTATTGTACTCTTTTAGAAGTTAACAGTGATATTAGACTTTTAGTCCAAGGAATAATTAATTTTAAAAGATTCCTTCATGATAATTTCCTAATATTTGTTTACGGTTCATGTAGTTTATTGCATCAGCTATTTTGTACTAAAATGCAGAACATGGCAGCTGTAATATGGAGTTGAGCTCCCGTGCTTTTAAAAGCACAAGAGCATTTGTGCTTTTAGCCGTCGAATCACCTCAAGATCCATATAGCATTAATAACGGTGTGTCCCGTTAAGTTTTCTTTACTAGTGTTGCACAGATCTTGAGGCGATCCGACAGCTAAAAAATTACAAGCATGTTAAGATCTTGCGCTTTTAAAAGCACAGGAGTACAACTCCTATAATGTGAACTATTTAAAATTTAATTTTGTATCTTACTATCTATTACTGTACTACATACTAAAGGGCATGGAGCAGTCTTCATTTGTTGACATGTATTCCGCCCACATATTCCGTACACTCGGTGCATCGTAGACCTAATAAAAATATATATATATAATTTTATTTTAATAGGTATATCTAAAGTTTATAATTTTTAATATATAGACATTTGGAATATTATAAAATATATTAAATTAATTAAATTTTACTTTTGACATCTATCTTACAAACTTACTGGTGCGTATAAAATATACGCATACACCGGTGCAGGCAATAATTTCGAATAGAGAAAAGCAGAATAACAACTTATATCTACTAAGTACTTTTATAAAGTTGGCACTTATGTCTGACTCTATAAAATGACTTTACATAATTTATAATATGACGATTAAGAATTTAAAAATTGCACCTGCTGCAAAGCGCAAATACATTGCTAGTCCAGAAACAATACAATGTCATAGTATACTCATTTATGCACACGTATACAGTATCGACAAAACAGTGTATAGGTTTCATGGTTTTACAGACATTATACGTGCACAAATAGTTAGTATACATCTCTACCAACAGACGGCTCACAATTAACGTCGACCCAAACCTCATTAACCCGACCTATGATGCGGAAAGGAGAATTATACTGTGCAATCGAGTACGCATTTTCACCGTCAAATTCGGTCGAATTGGCCCAGGGCGATTTGCTCAAGCTGATTGCTAGTTTCTCTGCCTCTTTAATGACGTTTCGGTCGCGGGCGTAACCGGAGAACTGCCTCACTGCGACACAGCGGCTCGGCCATTTATCAGAGTGGAGGTCTAGTTCGGGGAGAGGGACAGGTGGGGAGGCTTGGAACTGCACCTGCAAGTAAAACCGGACAAAGTACGCCGAGGAGCCAAGAGGACCTGCGTCCGGAACGATGCTTGTAAGGACAGGGGTGGTCATTCGCAGCCTTGTGGAATTGAGATTGGCTCCTTGAATGTACTGGAACAATCTGGTGAGAAGGAAAAAAGAGCTAAGAATGGATATAATGGAATCTAACGGTACGGAAACTTTTTGTCTATTTCATAAAGAAGTCCAGAAATGAACCACCAGTTAAACCAAAAAGAAAGGTCTAGAACAGAACCATCAATCATAACAAGAAAAGCATCAAAGGGGGAAAATATCCCTGTAGACAAGTGGAAGTCAAAAATGATGGAATAGCAATGAAGAATACTAGAGATTATGGTATTTGACAGAAGAGTTTTAGATAGTGCAGGTGTAATGGCCCAGCCCACTAGCAATAATAACTTGTTGGGCCCAATCAACAGCCCAAAATGCTTAAGCCCAGTAATTGCTGCTAGTGGCCCAAATCTCTTATAAACTCAATGACAATCCCATTCCCATCTGATGTGGAACTATTGGGGTGTCACAGCAGGATTACGAATATTACACAAGAAAACAGAGCATAGTAAATAGGGATATCAGCAAATGGAAACAAAGCAGTTCTAAGGACAATTATTTGTTATTTTATCATTTATTATAGGAATGGACCACAGTGCAGCTCAAGCGCATAATAAGAAATGCCTTGTACTTACGAGTTCAAATTTAGAAAGCATAAATGTGATTCATCTTAAGTCCGCCGTTAAATTGTCACGGCATTATTGTCTAGACATCCGACCAGGGTGTTCTCATTTAGGCTTACAACACTAGTAAGCAAGGATGCAGATAGTAAAAGATTCAAACACGCAATCAAAAAAAGCTTACTTCTGTAGCTAGTGTAAGTATTAGACAAATTAAAGAGATTGATATGCATAAAACTCTACCATCGGAAGTCTACTGTAGGACCTGCAGCAATCTGGTTCATTTGGGCAAAATTTCAGTGCGGGTGATCAAGAATCAAAATCACCTAAATTGGGCCATAAATTAAAGAAGCTCCTGAAAGCAAAAAAGAAAAATGTAATCCTTAACATCCAAACCAAATGTATATGTGGCCCCGAGCATAGATTAACTTATGTCTCAACTAGCAAAGATTTATTTTACTCTTCAATGTTGCAGCGAACAATCCCACCAAAAGGAAGCCAGAAAAATGACGACACGATAGATATTCCACCGTCCTGTTTTGCGAAGGCATTTCACTTACCACAACTTCGTGCTTTATCTTTACAGACTGGCTTTAATGTTAGAAATTATATAAAATCCCAATTCAATGGATCTAAAGAAAATGCAGAAGGCCTTCAATAGAAAATTGCAAAAATGCCTCTCAAAACAGTATTGAGATTTCCAAAATATTTAGGAATACAAGCTACAATTTCATAAATAGCTCGCTCAATCTTTGAAGCTTTTTAACATCCTCCAATCGAGAATCTTGAGTATCTTGATGCATGCCTGGCGATAATTATATATGATATGTAATCACGTACCTTTTTATTTATGAAACAACTGTAGAGAAATAGTTGCCATGACATTAATGAAACAAAATGTAATTCATCTGATATCATGTTCGTAGCAGGATATAGCTAATATGGACAATAACATGCCGAGATGGGACACAGAAATAAGATAACAGCGGCAAATTTTACCTTTAAGAATTTAGCTTCTGCAGATTTCTTAAGTTGTAGATATAGAAAAGTAGAAACTAGTATATAGCGAAAAACTTGGAATTTACCTATTTCATTTCATTATCACTTGGCAACGAGTATTTATGATACCCTCTACAGAAGTACAGAAGAACCCATGTATTGTATTGAAAAAGATAATTGAAAGTTCAGGGGATAAATTGCACCATTAGTCCCCACACTTTTAGCTAAGTTTTATTACGGTCCTCTTTGAAACCCTATACTCTTAAAAAAGTTTCATTTCAGTCCCTGTTCATATCTACTATTAGAGGGCAAATTAGTGCCCATACCCAGCGCATTCATATATCACGCATTTATCGACCTTTCATCCCACCTCATATTTCAACCCTACCAGCTATTAAGTTACAATCTTTTCTCCACTAATAACTAAACTGCAAGCATGAGATGGATGAAAAACTGATGGACCCAGGATGTTAGCAACAATTTTTACTCCAAGGTAAGGACTAACATGAAATATTTACCAAAAGTTCAGGGTCTCATACAAATTTAAAAGTTCGAGAACCAAACTGAAACTTGACTTATAGCTCAAGGACAAGCAGTGCAATTTACCCAAAGTTCAGGATATTAGACATCGAAAATAACACGCTGTACGGTATCAAAATAACAATGGAATTGAATTGTTTTCCAACTCAGTGAATCCAAGTGAGGTGGATTTGAGATTGAGTTGTCTTGTTTGGAATAAATGAAACTGATTTGAGTTGAGTTCCATTATTAACTTTTCCTCTTTTATCCTTAGGGGGTGTTTGGTTCGTCGGAAAAGCATGAAAAAAAGTTTTCCGAGAAAAAAGTATTTCATGAAAAACCTCTTTTTCAATTTTTTGTCCGTTTGGTTTCAAGAAAAACTAGATTTTTGGGAAATTTATTTTTCAAATTTCATGGCAAATTAATATTTTTATTTTTCAATTTTTTTTAGAAAAACGAAAATACTAGTTTTCCATAAAATTTGAAAAGAAGCTTTCCAAAAAAGCTATTCTTTTTTGAACCAAACAGACAGAAAACTGAAAAAGAAATTTTTGATGAAAAACTTTCTTTCTCAGGAAATTTTTTTCCATTAGAATATTTTCTAAGCTTATAAAGAACAAATCATGGCAAATCCGACCTCAAATAATTAGATTTGCTTATACTCAACGAAACCCTTGAAAAACATTAAAAATCACTTAGAAATCGCAACCACTAATGTTTCCAAGCAAGAGACTTGTGCTTCATTTCGATGGAGAAAATTGGGGAGAGAAGAAAAGAAAACAATTTTCTCTCAATTTTGGAGAGAGAAAAGAAATTGACTATTCTGGAAGATGATTTTCTCTGCGTTTCTCTTCTTTTCTATCATCCAAAATGGGTGATTCCGAGTATTGCGAACAGAAAAGGTGCGATTTACACAGCAAGGAAAGAAATTTAAAAAAATTACAGAGATATATGATGCTTGATCGGTTTTGAATCGCATACCGATGGAAGCCGATTTTGGTGGCCTTCTCGAAGGAGATGTCGTCGGTGGGGGCAGACATCCAGGCCGTCTGTCTGTACAGCCGTATCTCGAAGTCCGATTCCGCGCGGACGACAGTGTATTGCGGCGATTCGATCCCGTTCGCTACCACAGCAAGAAGAAGAGATAAAATGGCGGCGATGATGGACCGACAAACACTTCCCATCTCCTCTTCCTCCTCGCCGTCGCCGTCTTCTTTTCCCCTTCCCTCGGCTGATGCCCTCCGAGCTGAAGAAAGCGAATTTTTTTTATTAATAGACTTAGAAAATACTGTAATTATAATAATAATGGTCTTTTAAAAAATTTATTTACAATACGGTGAATGAATTATCGCTTTCTAAATACGGTAAATCATTCACCGCTTTCTTCAAAAGATTAAAATTATTTTTAGTGTTTAATACTATACATCTTTTAAAATTTGGATGCAGAAAATATATAAATTATGTAAAAACGGTCAATCATTCATCGTTTTTATAAGTCTATTTCTATAAATAAAAATTTTGGATGTCTATTTTTATATTTAAAAAATTTTGTAAGTTTAGTAGCCTAAAAACTCCGAAGAAAGCACCGACGACGACAACGAGAAAAGACCGGATCGGTTTTATTCCGCTAAAGGGTTGATTGCGCTATTGGTTTGCCAATGTTTTACTGATTTTTTATTTTGATTATCAATATTTTTTTTTCCAAGTAAACGGAGATTTTACCTGTAAATCACCCACATCAATTCAAAATTTTTAAATTTATTCTCTATTCTCAAAATCCTAAACTTAGAGATACATTTGGGGACATATTAAAAAACTTTTAGAATCAATAAAGGCATTTATGTTAGATATTTTGAAAGTTTCGTAACGTTTATTAGTATTATCCTTCTTCTATTTGCTGGAATCAGCTTGCTCATGTTCGGTTAAAATATTATTGGTAGCAAACGCACTCTGTTAGTACCAATTTGTATTTTTATGATGGAGCCTCTAAATTGACGATCAGCGCGCACTATTAGAAATAATCTAGACTACTTAAAGTATCTCGAATCAAATTTCATATTTTTTAATGTTATTTTTTTGGACATCAAGTGGACACAAAAATGAACGACTGAAAATAAATATCCTCTAAAAAGTGATGATGATAGAATTTTTGTACTTAAGATCAAGGATGTAGATCTTCATATAGTTTACAAATTTTTTAATAAAAATTTAATTGATTTGAATTATTTTTCACTGTTAAAGAGCAAACTCCTCATATCGACAATTATAATTAAAAAATTTGCGATCATTTGATAGGTTAATAATGTTGAAAACGTAAGAAATTTAATATCTAAATACTTTAAGTGATTTAACTCATGTTCAATAGTTATGATCAATTATTCGAATGCTCCCTTATTGAAAAGAAAAAAAAAGAAAGAAAAGAAAAGGTAGCAATGGACTCCGTTTGCTATCGATAGTATTTTTGCTCTTCTCTCTCTTTTTCTCTCTATATATATAGAGAGAGAAAGAAAAGAGAGAGAGAGAGTCTGGTTAGGATACTTCTAATAGCACCAAGCATTTGGTGCTACTAATTTTTCCCCCATTAGATTTATTCTTTTGATCATTTCTACCATTTAAATTATATATTATTCCAACAACCACTACTAAACCTAGGGATACCACTATCTTTCTAACCCCACAATCTTTGCCGAAAACCCCACGAGCACCAATAACTTAGTGCTACTAGAAGCATGCCAACTCACTCAGTTCAATTCATTAAGTAGTGTTTAACTTTTTTTTAACTCGAATAGGAATATTTTTAATAAATTTATATATTTAGAGGAATATATGTCATACTTTAGACTTTAAAAGGGCATATATAGATTTGGAGACTTTAAAAGAGTATATTTAAAATTCAACTGAAAATTTAAACATGTAATATTATTTGCCTCTCAAAATCTGGTATATATCTAATTTATACCTGTTTTCTAATTTGTTCCTTAGCTATTGTCCATTTTGCCATTGAAACGGTGTCAATTTTTTTTTTCCAACATCTACCCATTTGGAGTCTATCTGATTCCTCGAAAAAGCCTGGAAAAAAAAATTTCGGAAAAAAAAAAATTCATTAAAAAAACCTCTTTTACAGTATTATGTTCGTTTGGTTAAAAAAAACTAGCTTTTTTACAGAGTTTTTTTTTTCCAAATTTTATGAAAATCTAGCATTTTCATTTTTCTAAAGAAAATTTGAAAAACGAAAATATTAATTTACCATAAAATTTAGAAAATAAATTTTTAAAAAAGCTAGTTTTTTTTTAAATCAAACGGATGAAAAATTGGAAAAAAAAATTTCATAAAAAAAATTACAATACTAGCAATACACCTCAAAAACCCGCTTCGTTTATTTCTTTTATAAATAAATTTAGCTGAAAAAATGAATCAACTAGGATTCGAACTCGGAACCTCGGATACCAACCACCAAATTCTTTACCACTTGCGCTAGGTAGGATTCGAACTCGGAACCTCGAATACCAACCACCAAATTCTTTACCACTTACGCTAGGAACAGTCGGTCAGTCACATCAATGTAACTGATAAGAAAATGCTGGTGAGTTTGTTTTCCAGAATATATATCAGAAGGTGCCCCAAAATTTAAAAATTAATAAAAGTTTTTTCCTTTAAACTAGTTAAAAAATAATAAAACTCGGCCCAACCAAAACCCCACAGGCCACAGCTAAAGCGGGAACGGAAGGTCTCCCCGCTGCTTTCTCCGGCCGCGGTGGATAGCAGAGACAACAATGAGGCAATCTCTCTCCCCTTTATAATATTTTTTAAGTCTCTTTTAGTTTCTTTTCACTGAAATCTTTTATTTTCTTTGCATTTCCATGATATTTATGATGCCGTTATATATATATACATATAATATAAAAATAATGTTTTCCACCATTGCTGTGAATTCGTTGTTCCTCCCAGAACTGGAAAATTTGAAGTTGTTGCTTGCAATTTTTTAACTCTTTTTCATGGAGTTTTGTTTCGAGTAGAGTTGTTTTAGAAGCCGTATTAACATATTCACTAAAATCCACTCAATCTAAAATTAGGGTTTCTGCGCTCATAAGTAATTGTGTGATTTTCATTTCGAGAAATGTTTGAAGCGAGGAATGCGTAACGCATTGTTTAGAATATTTCTTTTGTTTCCTTTTTACTTACCATTTTTTTTTTTTTTTTAATTCACTTTCTCGATTTATGTCTCTAATAGATGCTTCATTTTGGTGACAATCTCAGTCCATCAATTAAATTTCTCCGTTAAGATGGACAGAGATGTCCGTTAAATCACCGCACGATTGCACTCCAAGTGATCTGTTCTCCGTAGGTTCAAGTCGATATCATTTATGTAGCAGAGTTACCTCGGCACTTCAATTTCATTTTGTCGGAGGAGTTCGACAGACGAGATGCGATAGAAGTCAGGGACCGAACTCTACGAATTGAAAGGTCGAAGGACTGAGCTGAAACTTCACTAAAAGATTGAGAATCCCTGGAACAGTTGTTGTGCTTCGCGCTTTTTAATGATATGTTCTCACAGTCAATATTCTTCAGTGTAATCCGCTTTGGAGATGCAATATAGCTGTCGCTTGGATTACTAGAGTCTCAAATGCGATATGGAGAAAACTATTAAGGTGGAAACGGTCGAGAGCTACAGTCAGGTTAGCATCACCATACTCCTCATTTTTACTAGCCAGTTACGTACGTCTTCGGCTAAGTTACAAAACACTCCCCTACAGTTTAGCCCGTCTATCTTGCGTATAAAATTACATCAGTTTCATCCGTGGACTCTTTTTTTCTGTCCAAAAATTTTGCATGATTGTTGAATTTGGATGCAGAGCTTCACCATAATGATTTTAAACAATTTGTGTGATTGTACTCCATTGAATATCAAAATTGTCTTCTTTATCGTGCATACAAATTCCACAATCATCCCAATTTTTGGGCCTATTTTAAACAACTGTGAAGTGCAGTGTTGAAGTTGATGGACTTATTGTGTAGGTATGTAATTGAGACACAGACCAAAGCACAAGTTGATTATTTGTAATTGTGCTATATCATTTTACAGCTGTCGTTGCGTGATTCGGTAACTGTCGTTTTCTTAAATAGATTACCACTTGCCATTTAGTTTCTTTACTAATAAATCAGCCAAAAATGAAATTTGGCTCTTGGGTATTATTACTAATGCATAATGGGTATTATGATGTCCATTTTGCAGAAATTAGAAGATGATCTAAAGAAAATGGGGCTGAAAATCAAACATCATGAAGACAACCTTAAATTTCTCAAATCTCAGATAAACAGCATTGAAGAGTCGGTTATTGATATGCAAGGTTGGTTCACTACTCTTTTGCCTATGTAACTCTTATGGCAAATGCCTTGGTGCAATTGCCAATTGGATGTGTACATATTTTTCTTTATCAAGACAAAGATGCAAAAACCAATTGAATAGTCTGAACTTCTGGAATGAATTTTACATTCTACGATAGCCGTGCGAAGATACAAACGATGCTAGTCTGAGGCTCTCAGCCTACATTTTTTTTACGTTCCTGAAAGATTGATATTGCATTACCAACTCTGTGTCCTACTAACCATCGGAATTTGCTCAGTTAATCTTGGACGATATTATTCATCAAGCACAACCGGTAAAAGCAGCAACACTTCTGCCACAGAGACTGAACAACAGACAATTCAAAATATACTCAGACAGGAGAAAACAGCAGCTGGAATAGTATGCCAGATGAAAGTTCGCCATGGATTGCAAATATCTCAAGTAACGAAGGATGTTCTCGGTGTCGTAGCAATCCTTGGAAAAGTGCACGATGATAACCTTAGCAGGTAATCCTTTTTTCCCTTCTTTCTTTTCTAAGTCGGTACGTCTACAGAATACAAGGGGTGAAATGAGTTGGATTATACCTGTCGGATCCAGCTTCTGAATCAGAGTGTCACCACATATGAGTTCTAACTTACGATTTCTTTATCTCGCATTAAATCTGGATATTTATTTGTATTAAGATGCACTTTTCCCTGTATGAATATTGGTCGTAATACTCTATCAGAGTATGTACCGGCATTCTGCTTATCAATATTAAAGAATATAGTATAGCAGTTTAACAATGTGCATATTTTTCACGCTTCTTGATGAAGTGTGTATATATAAGATATATATAATCCGCTTAGTGTTCCTTACTGGAATATGGTTTTCAACATCGATCCTTTTATGCATTCGTATTCTGAGAAGATATAAGTATATGAATATGGTGTCGCCAATACCTGATCCACATCTCATCCATTTTCATCTCTACAAAATGCCCTTTAACTCTGTTTCATTTCTACAAATGGTGTTCTTGACTGTTAACCAGGCTATTCTCAGAATATTTAGGATTGGAAACTATGCTGGCTATTGTTTGCAAGACATATGAAGGTGTTAAGGCTCTTGAAAAGTATGACAAGGAGGGCATGATTGACACAAATACTGGTCTGTATGGACTTGGGCCACCTATTGGAAGGCTCTTGAATGGAAGGTTTCTTGTGCTTTGTCTTGAAAAATTGAGGTGAGAGTTCGTAGATCTTCTATTATTATTTGAATCTTCTTTTACTGAATATGATATCAAACTTCTTTTCAACTCTGCTAATATTTTAAGATACTGATGATAAAACATTACAGAATTTTTCCTTTTTTTGCAGACCGTTTACTGGTGAGTTTATGCCTGATGATCCACAACGGAAGCTTTCTTTGCTGAATCCAAGATTTCCTGAAGGGAGATCTCCACCCGGCTTTGTGGGATTTGCCGTGAACATGATTCATCTGGACAATATACATTTGTCTTGTGTCACAAGAAGTGGGCATGGCCTTAGGGAGACTTTGTTTTACAGCCTATTTTCTCATGTGCAAGTGTATAAAACAAGAACTGATATGCATCATGCGATTCCTTGTATAAGCGATGGTGCCATTTCTTTAGACGGGGGAATACTAAGAAAAAATGGTTTATATTACCTCGGCAGCAGGTTTGTTCAAAATCTTCTGATTATTTCATGCATGATATCTTTGTGTTTCAAGAAAGCTGTATGTTTTACTTTTGTGTAATTTTTGTACAGTGGGTAAATGTACCATAATATGGTATAGTGGTATTCCTTGTATAAGCTGTATGTTTTAATGTTTCATTTGCCAACTAGATGGAGACTGTAAATGCTTTAAGCTTTTTTATTTGCCAAACACCTAGCTGCTGCTTCTCAAAGTAGACAAGCTATTTACCGGTATCCTTGTATTTTAATTTAGAAGCATCACGAGACAATATGGTATTTATCCTTTTGTCAGCATGTTACATCAAAAATGACCTAATATGATTGATTTGTATCTTGATTTTGATAAGCCTATCTTATGTAGGAAACATGTTGAGGTAAAATTTCCGTTAACCCACGGCATCTCAAATATTCCTGCAAATATCGCCGAAATTGAGGAACAAATGAAGCTTTGGAACTGGCGAGAGGAAAGGCTTCTTGAAGATATGAAAAGAGAAGAAGCATTACTAAACCATGCAAAGAACTTGTTCCGCGTTCAAAGCCAAGAACTAATGGACTACCTTTCTCAATCAGCATTGAGACAGGTATTTTGTTTTCTAAATTTGTCTATCGTCTGTAATTATTGAGTTGTTGAAATTTCAAATCGTAATTTAGCATAGCTTCTCGTGCGCACGAAAAGATTTGATAAATAACTAGTAGCTTAGTGCATGTTTGAAGCCCTCTTAGATGTTGGCTAAGATGTTTGCTTGGTAATTTACCTTTTGGAGAGTAAATGGCCAAAAGGTGCCACCTAAAGACAACGGATTCTGAATGACAAAGAACATAAGAAGACGATCTATCATATATCAGTTAATTATGGAGTCTGTTGGTGAGTAGTCTAATTAATATGATTGACAAGGTATAAGATTATAGTTCGGGCAATATAAAATGAAGTAATAATAAAGTTTAGCACCTCTCGGTCTAGAGAAAAGAACATGTAGTGCTCACATTGTTGATGTTCGGCATGATCTTTTAGCGATGTATATAGTGTGTTGCAGCGATTTAAATTTTTTTTGTTTTCAAAGTAACTGTGTTGTTATTCGAACGAGCTCAAATTTTTTATCTGCTTGCCATATCTTTTCCGATTTTCATGATTGTTATTATAGTGACATGATTTACGATTATTTTTTGCTAAGAGAGGTTTCATTTTCTGGAATCATCTAATAGCCATCGATTTTGTGTCTACAAGATATATAGAAAGGGATTTTGTTTCAAAAAATAACAATAACAAAAAGGTTGTCAAGCTACTAGGTGACTGTTATGTTCGACTGTATATTGATACATGCACAAAATTTTAGTACAAATTTTAATAGATTGTCATAAAAATTGAACTTCTTGTTCCTTCAGGAATGCGCAGGTTCAGTAAATAGGAAGCAATGATTCATTCAGATTTCGGGCTACACCTCTACACCGGCTTGAGTTTCCAAAGCTTCTGATGTTCTCGCCCGCGCCAGAAGAACTTTATGGCTTATACTATTCAATAGGCTGGAAGGGAGTCTACATGCCCCATTTTGACAAGTTGTTTTCGCCTTTGTTCATGGTCTTTTATCATGTGGCAGTTGCTATTGTTTTCTTTTTGCTTTTCCTTTCTTAGAGGGCGGATGGTTTTTGAGGGAAGCAGACATCAGGTGTGACGAAGGTATGAAATTAAGGAGAATGGAGGCATACAGCTACAATATAGTACGAAAAATTGGGTCGTCGATCGACATGAAACGACATACCAATATAGGGATTACTTCTTTTGCGACCATTTTGACTGCGAAAAGTTAAGAAATCATTGGATAGAATGATTGTCGGTATCAGTAGTTGCGAATGCAGGCTAATATTTTGGTATCTTTGTTGCTATAGCAGTCGAGACTATGGGTGGCTAAATTTTCCCCTTCTGGGAATTACGCTAAATTATACCTTGGTAGGATTTATTCTTGTATCTTCCAGTAATCTCAGTATTTGTTCTTACCACTCTCCCTGGTGATCTCTCTTGCTGCACTTACAGTGTAAAGCTTTGTTGAGGGGAATTAGAAAAATTTCTTGCCAGAACAACCTTCTCTTCTGGTGGAAAGAGTTCTTGCAGATGAAGGCCCAAGCCTTCTGGGAAGAGTAAATATACGAAAGTGTTATATTTAACTGCACTTTTTACCTCTTAAAAAAGAAGGGTAAATTTCAAATTGTCCTCCCTGTGATTTAGCTCGGTTTTACTTTATCATTACGTGGTTTAAAAAGTCTTATATTATGCTGATGTGGTTTAGCTCATTTTCAGTTTGTCACTTCATGGTTCTTATGGTTTCCACACTTCGTTACCATGTGATTTTTTAAAATTTTTTTACTTTGTTATTCTATTTTATATAAATTTTTTTGATAAAATAAAAATTAAATGATAGAAAGTTAAAGTGAAATTTTTAAAACTACGAGGTGGTAAAGTAAAAAAATAAGTTAAATCATAGATGAGCAATTTGAAGTTTACTCTAAAAAAAATTAATACTACTTTTGTGGATAATCTAATCATTTCATATATATAATCACAAGATATACAAAACCAATATCTAACTATAAATAACTGAACAAAAAATTTGTTGCTGCACCATCCTCAACTAGCCAACTAGCCATACAAGTTAGATGCAAGCAAACCGTCTCGAATCCGTTCTGATCCGCCAAATAAATAGAGTAGGAGGCTCGATTCGCCAATCTGCTCTCGCCCCGACCCACCCCAAATGAAGAGATAAGTCGGAGCCAAAATAAAATTAAAATTAATCCGTTCTGAATCTGCCCCGACCAGATAAGAAATGGAGCAGGAGGTGGGGGAACCCTTCCGCCCCCGGATCTGCCCCGTTTGCATTCCTAAGCTGGGCACTAGGACCTAATTTGGAAAAAATTTAGAATGCACCAGTTATATTGCTGACGTGACGTCCCCAACCAATAGGATTGTCCTTCTTGGATTCACCCTTCCCATCATGGTTAATAGAAAAATATTTTTATTATACTTTTCTTTTAAAAAGATAGATATGATTGACTTATTACTGATGATGTAGTGCAAGTGTGACACAGTAGACTTCCTCCCTAACTTGATGGTTATTACCAACCTTCTTTTGTAAGAGGTATTGGGATCAATCCCCAGCATGCCTGCAATTCTCAAAAGAGAAGAAAGGAAAAAGAACAGAGAGAAAAGTATTCCTGAAATGTGCAGCTAATTTTCTGCTACCTAAAGAAAATGTCTTGATAAATGCTAAATGTGGACTTGCTAGTTAAGAAAATGCATGAATAGTTAAAGAAGCCAAGTAATGAGACATCTGACAACAAATGATATTCCAGGACAAGTGCAGTGATACCACATGTTACAATAGCTAGAAAAATCAGTTACATTTGCATGCCACAACTACAATTAGAAATGGTACTGCTCTTTCTTTCAGCATTTGAAAAGGCTTATCTATGCGTCGTGCGCATTCTCACGTCATTGATGGAGAAATTTTCTGGTTGAAACTTCGCCAAATCCACGAGACTGAGAGTGCTCTTAGCCCTTCAATCTCTCTGGGCCTTGCTTCTTTTTGCTGCATCAGTTTAAGATTATGGTTTGTCAAAACACAACACTGTTAAGAAGATAAAGAATTATTATAGCTTTTACAGCAAGTAGACAACAAATTATATCAGCTGTTAATAGTGAAATATATTTACCTGCTTCGCACCAGTTATTTTCGGTTCAATTACGTAGCTGATTAATCTAATAATGAGATGAACTCTCTCCGCTATGTCTAAAACTAGTTTTATATCACAATTTAGCCTCAACTTTGGCCGTAAATATCTTCTTTATCTCATATCTAGTAAACTGAAACACAAAAATCATTTCACAGGATGACTTGAATGGTCATAAAGGAAAGTTAGAATTTCTTTTTTTCCTTTGGAAAATTAGATCTTTTGGATGGCCGGGGATGGAAAGCTCAGGAGCTGAAACGTTTAAATTAAAAGTTCATGGCCCAAGTCATAATATGAGAAATAGTATAGGGACTACTCATATATTTCACCCTTTTGAAAGAGCAAAGTTGTTTTAGTCAGTTAATGCTCAACCAGCAAAGACGGCGACCCGAAAGATCAAGGAAAAAATTAAAATAAGTTGTGAGACAAATCATATACCTCGATTTAACCTTATCAGTGCTTTCCATCGTTCTGTCTCTCTTCCCTCTTCCAGATGCAACTTCGTCCATGCTTTGACCGCGCCGCCTGTATCTTCCACCAGAAGCCAAAAACCCCGGGCATGGTCTGAACGCCTTTATAGGCCACCAGCCAAAGCCGGGGACAGTTGCTATTCCACCTTGGATCCTCCCCTCGCCATTGCAGCCCTTCTCGATTTCCTCTCTGCCGCAGCCCTTACAACCCCTTGTAACAAAGCCTACATAATCAATACTTACAATCTAAATAGTTTATACTTCAGTTTGCTTACAGAATGTGACTTTATATAAAACATGAACAACTGATGCAACTAATCAACGGAAAGCAAATCATTTATACAGTCTTGCAAAAGGGTAGGACTTGCGACGAATTCTCCATCTAAGAACCATAATCAGGGTTATGTCCTTTACATGATACTTTGATATGTTTAAAAAGTTGACCTATAAGCTTCCTTCAGTACACTCAAGCTAGTCATCGTAAGTATAGCTTCTCAAGTTCACAGCACCAGTATCCTCTGTTATCTATGACTTGTCAATGATGTCTATTTTGGGTGACTATTTATCAAGATGGATATTTAATTTTTGCATAATCAACCAGAGTTGGTAGATAATCAGAAATTGGCTGTACAACAACTCTATATATTGTCGGATCGTTGGCGCTAACCATTAATCCCAAAAGCTCGAGCTGTTAGAAATACGCAACCAATTCACTTAAAGCGTATAGAAACAGCGCCCACGGGTCTCGATTGTGACTCGGCCCACCCTGCCTTACGCCACTTCAAACATGACTCGGCCCAACCCAGCCTCACGCCATTTCGAACGTGACTTGGCCCACTTGGCCTCCCGCCACAGGACAAGATGCTGGCCCATTTAAGCCAACAATCCCCCCTCCAGCACCTGCACATATTCGCAGTATGCGAGAATCGAATCCGTGACCACTGGCTCTGATACCACTTGTCGGATCGTTGGCGCTAACCATTAATCCCAAAAGCTCGAGCTGTTAGAGATACGCAACCAATTCACTTAAAGCGTACAGACACAGCACCCACGGGTCTCGATTGTGACTCAGCCCACCCAGCCTTACGCCACTTCGAACATGACTCGGCCCAACCCAACCTCACGCCATTTCGAAAGTGACTCGGCCCACTTGGCCTCCAGCCACAGGGCAGGATGCTGGCCCATTTAAGACAACATATATATGTACATTGGAGACAAATGCTGGTAACTATTGATTGATAGATGATAGATGCTAGCTTTTTTATTCAATGAGCATTTTATGTTGTGTAGAGCTAATTCTGAACTTCGAGTCTTCTTTCTTATAGTAAGAGAGATTTGTATTAATGGTTGTTTGCTTTCAGGTAAAAGTGTAGAAAATAGTTTTCAATGGACAAAAATGTCCAGTGGAAAGTAGTTTACGGTTTTTGGTGCTTGATTTGCAAGGAAAAATAGTTTTTGAACCACACTTGTTTGGTTCGTTGGAAAGGAAAACAGAAAAAATATTTTATTTTTTTCTTTTTATTTGTTTTATGTATAAATTTGATATAAAATATAGTTTTTATGTTACATAAAATTTAAATAATGTATACAGTCAAAAAAAAAAAAAAATAACATACAAATTTTATTTGACATATTAAAATATGTTACATGAAGTTTGGTATATAACAAATGATTTTACTTGAAAAATTATTTTTTGCTTCCTTCTATATTATAATCTTATATAAAACTTTTAATAGCATATATTGTATATAATAATACATTATGCTAGATATCACATATAATATATACAATAATATTCTATGTAAAATCTATTATAATGGTTTACATCTTAGAGAGAGAGGCAGTGCATAGAGGGGCTCTGCAGTGCATAAGTAGTCCACAACCCATTGTGAACCCCATGGGAAAAAGGCAGCATGGACTCATGCGCTGTGACAGTGGACGCTTTTCCGCGCTGCCCTTTTTGTTTTCGGAAAGGGTAATTTTCCAGCAAATCTATAAAATACTCTTACGGATCAAATAAATTTACGAAGAAACAAACAGGTAGAAAATTGTTTTCGGAGTCGAAAATAGTTTTCAGGCTGTTTTAACGAGAATCCAGACACCCCCTTAGCAATTTCTTCTTCTTTCTTATTCCAGCTATTCACCAATTATGTCATAATTTAAGCTGTTTATGATCAGATCAAGAATATTACGGAATGTCTTCACTACGCCAAGCTGGTACATTCTAGGGGAGGTCTGCACCAATCAAATTGAGCATCATAGGCGGTACACTCCTTTCAATTACGGTAATCGGATTGTATGAAGATTGAAACTTGGGTCCTCATCCAGACAGAAACCACCAAAGGTGAACCATCACGAAGAAACATATACACGATAAGCCAAGTTCATCAAGCATACACTAGAGAGAACTTTTTTGGAGGACAAGGGATGATGATATAGGAGAAAAGCCAAAGCACTACTCCATCCTAATCAGAATATGCATCAAGTCAATACATAGCCCCATAATTCTTAGTTTATGTCTTATCAATTTTGGTTATTACAAGCCCTTAACAGAGTCAAAATACTATTAACAAAAACCACCAGCTAAAATAGGCAGACATAGAACATAGAAAATTTTCTCGAAATCAAAGAAGAAAATGGAAGGCATTTCGAAAACCAAACCAAGAAAATATAGTAGATTCATGGCATATACCCATTGCATAATACAACAGTTTCGTGCCGAAGAACATCAGAGATCAAAAGAAACAAGAAATTCAAATTAAGTATTCAAACAACTAAGAGCTCGATTCTCATATGTGCTCCAAATCAAGAATTTAAGTGTCGTGGCATGGGGTCGTGCCGGAAACTTGCCGGCACGGTAAAACACGGTGCGTGCCGGACCGTGCCGATGCGTGCCGGTCATAAAAAATACATATGTCCGACACATAATGGCATGAAATATTTATTTTCTTTAACAACAAATTATTCTAACTGTTTATTATGCATCTTTATCAAATCTTTTAAACTTTATTGAGAAAATTACTTACTAACTTAAAGAAAGAGGGTTTTGAGTTGTGCAATCGGCACAGGGGCTGTATCGTGTCGATATCTTGTTGGCATGATACGGCACGGTGGATACGGCCCGTACCGATGGGCACATAAATCCTTGCTTCAAATAATACCTTGTGCACGATGGAAATTCACGCTAGATATTGCAACCTATAAGATTGATTCTAGATCATTGTAGGTCCTCATAATCATGATTTTTCTGGATACTGCATTCCTCCTACGCTTTTTTCAACTTGCAATGGGCAAGAGCCATGGATTTCTCATATTTTGTACTCAAAACTCTCCTCACGTCCAGGCTCGAGACTTTTTGATAGGGCCCAAAATATGGACTTGAACTTAATGGGAGAGAAAATTAAATAAAACTAGAATCCCAGCGGGAATCTAAGGTCATGACCTCTTGTTCTGAAACCGTGCGAAGATTAAGGGATCGTTCGTATCACCGGTTTATAGCATTCCAGGAATATCGTATATTTTATATTTGGAATGACAACTTTGTTACCAACTAATCATACCGCTTGACTAGAGAGCTTCAAGTGTGGGAATGACAAAAACCTCCTCTTACAATTTCCCAACTCAAGTTTCGTAGTTCCAATTTGAATATCTTGAACACCTCATACAATTTCCCAACTCAAGTTTCATAGTTTTCGGTTCAACTATTTTGAATAGAAACCGGACGTCCCTAGCGCAAGTGGCAAAGGGCTTGGTGGTTGGTACCCGAGGTTCCGAATTCGAATTCTAGTTGATTCATATTTCTAGCTAAGTTTATTTCTAAAATAAACGAAGCGGGTAGGGTGCTACCTTTTTCTCAAAAAAAAAAAAAAAACTATTTTGAATAGAAAATATGGAGGCATTCCCGGAATATTATAGACCATGAATAGAACAGCAAGTAAAAAGGTTAAGGGCCCGTTTGGTATAGAGACTCATCTAATACTAGTAAGCATTAAAAACGGAGTGGGAACGAAAGCAAATAGGAATTTGAGTCCTCGTTTTCTGATGGAAGCGCAGAAAATAGATCATAACTAACTCATTACGCTACGCAGAACGCAATATTACGTACAAAACCAAATTAAATATTTTATGATGTGCGAGGTCTTCATTTTTTTGATGGATAGAAAATAGATCATAACCAACTCATTAAACGTGATATTATTACGATGTGATAACCAAATTAAATATTTACGATGTGCGAGGTGCGAAGGTACCTGAATTGCGGATCATCCACGCTTAGAACGGAGGATTCTGCTTCAGGAGGGGAAAATCCAGCATCCTCTGCTTCCTCTTCTTCTTCTTCTTCTGTGGTAACAATGGAGGTAGAGATTTGAGGGGCGGAAGAGAGGGAAGATGAGAGGGTGGAGGATTTCGTCTTGGTTTGGATTTGGAAGAAGGGATGATGAGAGCGGGAAGGCAGCAGATTGTGGGAAGGAGGGAGGAGGGAGCAGCGGGCAGGCGGCAGGGAGAGAACGGCAGCCATTCGAAGTGGGTGATGGTGGGGAGGAGAAGGCAGATATCAGTCACAGAGCAATATTCTCGAGAAATTAAAAATAATATATATATATATATATATATATATATATATATATATATATATATATATATGAATTGAGCTAGAATACTTTTGGAAGTATCATGGGGGGTGGTGCTTGTGGGTTTATAGCCATTAGATGGAGATTTGGAGGGTTGAGATGATGGTGGTAGGTGGTGGTAGGTGGTGGTAGGTGGAATAGTGTTTGATCTAAAGGCTATAAGTAATCAAGAAATATATCCAAAGGCTAGAAATGTGGAAGCACCAAGGGGTTGGTGCTTCCAAAAGTATTCTAGCTCAACTCTATATTATATATATATATATATATATATATATATATATATATATAATTGAGCTCCTATACTTTTAAAAGCACCAAGTTATTGGTGCTTGTAGGTTTTTAGCCCTTAAATTAAAAGATGTGCGGTTAGGATGATGTGGGCCCCCTAGGGTTAAGTGGGTGGTTGGTTGAATAGTATAATCTAATGGGTGGAATTGATCAAAGGAGTGGATCTAACGGTGAAAAAGTTACAAGCACCAAGTGCTCGGTGCTTTTACAAGCACCATAGCCGGACTATAATATATATATATATATATATATATATATATATATATATATATATATATATATATATATATATATATATATATATATATAGAGTCTGGCTGGTACACTATCGGTAGCACGGAGACCTCCGTGCTACCAAGTTGTTTTCGATGATGCGGCTTCCAAATCGATGATCGGCTCCGCTAGATTTGATCTACACTATTGAAAGTGTTTGGAAACTAAATTTCATAGTTTTTCGATATTATTTACCTATCAAACGAGTAGTCGAAAAATGAATGGCTGAAAATAAAAATTTCATAAAAAATAATGATACAAGGCTTAAATTTAAGATCAGAGATATGATCTTACTCTAAATACTTCAAAGAATTTTCTATAAAAATTTTATCAGATTTGGATTGTTTTACACCGTTAAACTTACAAACGCATCTCATCTAGCATTGAAATTGTCAATTTTGAGACCCTTTGATCACTAGCCAAATATGTCGAAAAATTATAAAATTTAGTTTCCAAACACTTTCAATAGTGTAGATCAAGTCTAGCGGAGATTTGGAAGCCGCATCATCAAAAACAACTTGGTAGTACGGAGGCCTCCGTGCTACCGATAGTATACCAGTCTAGCTCTATATATGTATATATATGTATATATATGTGTATATATATGTATATATATGTATATATATATGTATATATATATATATGGTTTTTTTTGCAAATGGCCCCCTAGAAAAATTTTATTTTAAAAATAATCCTAAAAAATTTATAATTGTAAAAATGGCCCTACTCCTGCCACGTAGGCGCCACGCAGATGCCACGCGGGCGGGCTGGGAGGTGGGGTGGCAAGTTGAACACGGTGAACCATTCACCGTGTTCAAACACGCACCGTGTTTGAACACGGTGAATGGTTCACCGTGTTCAACTTGCCAACCCGGCGCCGATCCGCCCGCGTGGTGCTGACGTGGCGCCTGCGTGGCAAGGATAGGGCTATTTTTGTAATTATAAATTTGTCAAGGCTATTTTTAAAATAAAACTTTTTTTGGGGCCAATTGCAAAAAAAGCCCATATATATGTATAAATGAGTCCGGCTACTATACTAACGATAGTACCAAGCGCTTGATGCTATCGAGTTTTCTGCCGTTAGATCTACCATTTTGATCATTTCCATCCGTTAAATTATACTATTTAACGAACCATCTACTCAACCCTAGAGGACCACTATCATTCAACCGAAAATCATTATCATCATAATCGTACATCTCTTTATCCAATGGCCGAAAATCTAATAGCACAAAGCGCTTGGTACTATTAATAGTATAGTAGCTTAGCTCTATAAATAATATAAATATTAAATTAGGTTTAGAAAAATAAAAAGCTCATCTATAAAAAAAAATTTCCTTAAATTCTAGCTCATGTGATGTGATAATTATGTTCGTGGATCAAATATTATGTCAAATTTTATTAATTTTTCGAGCAATACAATCTGTACATCTTATATTAGAATATAAATTTTATACGCAAATTTTTTTTAGATCACGTTAACTAACTTGTCTTATAAATTTATTTTTTATTAAATCACAAAGAATTTATAAATTTTTAGATGTGAGGATGTAAAATTTACGTTCTATGAAAGGTGCGCAAGGTGTGTAGGTAGCTTTTTTTTTTCATTTTCATTTTATACTTAATTACTGGCTCAAATATGTCAAAACATTTCAAATGATTATTTAATTTAATTACAAAACTTTATTACAAAATAAATATATAGAGCGAGGATAAACCCTATATAAAGAGAATTCTATATCAAGCTCATTACATTGATGCTAAAATGCAAAAAGCACCCTAGAAACTTCACTATTTCTTTGCTCTCATGAACTTTTAAGAACCTATTTACTATCATTTTGCTTTCATAAAGTGTTATTTCTTAGGAAATTTAATAAAGTATTTGAAAACATAAAATTTTGAACCATCCTTCTGCAAATCCACCATGTGTATTTGGAAATTTTAACAGATAACTGTAATAAGTGCAGGGTTTTAGTGCATTGCAATATTTCTATTAGTTTAGCACATTCTTTTTTATATATCAATTGAAAACATACACAACACTATCATTCAGCTAAAAATATGCAAACATACATCAATATTTCCTAGAAATGCTTCAAAATACTATGTGGAAATCGATCCAAGAATAGTTCTAACAAACCCTCTCTATCTAAAAATGTAGCAAAAGAGGATCACAACGAAAGAAATCCATTAGAGAGTAAAACTCTCTACTGAAAGATGCCACAAAATAGGATTGAAATACAGAGATCCCTCTCAAAAAACGCATAATGAACTTTTAAAACTCCTTTATATATATGATGAAACTCATAATTTAAATTGGTCACAATTTGAAACATGGTTTAGTAGCTAACGACTACACAGTCGGCAATTAGTATAAACGACATCTTCCTGTTCCGGCACATACACTACACTCGTCTGCATCACCAGCTACATGGCTCAGACAATGCTTTATTCGATCATTCATCACGTCCTGCACGAAACGTAAGATAGTATTAGAACTTGTAATGCACATCTTGTGAGAGTTCACCAGAGGGGGACATTAAATTACAAGCGACACCCAAAACATCAAGATTGTTAATCAATCCCTGACATATTGAAAGCGGTGCATTACACCCGGAAACAACAAAGTTTCATCAGTATATATGCCTCTGTCATCAGTGTTTATATCGGACAACATCTATCAATTTAGTTGCAGGTCAATGGGGTACATATATGTTTCAAACTTTCAGGTGTAAAAGTAAACAAATTGCAATATTTATCGGTGGGTCTCCTACATTTTAGCCGTAAAGAGGCTTCGATTTTGAGAATTTCTGCTTTCCGCAAATCTCATGAACCACACAAGTTAACTAAGAATATACAGAAGACAAAGGCACACAGTAATTTAAACTAGGCATCTCTCAGTTATTTCAGATACCTTCATTTCACTCCGCTTTCCGCAAATCTCATAAATCACACAAGTTATCTAAGAATATACAATTTTCAAAATTAAGACAAGGCACATAGTAATTCAAACTAGGCATCTCTCAGATATTTCAGATACCTTCACTTTATTCCCCAATTCTCGTCATGGGCATCGACATGATACAATGCCTATTAGCTTTGTCATTTTCTCTTTTAAATCTGCGTGTTGATTGAATTTACTAGAGGCAATCCTGATATGGGAGAACATAGTAAAGAAAAATGAGCAAAGTAATGCTACATTTCCATGTAAAACTCGAATATTCCCATAAATTGTTCATGCAACAAAGATGTAGGAGCTTGAGCTTCCCTAAATCTTGATTGCTTCTTTAGGTGCACAGCTGAACTGGACGCTTTGGGCTTATCTAAAATGCTTGATGTATACTTGTAAGATGAATTTTGCTTTTACTGATGAACAAGGATTCCTATTATTCTCTTTCTGATACTGACAAATGGTCCAAAGGTTGCAACTGAGTGCACCGATATTGTGCTTAAAACACCAGTATTGATTTTGTTTCCTTCAGTGTTTACACAGATATTGCTTAATCAGTATTCACTTATTGCAATGGAATTTATCATAAAGATTTAGCTGGGCATACATGTAACAGCAAGAAACAAGCTTGGATTATACCAATGGTATCAGCTTATAGGCTATTAAGTTATCTACGATAGCATCTTAGGATATATTATTGTTCATTTTGTCTGATACGAAGAAAGCAATTATGAATCTAAGTATATACTGTTTTACAGCGCAACAAAGAGGTCTCAGGACCAACTTACCATTTTTCAATTCATTCGTTTAGTAAAACACAACATAGTGAAATAGTGCCGATTGATCAAGAAAGCTCAAATGTTCGTGGTAATTGTTCAACTTATGAACAAAAATGATATCTCTGCTAACAAGGACTAATTCAAGCTGGAAAGGATAAATAAATACCAGATGTCAGCTTTTACTATTAGGGCACAGATATTTTAGTGTTTTTTACTTCATGCATGTGTCAGGTTTAGGCATAATTTTCCAAGAAATAAGTCAAAACCCAATAGTCGTGCATCAAAAGATGAGAGGACAAATAGATAGCATTTGATTTAGGATTGTTTATCCCAAAGACAGTGAGAAATCCTCAAAGGGTATTATTCCCGTTGTGATTGGTTGAGGATAGTCGAATTACTTGGAATACCAGCCTCCAAGCAATCTTATTAAACATCTCAGATATCACCCTCAGCCTGTTAGGCAAGGCGGGATAGCCAGAGTATTGACAATTTAGTGATTTGCATGCTACTTTGTCTGATCAAGGCATTAGTGAGTGTATCTGTTTGATCTTTCAGGTACCCTCTACGAAAGGTGTGCAAAATTGGCCACAGCTGTGGCTCCTATTACCCATAGAAGGTGCAAAACACTGTGCTATAGGAATACTTTGGGATTAGAAGTAGAATTAATTGGGAGAACATTATCAAAAATATGAAACTGCAGTTGATAAGTATGTCACTGCACAAATACAAGCACGCACAGGGACGGGATTCTGTCTCACCCTTAGTTCTGCACTGGCATGTAACAAAAGTGAACGAGTCTATACAGTACTAGTTAACTAGTTTTAGTAACTCAATGCAAGTATATTTGTCTTAGTTGTAAGGACCATCGTATTCAAGTTATTCGTATTAGCAGGTTATCTTATTACATATGTTCATTGCTCTTCATGGACATCTTGTGATACCACAACTTTTAGGTTAAATAACTTTATTTCTACAAAAACATCTGAATTTAGGCCCTGGAGTCTAATATGCCATGAGACCAGAAGGGAAAAAGAAAAGCTTCAAATGTATGGTAATAAACAATATGAAAAATGAATATAAATTTTAAATCAACAAAAAATGCAACATTTCGTTGTGCGTTGCCATATGGAAGGGATCTTTTTTATCCTTTAAGAGAAAGGTAGCAAGCTACCTGCTTCGTTCATTTATTTAAAATTGAATTCAGCTAGAAATAAGAAGCAACTAGGCTTTGCACTTAGGACTTCGAGCACCAAACATCAAGCCCTTAGCCAACAGCGCTAGATACAGTCGGTGTGTGTGTTTTTCTTATTTGACATCTTCAGAGAAATCTTGAAAACCTAACTTGAATATCCTTACAGCTTACTACAGAAGGAAGATATTGTCGTCAAAAAGTAGCCTATGTGAAGGAAACTAGTTCTAATGCCTTATTACATGCTTATTTCAAAACAAAATTATCTAATAATGTGATCCTTAACATGTTGATGGGTATTGAAAGGCTATGTCTATGACTGCCAAAACAGAAGTTCTTGACTAGTGTGGAAAGGTAAAATTCTGTATGACTGAAATTATGTGCTTAGTAGGTTCATTCTTTTGTAGCTTTTACTGCCTCACCTACCTCATCCTACTGTATTAATGAACTTTTAAGGTCCTAGCTGTCTTTCTTTTTTCATGATTCAAGTTTTGTTTAAACTTTGTTCAAAAAGAGACCACAACGTGAACTTGAGATTGAAAAACAATGGACTTTTACTAAAATTGATACATTTCAAATTTACAAATTTAACTATTGAGACTTATTATTTTTAAAAAAAAAACTATTAAGCTTAAGCATGCATGTCATTGCTTTCATTACCAAGCATAACCATGCATTTAATTAGTGCCGTATAAATTCTTAGATAAGCTAATGATTATTGATATAAAAAAGTGTTTGACGATGGAGTAATAATATCATACCACCAAAAGATCATGCAAGCCAAGTGGTGCGGTGACAACATAGGATACTCCTGAGTGCTCCTTGGATGCTTGTGCTGCTAAAGAGGGAATATCCTGGGAAAATTGTGATACATAATCATATGAAAAAGTTCTGACTCTTTAATACATATTGATAAAAAAAAAATTAAAAAAAACAACTAGAATAATACCATGGCAGAATTTTGAGATAGTAATGCTATATGAACCTTAGAATATACCAAATAATATTATTGATGAATCAATATCGTACACATGATAGTTAACGAGTAGTTTAGCTTGGTAGTTAGTGAGAGGCTTAACTTGTTTGAGTTGATTTCCATGTCAAGTGTCATGTGGAAATTCGGAAAGCTAAGCCACTCACTGATTACCATGCGTTCAAGGACTCATCAACAACACTCCGAGGTATATGTAGCATTGTTCATTTTGAAATCACCTGTTGCCAATGTCGTCCAGGTAAGAGAAAAAAGGGACTAAGGATAACCCTGTTTGCTCCTCGTTGCACGCATGACCTGAATGCGTCACTGATGGATGGTTCAGCCAATTCCTGCAAATCGACAATATTCAGTTATATAACCCTTGCCATTTGTCGCACAATTTGCCCATCACAACTTTCCAAATCTGGTGCATATATTGCTCACGTGCTCACCACAACTAATTGAATTATAACGCAAATACTTAAGAAAGTGCAAACACACTGGAAAAGATAAAATTGTAAAGAAAAAAGAAAGAAAAAAAAAAGATCTTTGAGGATGGTATACTCCATCACCAGCATAAATTTTTAGGAAAAGATAAAGTTGCTCACATGCTTATATGTTGCAACCACAAAAGAAAATCTCCATGTAGCGCAAGTAATCACAAGAAAAGTTGTTCTGGCATCCGAAACAAGCCTTTAGAGTTCATCACCCAACTAGGTTTGCATAAGAATTAGTATACAACCTAAACTCTCTATAACCATAAAATTTAGGAATAAAATAGAGACAACATTATCCAAAACATGACTATAGATTATGCATGTATATATGTTTGCGAGGTCTAATAAGCCTCAGAGATGGAGAGCCGACCGGCGAAACTTCCATATAATTGGCCCATTAAACAAATAAAGTTATGCAAAGGAGAAGAAAAACAATCTATTTAGCAACGCCGCCTTCAACTGCAGCATACTTAACCTTTTGCTAAGGGGTTATTTGGTTTCTCGGAAAAAAGTGGAAAACTGATTTCCGAGAAAATAAGTTTTCCATGGAAAACCCCCTTTCCAATTTTCTGCCTGTTTGATTCCAAAGAAAACTAGTTTTTCCAGAAAATTTGTTTCTAGATTTCATGGAAAAATAGTGTTTTCGTTTTCCGAGCATTTTCCATGAAATCTGGAAAACACTTTTCCAAAAAAACTAGTTTTCCTTGGAACCAAATGTATGAAAAATCAAAAAAGGGGGTTTTCCATGGAAAACATTCTTTTCCTGAAAAATAGTATTTCAGGCTTTTCTGAAGAACAAAACACCTCCTAAAAGATAAAACTTCCGCCCATTTTGTTCCTGGAAAAGTGTGGGAAAAAAAGTTTCCAAGAAAAAAAATTTATATGACAAACTTTTTTTTAGTTTTCTGCCCATTTGGTTCCAAAGAAAAACTATCATTTCTGGAAAGCTGTTTTCCAAATTTTATGGAAAACAGCTTTCCAAAAAAACTGATTTTCTTCGGAACCGAACAGGCGGAAGAAGTTTCCACAAAAGAATTTTTCTTGAAAAAAATTTTCCACACTTTTTCTAGAAACCAAACACCCCCTAAAGGCTAAATCAAAAAAAAAATATGTATAAATGATTACCATGTGAGCAGGCTCGACTATTCGATAACCGGTTCTGGCTTTAAACATCGCAACGAACTCATCTGGCAACATCGCAAAGGCGAAAGAAATTCATCAGCTTCTCTTTTCTTTCTCACCCAGTTTCAACTACTGAACTATCTACCCATATCGAGAAAGAAAGATGTTAAATATAAAAATATTTAAATACCGTTCTTTACGAGCGTAAACTTTTAGAGTATAACGGTTGTTTCATAAATAATGGTATCAGAGCAGGGTGTCGGATCGTTGGCGCTAACCATTAATCCCAAAAGCTCGAGCTTAGAAATACGCAACCAATTGACTTAAAGCGTACAGATACAGCGCCCACGGGTCTCGATTGTGACTCGGCCCCACCAGCCTCACGCCACTTCGAACATGACTCGGCCCACCCAGCCTCATGTCATTTCGAACATGACTCGGCCCAACATGGCCTCCCGCCACAGGCAGGATGCTGGCCCATTTAAGCCAACACAGGGGTTCTGAGTTGGAGTCACGCTAGACTCCTAGCGTTATTAATTTTCTCTCATTTAATTCAAGCCTACGTCATGGGTCGAGCGAAAAAAAATCTCGAGCTCAGACGTGAGGGAGACTGAGGGAGACTGTTAAATATAAAACTCTACGAGTGTAAGCGTTTTAACAAAAGAACAAAAAATAAGATGAGCTATGCTTACTCAACATAAGATTAGATTCCTGCCGGCGAGATCCGTGGTCCACAATGATCACGCCGTCTTCCTCGCCGACGCCGTGTTCGGCTTTTCTGAATGATTCATGCCTAACTGTTATGCAGAATGACTTCAGAGACACAGCTCTACTCGCCGCAATTTGTTGCGGCTTCACAAATTTGGGAACGACCAACTTAGGAGGACTATGCCTTATTGTTATGTGTTCCTTACTCGAACATCTTTTCAGGAAAAACAAGGCAAACAATCAGAATAGAAGTAGAACCTTTTTCAAATCAATACAAATTCCACCTTCTTTGGTGTTCTTTATCCTTACTGTTGTAAAACATTTCTCCTACAAGCACCGAAAATGGCATTTATTAGTGTTTGATTATTATTATGAAGTGAATGATTATTACCTTGGAGAAGGGGGTTGTGGGATAATGGCCGAATCCATCCCCCTTTCTCACAGTGCGATTGAGGAACTGGAGGAGAGCGCGGGGATAGAACGGGCGATGCTAATGGGTCGGGTCGGGTTCGGATGTTCGATGATGACTGAATCGGGCTCACCCCAATGGAACCAAATCCACCCGCAAGCGCACGCTCGTGATCCCGCGCCGCCCCTCTTCTCTCTCACAGCAAACTCGCCCGCCCCCCTCCTTCTCTGTCTCCCTCTCTCTCTCTCTAGATCTATCTCTCTCTGTCTAGGTCTCTCTTTCTCCCTCTATCCAAAGATGATATTTTATTAATATTTTTTGGGATAACTTCAAATACTACCCCTGTGATTTCGTGCTTTCTCACTTTAGTGCCCTGTGGTTTTAAACGTATCATTTTAGTACCATGTGGTTTGGTTATTCTCTTTTTGTTATCTTTTCGTTAATTTTTTCGTTAAATTAATGAGAAAGTTAAAACTACAGAATAGTAAAGTGAATATTCGATAAACCATAGGTAGAATATTTGAAGTTTTTCTGTATAATTTAACGAAAAAATTAAAAAAAAAATAACAAAAAAAGAGAATAACCAAACCACAGGGTACTAAAGTGATACGTTTTAAACCACATGGCACTAAAGTGAAAAAGCACGAAACCACAGGGGTGGTATTTGAAGTTATCCCATATTTTTTTAAACGATAATATTTTATGACAATTTTTCGGGAGTTTATCTTGGTGGGAGTTTGTGTTAGTTTTTTTTAAAAAAAAATTTGTGTTAATTTTTTAGACTTCTAAGAGCTATTTTTTGAAAAAAAAAATTCTAGTTTTTTTAAATGTACTGTGTTGCTATTTTTTTCTTTTTTTAAAAAATAAATCTTGTCTTCTTTGTTACTGCATATTGATTTTTCTTAATATTTATCTTGTAATTATGTATTGTTACTACGATAGCATATCAGTGACACCAAAATATTCAATCAATAAAATTATATTTAGTTACAATATTTTAAAAAATTTAAGCCAAAAATTATAATAAATTAGAATTTGAAAAATAAAATGTCGCGCCTAATATATACCAACTCTTTCACTTTAGTTCCTAATATAAGACTGGCTGTCAACTAACTCGAATACAAGTGAATTAGGACTGGCTCGTATTCGTTTGTTTATCAAATAAGTCGAGCACAAACTAGCTCGTTAAAATATCGAGCTGAAAAATTTAATTCGTGCTTGACTTGTTTATTAACGAGCCGAACACGAGCTGGCTCACGAACAGTGAGTCAGATTGCCGCCGTAGTAACTTACATATTTTGCAAATAGATTCATACCTTTACCATTTGTATTATTTTAGTCCATGTAGGCAAATAGTATTATCACTTCACTATCAAATAATGTTTAACCTTACTATGAGGCATTTTCATATGATTTAATGACATTTTTGACTTATAGAAAATAAGTACTTAAAATTGCAAGTTTAATTGTAAGAACATACATATGGAAGAGCAAAATAAAAATTTAGATAAATGCCAGTGATTAATGGTGCAATTAACGTAGAGATATTATCTGGCAAAGAAAAAAAATAAAAAAAGAAAAGAAGATAAAGATTAAATTAGATCTAGAGAAGCTACAAATGCATGGAGACATTTTCAACTATAGGCCATTTTAAAATGACCCACCTAATTTTATTTTTTTTATTAAGACTCTCTCTCTCAATTTTTGTTTCCTTTAGAATTAAGTAAATATAGTCAATTAAATTATGGATTTTGTTAGATCAATTGGTGATTCAGCAAATTTAATATTTTAATTATTTTTTAGCAAATTAAATTAGACTAATTAATGCCTATATGACTAGTATAATATTATTTTTAATAAATTTTTTTGCTTAACCAATTATAATAAATTGAATCAAAAAAAGATTACAAGGTGAAGGTTCTCAACCAATTTCTCAAAGAACAATAGAAAAGGATTTCAATCAAAATAAAAAATAGTTGAAAGTTCTAATTTCCTACTAGCCTGTAGTTGAGAAGGGCTCATTTTATTATTACCTAATAATTAGGTTTAATAAAATTTGAATTAAAAAAAGCATAATAAGAAATGTAGAAATGGCGAAAATCTCAATTAGAAGTTTTAATTTAACAAGTATATAATAACTCTAATATAAAAGTTTACAAGTGTTAGAAATTAAAATTAAAAATAGTCAAGTGTAGAAACGGCAAAAATCTCAATTAAAAGTTTTAATTTAACTAAGTATAATAAGAAATGTAGAAAAGGCAAAAATCTCAATTAGAAGTTTTAATTTAGGAATAATTGCCTATATATCCCTCAAAACTTCGAAAATATCTCATTCACCCTCTACTTTTTTTTCTCTTTCCCCCTCATATATTCCTCCGTTATTCAAAAATATTCATGTACTTACCACCCGTTAAGTTAACTTGGGTAAAACGTGAGTTAAATATCTATCAGAGTTAAAAAAATTAAAATACCTCTTTTACCCTTAACTCAAAGGCAAATAAGAAATGTTGGTAATGGTAGAAGGGTATATTTGAAAAGACCAAAAATCAAAATATTTTTTGTGCCCCTAACTTAAGGGCAAATAAGAAAAGTCGGTGATAGTAGAAGGGTATATTTGAAAGGGCAAAATAGTAATTTTACAGAGATAACAACTATTGCTAACCGTTCACTAACAGAATTTAACTCTAGGGTATATTTGAAATAGGTTGGAACGTAAAAAAAATCTTTTTAATATTAGCCTTCTAAGAGTGATAAATCAGAAAGTCGGAAACTTTTCAGGAGTATATAAGCAATTGCCCCTTTAATTTAACAAGTATAATAACTCTAATATAAAAGTTTACAAGTGTTAGAAATTAAAATTAAAAATAGTCAAGTGTAGAAACGGCAAAAAATCTCAATTAAAAGTTTTAATTTAACTAAGTATAATAACTCTACTATAAAAGTTTACAAGTGGCGGAAATTAAAATTAAAAATAGTTGATAGTCCTAATTTCCAATTCGGGTTTAATAAAATTTTTAATTTCAAAAGTATAATAACAAATATACAAGTGGTATAGTATCCATGTTGGATGTGGCCTACGTGATTTATTCAAGTGGATTCATAAAGATACAGTTGATCTATTCAAGTCGATCTATAAAATATATTAGATCTTACGGTTAGGATGTACGGTTAGGATGTATCTGAACACGTCCTTGATGGACGGACGTAATTTAACATCCTACATTAAGTTGTATATAAATATAACATACAGGAGTCCCGATCTAAACTCTAATCCAAATACCTGTGACGGCTCCATCTCCGGGGATAAGAGAATTAGACTCGAAACGTCGACGATAATTCCGGTAAAAAAATTAAAATCATGGCAGAATGTACTATCCTAATTTCTAATAAAGTTATAACAATCAAATCAACGGGTTCCACCGAGATTTGAACTCGGGGCTATTGGACTCAGAGTCCAATGTCCCCACCACAAGACCATGGAACGGTTCTAAGAAAGGTTTCTTAGTTAATAAAATTAATTATATTAATAATAACAAATATTACTCTTGATGTATATTTTTAACTATATTCTTTTTAATTGGCAAATACTTAACTTTTGGTCGACAATTAAAATTAGAATTTTTAGAAAATTAATGAATCTTGTTAATTATCAACAAAGAGAAGCCAGACAAAAAGACTAATATTTGCTAGTTTAAGATCATTAACTATAGATCAAATTCAACTGGTGAATAATAACCAGATTCAATAAACTGATCTGTGAATAATAATTTTGAGCCCGTCATTATCATCACCTTTATTTGAAAATTAGTTAGAGTCATGCAATGAAGCTAATTAATGACTGATAATTTAGTAAAAATTTTCTAATACAATTGACAAAAAAAATTAAAATTAAAACAAGTCGAGTGGGTATATTTGTAGAGAGGTCCCTTATCTTCCGCACAAGTTTCAATTGAGTCCCTAACCTTCTAATTGGTGCAACTAGATTTTTGAAACTTTATTTCCAAGTTCCAGTTGACTCACCAACGTTTCTGGTCAATTCCAGCAGGGTCACATTCGTCAAAACCTCCCTCATACTACATCAAGGACATGTTTGGTTCACCTATTTTAGACTATGGAATCGGAATGAGATTCATTGATTCCAATGATTGTTGTTTGTTTTAAAGGAATCGGATTCCAACTCCCATTCCACTTTGGAATGGGAATGACTAAATCTATTGATGGTCCAATCCGGCCTTGAATACCGGATTGGCCCATTCCCAAGTAAACTACTAAAAATTCTCTTCCACCAACACCTTCCCTCCTCTCCCTTCATCACTTTCCTCTCTCTTAATCAAAACACACTCTAAAAAATTCTAGATTTTCATTCCAATACCGATTCCATTAATGAACCAAACGTCTTGGGATGATTCATCATTCCATTTTCCATTCCAAAGCAATCCAATTCCATTTTCCATTCCTATTCCAATCGCGAACCAAACATGCCCCAAAAGTCCACAAATGTAGTGGATTAGGTCCATAATATAAAAAACTAATCTTATGTATTGTTTCTCCTTCTTAAATACATATACACTTTATGTTCTCTTATCTTAATTAATATATTAAAATAAAAAATAAAATTCAATAGATATGATATACAATATTTGAAAAAACTTAAATATAAAAAATTTTGTATTTTGAAAACTCGACATCAAGTAGTTCCTAAACTTAACAATATAGAAAGATCCAGTGTTTGATTCATAAAAAATAGTGTTCAAAATTTATGTGTTGAATTATTGCTAAAATGACAAATTCAATCCTGTTTAATAAAGATTACGATGGAGATATTATAATTGAAATAATTAGGAAATGTTATAGTCTTAATTGTTACAATGAAGGCATGTTTGAAAATTAAAAGCTGTAGCCTCATAAACTCGTCCCTCTGTATAAGTCGACATTGGTCGTCCTCCACAGTACTTTGTGTTGTGCGCAAAATAGTAAGTCGCTAGACCAGCTGTGCTGCCTGTGCATAGATTATGTATAGATTCCGTTGAACTCGACACTTTAGTCCCTCTTCAAATAGAGATTGTCACTAAATCTATAAGCGACGAATTTAATATCTGAGTCTGAGTTTGGCTCACCGGAAGCTGGGTTAAGGTTAAAGACCTAATTGCAATAGCTAGAAGGTTTGAACTTCATTGAAACTTGGGTAAAGGGTTAGGAAACATCCTATGTAATTTACCTAATAGAAAAAGTTTGGGGGCCAATATGAAAATCACAATAGTTGAGAGGTTTCTAAACATTTTACCTTACTTTGTTTAGAAAAAACACAGCCAATGGAAATATGCACACAATCTCTCCCCCTCTCTCTCTTGTGATCTCAAAGGATACTTTGGCTCAGGTTAGCTCAGATTTTAATTTTTTAATACGTTTTTCCGCTTTCTTATTTAAATTTGAATCATGCATAGAATGGTTTTTTTTTTTTTTTTTAATTCTCTTCAAGAAGAAGACCTTTCTCAAAAACATTGATTAAATCAGCTTAAACACATGGCTATGATTATGGCACATGAGATGTTTGTGTTTTTGCTTGGTTGGAGAAATAGAGAACTAGTGGGAGAATTTTAATGTTCAAGGGAAAAGGTTTTGGTTATGAGGAGTTTTACATTTTCTATTAGATGTTTTTGTCAAATATTAAATTAAAAGGTTCAAGATCGGGTCAAACCATTGTAGACGTTAGAAGCAACACCATCAACTGCAGGACATTTTGAAGTAGCCCTCTGAAATTTATTGCTTTTTTATTGGAAGCCCTCAATTTTTGTTTGTTTTGATTTTAGTTTATTTCAGTCAATTGACTCGGGGGTTTCATTAAATTAATTTGTGATGCTGTCGAATTTCGCGGCTCTTAACTATTTTTCTGCTAAACAAAGCATGATTTGTTCTGAAAAAATATATATATATAAAAAAAGCCGAGAATATTCTCGTCTTTGGAAAGTTTCTTTTGTAATAGATTAGCTGCATTCCAAGTTGGCCAAGGAAATTTGAAGAACAATTTTTCCTCCAACCTAGATTGCATACTCGAAATAAGCCGAACTATCTGCAGAATTTGGTTTTTCTCCTTTTTTATCTTTCGCGGAAGATTAAAGGAACTACTAATTAAACTGCACATTAACAAAATCAATTAGCCAACTCTTTCAATAGTTTTTTCTCAATTTGTGATTACAGAATCAGTTAACCCCTTAGTCGAGACCTTTATTGACTGCCATTCTGACAAAGAAGGTAATCCTCAATTTTTGCGGCATCAAATTCAAGCGTCGATCTGATAATCTGCTTGTCGGAAAGGATCATACTATTGCCATCTATGGATTTGGAAACTGAGCTTTCTAGTATCAGCTCTCTAGTTCATAAGTTGGTTGAGGATTTGAAATGTGATTCAGTAGATGTGCAGAGAGCAGCAGCAGCAGAGCTGCGGGTTCTCACGAAAGACATGGAAAACGTGGATGTCATTGCAAAATCCGGCGCTATAAGCTTGTTTGTAGGCCTTCTTTATTCATCAGACTCGAAGACTCAAGAGAACGCCGTAACGGCCCTCTTAAACTTATCGATCGCCGATAGTAACAAGATTGCTATTGCAAATTCCAACGCCATCGATCCTCTAATTTATGTTCTTCAAACTGGAAATTCTGAAGCAAAGCGAAACTCAGCTGCAACTCTATACAGCCTTTCGGTGGACAAAGAGAATATGATAAAGATTGGCCGTTCCGGCGTTTATGGGCCTTTAGTAGAATTGTTAATGAACGGGACTCCTCAAGGAAAAAACGATGCGGCTACTGCACTGTTCAATCTATCGATAATTCAAGAGAACAAGATCCGTATCGTGCAGGCCGGGGCTGTAAGGCACCTTGTAAAGCTTATTGATCCGGCTTTTGGGATGGTTGATAAGGCCGTTACTGTTCTGGCGAATCTTGCAATTATTCCCGAAGGGAGGAATGCAATTGTTCGTGAGCGTGGGGTCCCATTATTTGTGGAGGTTGTTGAGTTGGGATCTGCGAGAGCGAAAGAGAATGCTGCTGCGGCTTTGCTTCTGCTCTGTACAAATAGTAATAAATTTTGTCAGCTTGTTCTTCAAGAAGATGTCGTACCACCGTTAGTAGCGTTGTTACAATCTGGCACCCCGCGCGCAAGAGAAAAGGTATTGTACTTGTACTAGCTTCTGTTTAATTCCACTATAAGACTCTTTGGCCTAGCTTTGAAAAGCAACAACTTGGCATTTCACAACCAAAATGTTTGGAGCTTCTGCACACTATAGCGGGAAGTTCGAATGGATTTTGGGTCTCGAAAACAGGAGATCCATTTTTAAGCTTCGGCTTCTATTGCAAGGAAAGATGCCGGAGGTATTTTACTTAAAACACTATAAGTGGCTCTTCAAATAACACTTCTGTAGAATCTCCTGTAAGGTCAAATAGGCAATGTGTAAGTTACGTTTGCATCGTGACGCCGCGGTCAGCCTTTTAATGTTAAAATTTCCAAAGTCCTACTTATTTGATCATATCTGTACGCTGCAATTTGCTGGTTCTTTTATTTTTTCTTTGATTGGTGTAGATTTGTATTGTTATTGGTCCAAGCCATTTTTTTTGTTCCAGTTTTTCTCTCATATTTTATTGTTTCGTATAAGGATTTAAGTGCCGTGGCACGGGGTCGTGCCGAAAACTTGGCGGCATAGTACGGCACGGTGCGTGACGGACTGTGCCGATGCGCGCCGGTCACCAAAAATACATGTGTGCCAACACATAATGGCATGAAATATTTATTTTCTTTAGCAACAGAATATTCTAACTGTTTATTATATATCTTTATCATATTTTTTAAACTTTATTGAAAAAATTACTTACTAATTTAAAGAATAGAGGGTTTTGAGTTGTGCCATCGGCACAGGGCCTGTATCGTGCCGATATATTGTTGGCACGATACGGCACAGTGGATACGGCCTGTGCCGATGGGCACTTAGATCCTTGGTTTTGTATCTAAATTTTTCTTAATTATGGTTTTCTTTTACAGAGATATTTAATGAGGGTTTCATTGTTGTTGGTATTATGTTTTACTGTTCCAGAAGTGGTGATGATATGTTAGGTTTCAAATGACACTAGAAAACAAGGCATTTAAAGATTACGGATGGTTTAACTACACTGAAATAATTATTCAGTATACTATCAACACTTTAGTAGAAGATGTCTTTTTCTAGTATGTTATCTATCATAGATTCATAGTCAAGGATTCCCATGCCACTGGCACGGCCCATGCCGCTGTGCCCGCTGTGCCACCAGCACGACAGAGCACAGCTGCATGGGCCGTGCCAGTGTTGGCATGGGCTCCTATGCTAGTGGCACACAATTGGCACACTGACACGGATTTGGCACGAGTTTTCTATTTTTTTTTTCCTTCAAGGAATGTTAGCTTTTTAGGATGTTTTAAGGCTTGTAATGCATTTAAACTTGATCCAAACTGTATCTCTCATCTAGTCCAAGTCGAGTCATACGCAACTCATAAAAATACATAAATACTAATATAAAACTAATAATTAAGAACACATAATATTAGAGATAATTCAGTATGCCCAAATTATAACTCTAAAGTCTAAAATTTTATCTTCCATTGCTAGTAGTACATTGAGTGCCTAAGTGGATCTTACTGGTGATTGTCATCATCAGTTACTATTTTGATCCCTCGGCTATATAAATATTGCTGATGCTGGTGAAGGCTGGTTTGGTGTTGATGTATCACGTAATAATTGCTCATTATAGCGAACTGTATCATGATGCACATGTGCTATCGCGATCGGCATTGGCACAGGAACAGCGGTGACATCATAAAAAGACCTCTTTTTGGCCCCTTAAAATATATTAAAAAAAAGAGTAAATAAGTTCGTGCCAAACTGTGCTAGTTCGACATTAACGAGCACGGGACAATACAGGGGTGGCATGTCCTGATACAGGGCAATACAGGAGTGCCACGCCACGATACAGGGCGGCACGCCCATAATTTCTGGGTGCTAGGTAGCACGGACCTATGCCACGTGCCAGTACGCTATCGGCACGGTACGGCACGGATTCGTACCACCGGCACGGGCAATCCTTGACATAGAAATATTAACATGATGGATCATGTTGCAGATCAGGAATCTTTACTATAGTTACACGCATCTTTTGGCTTAACAATGCCTGCATGCTTTCTGCATCCTTCTCAATAACAGTTTTATGCTTCTTATTTTGATTAATGCCATTTATCATTCGTTTTCTAAAGGACCTAAAAAATTTTTTTTTTTTTTTTTCTCCAAACAACCATGTTTATCAGTGTACTTGTTACTCAGTATGTCAATAATACCTATTTCAGAGAGGATCATCCTATAATATAGGTTCTAATTACCTGCTTTTTCTACTATTTTCTTTTTAATTCATTTTTTTTCAGTTGACAAAAGTAACAGTTAAGCTGGAAATATACTTATCATTTATCTGTTCAAGTAAAAAAAGAACGAGAGAATAACTTTTTTATAACAAAAATATGCACCTGCTCCAATGCTTGTTTTCTAAGTCAGCTGATCAGATTTCTCTCCTTGCACTCTGCAGGCTGCAGCTCTTCTAAGCTTTATACGGAACCAAATACATGGAAATGCAAGGAGGTGATGATCTTATATAGATCTACAATTTATGTATAGTGACTCCTTTGGGAAAATTATTTGTTTAATCATGAGTAATTGAGTTTACAATGTGTATATTAACTACTCCCTTTGTATGGTTATATGTTAATTGTTTTTAGGGGCTGGAATGTCTTGGGGTGTAAATTTAATTGTTTTAACTGTATCTTTATAGGGTATGAATGCGTTGTACTGAACTCTTTGAGGGTCTTTTTTTTTTCTCCTTTTTCATATAACAACAAATGGTGCTAGGTTGAGCCCCGATTGGTTGAATTTTTGTGAATTTGATGCTGTAGAATTTTTTGATTGAGCATCCTTTTTTCTATATTACTTGTGTGCTCATTCTTTTCTTCTCTCTAGAAATAAAAATGTTAGTTTGATCTTGTAGTTTTTTTGCACTTGAGCATCCTTTGTTCGAACGGCTTGTATAGTTGTTTTCGTCTTCTCCTGACAATTAACGGTCTATTTGCGCCTACTGTATGAGATGGTATTGTTTGATTAAGTGCTGTCTGAATAGTTTCATTCAAAACAAAAAGAAAAAAGAAAAAGAAAAATACTATATTAATGCATCCTATTCAGCATATTCCAAAACACCAAATTGCAGGTCATAAGTTCGTAGAAATCGGTATAACCGTCAACTACATACGATCAAACGGTTCCTCAGTGTTCATCTCAAAGAAACTCATCAAAACAAACTTATCTTTCCTGGCTGATTATTATGGAAGTTCTTTCTCCTGTTCAGTGTGAACAGCATTACCTTTCTGGGGGTGAGGAGTGTATACAAATAAAAGCCTATATGCTCAAAAGTTCTGGAGTCAGTTATGCTATTTAACAATTCATTCATGCCCTGTTAACAATTTCCGCGGCATACCGACATGTATGAGATACATCACAGAGGACCTTATTAGGTCTCTGTTTCCGGAACAGTAGGTGCTAATCATATATATGAAGGGCAAAACGAATGGATAGTATGGCTTGCTAGTCGCTAAACTTTGCACTATAAACAATTTTCCCCGCAATTTAGCCAATATCAAACTACACCCATGCTCATAATGTAAATTCAAAAGGCCAAAGCTACCAAGAAATCCAACTGCATGGCCGATCGACGCCAGCTTCACTTTGATCTCTCCACAAGCCACGGAGTTTCTTGGTTCGCTCGGTCTATATGCCTTAAAGTCTGAGAGTAGAGTATGTCACACGTCGATGTCACCCCCGGAGCTGGCGGAGTCAGCGTCACTACCATCACTCTCGCTGCTGCTACTACCACTGCCACTGCCACTCCCACTGCTACCGCTGCTGCTGCTACTCCCGCTCGAGCTGGAGGTGTCATCGTCCTCCTCCTGCGGCTCCTTTCCACCCTCCTCTGCGTTGACCTGGGCCCGAAGGGCCTCAGCCGCATTGAGCCCCTCGTCTACATCATCGTTCACGTCCACATCAGCAATCTCATCGTCGGTGTCGTCCTGGGTTGGGATGTTGATGTCAAACCCTAAATCTGCCTCGCCTTGCGGTGTCTGCCGCCCAGTAGCCACTGTCTTGACTGGTGACGCCGGATCGTCATCCCCCAGGATATCAAGGTTCTCCTCCTGTTCAGGTGATTTGGGATCAGGTGATGTCGAGAATAGGCTCGAGATAATGGAATGGTATGCACTATTCTTGTTTGATGGCTTTGAACCTGTCAAATAACAATAAACGCCAAACTGTATTAGGTAGAATTTCAAAAGAATAAAGAAAGAAAATAAATGAAGAAACAAGGCACACATAAGCGTGCCAGAAATTATGGTACATTTTGAGAACAAAATAAAATTAAGAAACTGATCCACATGAAGAATGCCCTTATTCTTAATACTCAGAAGAAAGAGAATTCACGTCTTGATTGAAAGGCAAAAAACGAATTGAGGTATCTGATTGGGCTACATAACAGCATGCTAGTAATCATGGTATATATGATATATCTGCTAAATTTAGATTTATATATTGATTATTAAACCACTGAACTACATTTGAGAATTTTGTTATTCCTGATACTTGCAAAAGAGATGTCTCACTTGAATTTAGGGTAAAAAGAATTGAGGCATCTTAATGTGTTCAAAGATACAAAAAGTAGAATTCTTCCAAAGCTAAAGGCAATAAAAAATTGATCCTTCTTATGCTCCAAGAGAAATTTGTGAGGAAAAAGGAAAATTCGTTGTACTCCATATTGCTGTTTACGTTAAGATTTTGTTTTCCATGATACATTCATTTGAGAGTACACTGAGAATGAAAGTAATTGTTGTCGAACATGTACTTTCCTCTCATTTTATTAAGCTAAATATAGTTCACCAACCAAAACTAAATAAATAAATAAAGAAGTTACCTGGACTATCTGGTTCACCGACATCAATTTTCTCCACCTGAACCTGAGTATTCCGAACATAGTTATATTCAGCTTGTAAGATAATAGCTTAAGAAGCAAGCAAGAAATACATCATGATCATCAAAAACAACAATTTTTACACGACTTCTGTAAAAACATGTATAAATTAACAACATTGTCTCATAAGAAACACAAATTTGAACATGGAAAAAAAACAGTGAATTACCACAGAAGCAAAGGAGAGGGGGAAAAAATACATTTTAACAGCACAGTATAGTGATAAAATAATTGATTCATCTGAATTCATGGAAAATTCTAGACTGCAGATGATGGTGCAACATGCAAACATCCTCTAGTTGCTAAAAAAAAAAGATCTAATCAAATTGTTTTCAGCAACCTCCAAAATGAACTGAAAGAAAGGTAGAAGATTGATGTACTCGACATCTCACCATCAACGTCAAAGCCAGGATTTTATTCGCCTAATATAGTATTATTTTCCAGCAAAAACTGTAAGAATCTAATGAACTTGACAGAATTTTCTGACACCAAAAGTAATGAAAGCTGAGGTAGAAAATTTAAATGTTAAAAGCTCGGGTAGCCATTATAAAATGTGTTATAGTTCAGACAGAATTCCTGTGTGTTTTCACTAAAAACTGTACCAAGATCAAGAATTTGAATACATTAAAAGAACTTGCAGGAACTGAAGGCACTAAAAGTTTGATTATATTAAAAGAACTTACAGGAACTGAAGGCACAATTGGTTTGCTCACAGGCTGAGCTTTAGCAACTTTTGCTAAGGGAGGAGAACCCGAATCGGCACCTGTTCCAGCTGACGAGGCAGCTGCCAAATTAACTGCAGCAGCAGACTCGCCAGGCAAGCGAATATGCCTCAACCTCTTCACGGCCCTATGTAACCGCTCCAGCCGAAAAGTCTCACCATCGAAAAATAAGACTCCATCGTTATCTTTGTATTCCTCACTGCTACCCTCAAAGGTCACTTTTGGCTTTCCGGGCTGGTTGTTATGAAATTCCACAGTGACCCGGTTCTCCTTGCTCTTGTGCAAAGACCCAGGTTGGGTCTTGTCAATCGATGCCGGTTTAAATTCATCTATCAATTTCGAATAAAGCCAATGATTTAAAATTCCAGTTTAACTATGAACATTAATACCATTTTCCAGTAAAGCAGATATGGATTCCACAATTTCAAACCCCATTAATGATTAATGTGGGATCAAATTGCAAATCAAGAAAACAGTACACAACTTTAAGAAAGTTTCAGAAGACAAATCGAGATGCAACTAAAGTTATATTTGACAGTGCTGAAATAGACTGCTGAGTTCTCACGGAAGTCGGTCAACAGGACAGAATCACAAAAGAAATAATAATAGAACCACAAAAAATTTGAAAGAACCATGAAAGCCTATTCTGGTACAATAAAATAAGTTTTGTTACATATATTGAGTGATAGATAATAAGTGAATATGATGAATTTCTAATATAACTATAGCCTTTCGAAATTATGGGGTTTGAAACAAATGTTGTTAAAACTGATCTGCTTTCACCTAAACATATATTCTCAAGTAAAACAATCTACAATATGCTACAGTGTTCCATAAGAAAAGAAAAGGAAAATAGTCCAGACTATGAACTTTGGCCTGATTACACTTAACCACACGAAAATTAAAAGACACATAAACATTAAATTAGTTTTAAACAGCTACATGAACACAACTTTCACTACCTTAACTCGACACAGCAGTTATGTAAGGATCAGATAAGTAAAATAGCCCTAAATTTGTCTTAGCATTCAAAAAGGAAAAGGTAAACATGTGAGCTTTGAGGATCCAATGACCATCACGATTTATAATTAGTTGCAGAATTGCACAGAAGTTGGTTTGGGTGGTTAACTAATGAGCATCTTAAAACCACCCAATGTATTCTCACAATGTCCAAACAAAATTTTTAACCGCAATATTCGAAAACCAAATATAAAGCATTCCGAAAATTGCTAAGAGCTATGGGAAAGTTGAAACATAGATTTAGGGGTCAAATGGCTATCACGATCCATAACTAGTCACAGAATAAAAAATTTGAAGTTCAGGTGGCTAAGTGTGGTTGAGCCAAAGCTCGATTCGCAAACTACCAATTTCTTATTAACTCAGAATACAAAGTAGAGGGAATTCCCACAATGTCCAAACCGACAAGCATCTTAAAATCAATACAATTTCCACATTTGAGCTCCTTGTTACAAATAAAACTATCAGTTACAATTTTCGATTTCGCACACACAAAATTGACTAGTTTTTTAACAGCAGTATTAGAGACGAACCGCATATAGCGATTCCAAATCGCTGAGAGCTACGACTACAATAATAAGGGACTTCGTGACGAATCAAACATGGAAAACATCTATGATTCTACATCAAATTATCCACAAAATTACCGAAGAAACCCTAATTCAACCGAAATTCTTAGGTTAGCAAAGACAGAATCAATGAAACCCTAAAAAAGGGGCGAGGAAGGAGCGAGTCTAGGGTTTTGAGGCTCACAACGAAGGGTGCAAAACTTGGTTGAAGCGTGGTCTCGGAAGGAACGGCCCAATCTGATGTTGTACCACCTGTCGTGGTGCGGGGCGGAGCTCGGCTCGCCATTGTTGTTCGCCATCGTCTTCGACCCCTCTCTCTCTCTCTTTCTCTCTCTTCGATCTAAGCTCGGATCACCATAAAAGAAGACAAAAAAAAAAGGAAAAGAATAATCGCATATGTGTCCCTGTACAGACATTAAATTGCGGATACTTCTTTATAAAATTTTAGCACACGGGAAAATAAAATATTTTAATAATAAATTTTAATTAAAATATTTATATATTTTTTTCTATTAATTATTAATTAAATAAATTTATAGAATGTAATTTAAATAAAAATAATGTAAATTGGTTTATGTGCCACATAAATTTTTATAAGAACTTGTTAGTAATTAAATTAGTTTATAAAGATATATGTAAGAAAAAGAAAAAAATTATTAAAAATTTTATATAAATTAAATTAATAGATATATTAACTATTAGTTATTAGTTATTTAAATTTTTTTATAAAAATATTTTGTTAAATTTTATACCTTAATAAATATTTTGTTTAATTAACTAAAATTAATCATAAAAAATAAAAATTATAAAAATCAGTTAAAAAAGTAAATTTGAGTCATCTTCACACATTTCTCACCAAAAATTTTTACGGTGAAAATATAGAAAGACTTCCTAAACTTTTACCGTTTGGTTCGAAAATAAGCGAGAACTAGCTACACCAGGGATAAAAACAAGTGTGGGGATAAGAAAAATAGTGTTTGGATGAAAATTAGGTTATACCCGGGATAAGAAAAATAGCGTTTGGATAGATGATATGGAATAAGAGGGATAGTGGATAGTTATATATAGAAAATGGAGGTATAGGTAGAGATAGTTATACCAACTTATTTCAGGTACCGGAAACCACTATTCTCGGATAAAAAATTTGTGTTTGGGTATAAAGGGGGAGATAAGGCCTTATACTCGGCCTTATTCCCGATCCAAACACATATATTATTAGTTTTTTTGACTAAAGTAATATTATTAAAACTTTATAAATTAATTCATTAGTAATTTCACCATATTTAATAATTTTAATTAGGCTAAATTACAGAAAATCCTCCTGTCAAAATTCAATTTTTCACTTTCCCCCCTATCATTCAAAAACCTACATTTTGCCCCCTCGAAAAACGAAAAATATTCACAGGGGAGTACGGTGTGACAAAATGACGAAATTACTCTCATCTTCTTTGTCTTCTCCCCTAGCTTATAGAACCCGCACCTTCGCCGGCGCCTTTCTCGACTCCAGCTGCGGCACCATTTCCTCACCTACTCCTCTAGCATACTCACGGCCCCTTTATTTCGGTGACTCTAGGGAGAAAATCGTGGTGGGTATGGGCGGAGAGGTGGGCGAGGGCGAGGGTAAGGCGGCATAGGAAGCCAAGGACGTGAATCTGGGCACGGATAGCGCGAAGACGAGGCCGAGAGCGAGGCGGTGGAGTCGGGCGAGGCGGTGCGGCCGAAGATGTTGGTGAGGAAGGAGGAGGAAGGAGGAGGAAGATGAGGGTTTTCAGGGGCATTTTGAGTATAAAAAATATAAGATAAACGGAACCCTAATGGAATGATGACGGCGGGGGCCGAAGTGAATATTTTTTATTTTTTGAGGGGGCAAAGTGTAGGTTTTTGAATGATATGAGGGGAAAGTGAAAAAGCGGGTATTGATAAGGGGGTTTTCTGTAATTTAGTCTTTTAATTAGTTTTGGTCTTTTTAATTTAACTAAGTATAAAAATTAGAATACAAAAGAAATTAGAACTTGAGTGTATCTCAATTTAGAAAAATTATAGTTGAGGGGTATCTATATATTTTTACCTACATTAAAGGGAAGGATACTATTCGGTGCACCGGGTGTATAAGTAAATTTTGTGCACTTTATTTTTAGAAGAGGCTTTCTATATAGTTTAGATTGCATTTATAAAATTATATTTTAATTTTATAATATTAATTATTAAAAATTAGGATTAGTATATGTAATATTTATAGACCGGGTGTAAACAATTTATTTATAGATGATGAGTGGGTTGGGAGGAGAATCATTCCATGTTTCGGGTGTATAATTGTATCTTAAAGAACGCATTGATAAATCCATGTTATTGAAACTTAAACTCTATACTATTTTGCATATAAACTTTTTATATAGTATAGATTATATCTATTAAATTATACTTTAGTTTTAAATTAAGAAAATAGGTTTGGTGCATATTATATTCTTATAGATCAGGTGCTGCAAGTTTTATGAAGTGGAGAAAGGAGAATTGAGAGCAATGAGAAGACATGTGTCGCCTCCACACTCCTTGATGTGACCGAACTCTCCTTTCATATAGTTGTATATAAATTTATCTCTCCAAAATTTAAGATTTCTTCATATATATTCTTACTGTTAGTTTTTTGTTGGCAATGTTAGGTTAACCATGGAAAAATAAAACTAAACAACTTAACATTAATATATAAAATGATCGTTTTACTTTTCTTATACAACTCAGCCATAAATGAGCTTTCTTATGAAGGCCACTAGTAGGGTTGTCGTCATAACCGACAATTGATTGGAGGGTCCAGAAGAGGGGCTCGTAAATGGTGCAAGATAGGATCTTGGTCACCGCCTTGCGTCGCCCGCAAAGTCGGGCAATGACTATAATGGCGGCGACTATGGCGAAGGGTGAGCGGTGCCACCTAGGGTTAGGGTTTTCTTGGAGTATAATAGCTTGGAGAGAGAAAGAGGGAGGGTGAAGAGAGAAAGAGGCAGTGGGAACGTGGAGGGTTGGGTAGGAGAAAGAGAGGAGGAGGAAAAGGCTTAGGTACTTTTTGAAATGATGTTTTTGTACATTTGTAACCATTACCAATATTAGGAGGGATAAATTTTTAATGATAATATTGTAATTTCACTTACTAACCAATAAAAATAAGCATAGAATAAATAGTGTCCTACCCTAAATCCCTTCTGTTCAAATCATGACCACGGCATCTCTATACGATTCAAATTCGAATTTTAAATTTAAATTCTATAAAAATATTAGACTTAGAAAAGTAACAACACCTACTAACACCTAAAAGATAGATCATAGTAGCGCAATAGGATATTCAATAATGTATACAATAATTAAAAGATAATAATACAATATAAATTGCTATTACTTAAGTGCATACTATCTGTACACAATATCATCTAGCCACGTAGTCCGCTCTTAAGTCCACTATCCAGTGCTATCTGCCAAATAAATGGGGACGCGTGGGGTGCTTTAGGTGAAGTAGCTGCATTATCCTGCTCAGTTGATCGGACTCCACTCACGGTCGACCACCTCATATATTCGAACCAAATTGTATACGGTGATCGGCTCTGGCAGTGCTCAACTGATGCTCGGCCTGGTTTTAAAATTCAAAACAATTACACCATAAGAAAAAAAAATTCAAATATCTAAATATTTGAATTTAAATTTAAAAAGTGAAAGATCAGGAGGTTACAAATAATAGTAAATTAGAGGAACAAATATGAACATATCAGGGGATAAATTTAATAACTTAAACTTTGGAGGGATATATATGTAATTTGATAACTTTATAGGAACCCATATGAAATTGCTCATTATTATTAAATAGCACTATAGCAGGGCTTTTTTTTGTATTTAGTCCCCTCAAAAAACTTTTCTTTTTACAAATAATCGTAGCAAATTTATATTTGCATATATGATCCTCTCTTTGTCACACAAGCATCACGTTGGCATTTTTTAAGTTGTACGCGATGATTGAATTATTGTGTTCATATCGACACTCTAGTCCCTCTTTTTTATCTTAGGGGCGATAAAAAATATAAAAAGAAATACGGTGATCCAATCACCATGTTTAAATACGGTAATTAAATCACCGCGTTCAACTTAAAAACGCCACCTCGACACTCACATGGCAAGAAGAGGACTATTTATGTAAATATAAATTTATTAGAACCATTTATAAAAAAAAAGTTTTGAGGGGCTAAATGCAAAAAAACCCCTAAATAGCATGTTATTGCCTACACTCACTTTCACTTTTGTTCACTAAATTCAACATTTAAAGGTACTAAACTATAAAAAATTTTACACATATTTATTATTAGAGGGCAAATATTAGTGCCTACACTCAATTTGTTAATTTGCAAACTTTTTACTTGGATTAGAGACCCTAATTATAAAAGTTTCACTCTAAAATTTAAATATATTTAGTATTAGAGGACAACTTATGTCTACCGTTGCTTTCATTTTGATCCAGAACTTTCAAATTCAAGATTAGAGATCATAAACTTCTAAATTTTTTTTGCTTTAACCCGTATATATTTATATTATTATTTGAGGACAGTTTATGACATACAACCAATTGATATCATAGCAAACTTTTTTTCTATTCTTACATTTTAACCCTTCCGTACTTAGAGTTATAATCTTTCTTTATAAAGAAATTAGATGGAAAGATAAAAAACCACCAAATTTACAACATATGAACTAGATAAAAAATATTAATTTTTAGTCTAAAGCAAGAACTAAAATAAAATACTTTTTAAAGTTAAAAAGATAAAGTGCCACGTCAAAATTATAATGGAAGTTCTTATTGAAAAATTGAATAGTAAAATCAAAATTTTAAAAAATTGCTTAGTCGATTCAAAATAATTCATAGCTTTGTTAGTTAATTCGTGAATAATTCGTGAATCGCAAATTATGGAATAAACGAATAAAAGTCCGTATACATATTTTTTTTCTAAAAATTCAAAATAAAATGCGTTTTTTTTTGGGTTTAAGGTTATTATTGGCGAATAATTTTCCAGAATTATTCGTCCAAAAAGACGGGGCTTATCTCGGGGTCCGTACGCTCCTCTAGGCAGTACTCGTAGGCACGCTAGCTCAAAACAGGAAAGAATAAGGGCATGTTTGTTTCGTCGAAACTAGACTTTGAGTTGAAGTGGACTTTGGGTTGAAGTGGAGTTCGGTGAAAACTACTTTTTTTTCGCTGTTTGTTTCGTAGTTATAGAAGTGAAGTTTTATTAGTTCTGCTGTTTGTTTGGTAGGAAGTGTATGATATAAAACTATAATAATAAATAATTTAATAAATAAAAATAATATAATTATATTTTTATATAATTAAAATTTAATTATATAATATTTTTATATATAAATAAATAATTATATAATATTATTTAATTATATAATTATATTTTTATATAATATTTTAATTATATAATTAAAATTTAATTATATTAAATTTTAATTAAAATTTAATTATATAATATTTTAAATATATAATTAAAAATAATATAATTATATAATTATATTTTTATATAATTAAAAATAATATTTTTTTCTTCATCTCTTTTCACCATAATTGACTTCGGCCTAAGGTGGGCCGAAGTCAATTACGCCATTTTGGGTTAAGTCGACCGTAACTTTTTTACGGCGACCCAAACGACAGAAGTGATCGGTTTTGACGAAAACGACTTTCCCCTCACCACTTCCACCCAAAAAAACGTGCCCTAAATAAATAACAAAAAAGCTCAAAATTTTTAGCCCTAGCTTCTGGCCCCTGCCTCCGCCCCCCATCCCTTCCCCTCCCCGCTTCCCTTCCGGCAGCTCGCCGATCGCCATCGGAAGCCCCCGCAGGGCCAGACGTCGCTCGACATCGAAGATCGGGTTCTTTAGAACCCTCCTCGCCCAGGGCCGCGCACCGCTCGCCATCGGAACGCCCCGCGAGGCCGAGCATCGGAAGTTCGGAACCACCCCGGCCGCGCACCGCTCGCCATCGGAACCCCCCGCGTGGCCGCGCACCACTCGCAATATGGTTCCGAGTTCCGCTGTTCCGCTGCCGCACGCCCACTTCATCTGGTACAAAACTACAAATTCATATTTTCCATGACTATGAGTGGAGTTAATATTTGCTATTATCTGCATGTTAAGTGCCAAATTTTTAGAATCCTAGCAATATTGTTTTCTTCTCCCTGGTTAATTTTGATTTCTATTTAGAACAGTTTTTCTCTTATATATATGGTTGATATTGTTGCTGTTGTGTTTTTCATTTCACCCAAAACATCCTTCTCTTCCTCTAAACTCATTAGTCCTTCTCTTACTTGCTTGATTATTTACATATTGTGGGGCATAATATAGTTTGCTTTTTTTTTCTTCTTTTTTTTTTTTTTTTTTAAACTTAATCTGCTTAATTTTGTAGCTCTTTATTTTTATATTCTTAAGAATTATGAGTATTTATGCTAATTGCATAAATCTAGAGGAAAAAAAATTAATTTAATAGTCGAATTTTTGACCCCGAATTTTTAATTGGTGAACGTATAATATCCGTATAAATCACTATCCGATTAATTGGCGAATCTGTTTTTTAGCCGTATTTTTCAACGAATTTAAAAATTAGGATACAAATTTTATTCGTATTATATCCGTACCGAATTTTTGCCGAATCCGAATTAACTAACTATGGTTCATAGTGTAGGTAATTTCTTGTACGTTTTTACCTTTTTAATATCAAATCTAGAACTACATGGAGCAAAATAGAACTTGGATCGGAGACTGTGGTACAATTTGTCAAGTATTAGATCTTGTTTGGATGTCAGAATAATATATTTAATGATAATTTATTTAGTACAAATATTTTTCTTGTATGATTTGTAGTTAGGTTTTCGATATTCACTCCTTAAAAATTTCAACTGTTATGATTTAATAAAATAACATATCGTGCAATGCAACATATACATCTATATCATAAGTGTGAATCTTACACCCTAGGCTCTTTATGGTATAGATTTATCCTCTTGCCATATTAAATTTTTATTCTTTTAACGAAAACATATTAGGATTTTTAAATCTTAGAATGTAAAGGGAGTAAAATGCACACTATATGGAGTGTACTTGTAGCAATTTTTCTTATATAATTTACCTATAGACGCGTTTGGTTCGTATTATCCTATTAGAATTACTAGAAATTATTCATAAAGCTTTTTAGATTACAGCATTTTCTTCATCTCATATGTAGTCTTGTCATTAATACATAATTAGTAATAGCGCAAGACTACTCCAGGGCCTGTTTGGTTGGCGTTACACTGTTAAGATTACAGAAAATCTTATATAAATCTTTTCAGATTAGTGCGTTTGCTTTATTTCGCATATAATTCAGTAAATAATGCAGCATTACTAATAGCGCAATATAGCCCCTAAAATATTAGTAGGAGAGCGTGTGGGTGTCTTCTATTACTAATTGAGAGAGAGAGAGAGAGAGAGAGAGAGAGAGAGAGAGAGAGAGAGAGAGAGAGAGAGAGAGAGAGAGAGAGAGAGGAAAGCATAAGGGCTCTACCAGAACGAATTGGGGAGAGAGAGAGAGAGAGAGAGAGAGAGGAAAGTATAAAGGCTCTACCCGAACGAATTGGGGAGAGAGAGAGAGAGAGAGAGGAGAGTATTGTGGGCGTGGTGCCGCCGGCGATTGAAAACCCCCCATAGTGGCGACGGAGGAGGTAGTCTTCCAACGCCCCTCTCCCTCCGCCCTCCGCCCCCCCTCCCCAATTTAAGATTTTCAAAATTCGAATTCTCACATAGTCCTTCAAAAAAATTATTTATAAAACTAGTCTTATATGGTGAACGATTCACTGTTTTTTAAATGCGGTAAACTGTTTACTACTTTCTCAAAACGTTAAAATTATTTTTATTGTTTAATGTTATACATCCTTTGGAGTTCGGATGTAGAAAAAATTTGGGAAAAGCGGTGAATGATTTAATGCTTTTAGAAAGCGGTGAATCTAAAACGGTAAATTATTCACCACTTAAGCCTAATTTTATAAATAAAAAATTTGAATGTCTATTTTTATAATTAAAAAACTCTGTAGGGTTAGTCCCCCAAAAACCCCGATGAATGATGTGTATGGATGCACCGGGTGCAAGTAGACCCAAAATATGCGCACAAATCCGCACCCAACCCCTGCTCTGCCTTCTACTTCAGATATCCGGGCTGTGGTCTCCTTCCTCCACCCTTCATTGTCCCTCCCCTTTCTCTACCCTGTCACCTCCTTTTTTCTCTCAGTGCCGCATCTTTATGCACTGACTATTCTTGTCATACCGCTCCATCTTTTGCTTTTCCCTCTTTTTCACCTTCCTCTTATCCAAATCAATGTGCTGGCATCCATGGTTTTGATCACCGATTTTAAGGTTGGTTTCTGAAGCTTATATTCGTGTTCATTTGCATTTCAAAATTTGCATAATTATGCGAAAAAAGAAAGTGATTGTATGGAACTGCTTGTCTCTACTAATAACAAAGAGAGAAGTTAGGTACTCAAGTAGTTTGTATATGTAGGAGTTTCTCTCATTTGGTTGATCTTGATACAAGTCTGTAACCGTACAAAATCTTCCAGCATGGACATAAAGATCCTTTCCTTGGATTGCTGTGAGATATTGAAGCTTCCTAATGCTTAGGAGATTTTTGTTGATTACTGTGTAGAGAAAAGTATATTACTGTTCTGGATCTTCTAATTAATATGTTACTTTCCTATTTCAGTTATCTAGAATAAACTTGTCAGCGTTACGATGTCTATTGTTCGTACCATGCTTCTAAGATCAATGAGAGCTCACTATTCTCTAGGAAGACGCTTCGTCAGTAACGATGGCTATGATCATGCAATCACGGAGCTTAATAAGGTAATCTCTTTACACTTGTCAGTGTAACCAATCTTTCTTCTGAGATGAATTGATCTACAATGAATCTTTTTGCCGCTTTAGAAATCATCACTGCATACAACCAAAAATCTTTAAGGAAAAGCAGCCTATCTAGTTATTATTTGAAATACTTAATTTTTCTCTTTAGGTGACAAGTACCATATCTTCTCATATTTCAGAGCTAAAAAAACCTAATATATGAATATGGAGGTTACATATTTGTAATGCTAGTGATATTATGTTTACTGAAGTAGCCCTGATTACTTCATAAAGTTGCTGCTTTGGGGTTCTGAAAAAGCTATGCTGCATATACAGGATGTCACGAACAAAGAAACTGGTATTACAAATCTTCAGAAAGCGATACATGAAATTATTTCATGATAGAAGAGTAATATTTATTCAGGACAATTATTCACTTGCAAGCATTGCTAATTAAGTAATCAAATAAAAAGTGAGCTTTCCACAGCAAAATGATTAAGAACAACAAGTCATTAATTGTTTAAAGACACAATCACTGCAGCAAGTATTGCGGTATGTCACTGGGCTTGGCATTTTATTAGCCATAGGACGATCCTGCAGAGGGTGAACTTTGTGCTCCAGGCCACTAGTATGCTTTACTTGAATACCTATACTCTTGCCATAGATTTTTCTTTTTTCTCCTGTTTGTTTCTTGAATGCTATCCTAGTTGTTCTTAACTGTGTTGTCACTTGTCATGCTGTATCTTTAACTCATTGATGGAATTGCTCTAATGGCAACAAGTTTCTTGAAAATAATAAGCTAGATTTCCATTTAAGGATTATAATTTTGGAAAACCTAATTTTCTAAAATTAATCTTCAATTTAATTTAAACTTTATTGCAACTAAGTGATTAATTCTTCAATTGGAATCTGCATATATGCCCATTATTCTTTTACTAATTTCATTAAATTTTCTTTGATTTCACTGAAATTGATGGTTGCAAGTTGGGGAATTAATCCTTTCCCGGATTAACACTTGATTTTATCAAATTGAATCGTTTAAATGCATGAATGGTTTAAAAAAAGTGATCAACAAAGAAATTCCAAGCTTTTTTTTATTGGAAAAAGGTAGTAAGAGGTTGTTTGCGTTTTGTAGTCGACAGGGAGTGTTCCACATCCATACCTTGTCAACTCGATACATACTGCCCATGCTGACCTAAATTAGTGGCAAATCTTGTTCCATAGAGTATAGGTGAACTTACTCTGGCGTAAACTTTCAGATTAGGGTGACAATTGGCCGTAGCCCACACAGTGGCCTCTGATTTGTAAATAGACTACCCATAACAATAATCAATGAAATATTGAAGCTTTATCACTGAAAAATACTTGGCACACAAAAGAATTGAAGAAAGGTTTTTTGTGAACCCTTCTGCAATTTGTCCAAACAAATATATTAAACTGAGGTGTATCTGTGCCTTTTCCATGAGTAAAGAGCTAGCTTATTATAATATCCATACATTCTAGTTCCAAACTAGTAGATTGAGGTGGTACTTATGGTGATATTCAAATAATTGTATATTTGGTTCTTTAATAAGTGATTATTTTTCGGCAATCCAAGTAGACTCTACTTCATGGTAACTGCTTATTACCATTGATTATACATTTTATAATATTTTAGAAAAGTTCCGCGACTCTTCCCTCTATCTTCTGAGTTCTGTTTCATCACTTCTTTGCTCAATAACCGAACAGGTGAACTTATACCTCCGCTATTATGACTTGGTTTATAGTTGCATGCTAAATGATCTATCACAGTCCAATTTGGCCTGAGAGTATGAGATACTGTTGTTTATCAAGTTGCTTGTAGCTAATACTGTGTATGATGTAGTTTAAAGCGTGTCTAGAACATTTATATTAGTAAATTTGTGCTTAAATCACTGACAGTCTGATTTTTCTTAGGCTGAAAACAATTATCATGTTATACATTGGTACTCCTGTTTCGCGTAGAGCTGTATAACATATATATTCTAAACTCAATAATCTTAATGATTGGATAGCAATAGTATACACCACTCACAAATGATTTCTATATCATTGCACTGATCTATTATTCTCTCCATTACATTTTCATGTAACCTATAATCTCAGGAAATGGAGTCGATATTTGGCGAAGCCCCTTCAAGCGGTGCTTTTACCCCAAGTGCTTCTAAGGAACCCCAGCTAGGTTCTCCTTCTGTCAAAAGCCAAACTAAACTAACTCATGTTGACAGTAGTGGGCAGGCCACAATGGTGGATATCTCCTCAAAAGAAGACACAAAAAGAGTCGCCGTAGCTAATTGCAGAGTACTCCTCGGCCCAAAGGTGTTCAATCTGGTTTCCTCCAACCAGATAGCAAAAGGAGACGTTCTAAATGTGGCAAAAATTGCCGGAATCAATGGTGCTAAGCAGACGAGCAGTCTCATCCCTTTGTGCCATAATATTTCGCTGACACATATCCGTGTTGATCTTACTCTTAATAAGGAGGAATTTAGCGTGGAGATAGAAGGAGAGGCCACGACTACCGGTAAAACGGGTGTGGAGATGGAAGCGCTGACGGCTGTGGCAGTTGCAGGGCTCACTGTGTACGACATGTGCAAGGCTGCTTCAAAGGATATTTGCATTACGGAGGTCCGGCTCAAGCACAAAAGTGGGGGAAAGAGTGGGGAATGGTCACATAAACAGTGATTTTTTGGTTATGGTGTCAATTTTAAAAATATGTGTGACGAGAAGGAAATACTGACTGCTGTCCATTTGGAGGCGACTGGCTTGGATTCCGAATCATTTGGTTTCAGACCGGAGTTGATGATGCCCTTTAGTTGGTAACCAGTGATCATGTATTTGAATTCTTTCCACCTCTTTGTATCTCTGATGAAAGAGGACTCCTTGGGCCCTTTTGGCAACTTTAATTAGATTGGATAAGATAAAATGGGGAGAGGTATGGTCCAGCGATTCAGACGTGTTGAGGATCATGATCGGCTGGGAGTGAGCACGGCAAGATAAAACTTGATTTTTGAATTCAAACCCATTCAAGTATCCCACCGCTCTGGGATCATTTGACCCAACCGGATTCGATAATCAAATCTTCTGCTACCCTCCATGCCACCGAGTTGCTAAGCCCCCCTTCGAGAATCACTCTCTCGTCTTGTCCGATTCAATCTATTTTTAGGTACCAACTAGACCTCTAACATATTAGAGTAAAATGTATGAAATCCTCTCATACATATTGTGTTTTTCATTTTCTGTTTTCTCGCCCCCCATATGCTTAAAACCAATGTTAGTTCACTTGTAGGTGGATATTATAAAAGGTATGTTTTAAATTTTTCAGAAGTGCAATGTGAAAATCGCAATATTTGCAACGAGGTATACTCTATGTTATCATCATATTATTATATGGATGCTGTGATGAAATAAATCTGAAATGAGTATGTACATTTTGTTTCCTGGGAAAGCGGTATCAGAGTTAGAAACAACTATGTGTAATGCTCCTTCAATAGTACTTTATTTGACTTCGCTGGGAGAATGAGAATTTTCTTGGATTTAGACATAATCTGCAGAGAGATTGGAGATTGATTGAATTAATGATGAACCTCCCTTCCATGGAACACTCTCTGATATGTATGTAACTTGCTCTATACTTGGTTTACTTGGTAAATCTGTAGAGAGAGCCATACCATTTTCATGCTGTATATCATGTCATGTAATGTGGCATAAAAATAAAAAATAAAGATAAAAGAAAAAAATAAAAATGAAGGGTGAATATATAGAACTTTTCTGAACTATGAACTATTTTGAATTGGTCCTCCAATCTTTTAAAATTTTGATTTTATTGCCTAGTTTTTCAATTCGTTTGATTTAAATTATTCAACTGCTCTTTGGCTTTAAAGTTTAAACTAATTATTTACTTTAATGAATGATTATGAGAATTGTATGGATGTGTATTAACTAAACCTGTAAAAATAAACGACGCATTCAAATTTTAAAATCAAAGTGTCATTAACGTCATTAACTGACTCAAATTGAATAAATTGAAAGGTCCGGTAGTAAAATCGAAATTTTGAAAGGGTGGGTAGCCACCTCAAAATGATTTTGATCTATAGTTTAGATAAATTATATATATTTTTTATACTAAAAAAATCAATAGGGAATTTTTTTCCTGCAATGGGATCAGGAAATCCTTTGTTCATATTGTTTTGAGATTTATGCATTTTGAGGAATGGTTGATTCAACGGTCTTATCGTCAGGACAATCCTTATTAAATATCTGTTTTATATAACATTTTATGTGTAATTTGCTCAATATTTTATCAAGCATCCCTGTTAAGTATCGCAATTTTTAATTTAAATAAAATTATGACGAAGCTGTACTTATTATAACCTAGTCATATTGAAGGAAAGAGTACAATCATCAATTTTATTATTATTATTATTATTATTATTATTATTATTATTATTTGGTGCGTTTTTCTTCTATCAGATACAGTAATTTAGCCCTCATGTTTCAATAAATATATGGCAAAATCAAATCAAGCATAAACACATTATGTTTTCGATGGCTTTATTGGAAATATAGGCATTCTTTTAGTAGAAATATATCTTTTAAAATACTTAGTTGTAAAATAGTAAAAAAAAATCTAAAAAAAAAATCGCATGCAAGAAACAGTATCCAAGTATAATAAAAGTAAAGAGATAAAATGAGACCCTAACTAAGTGACTAGGATATAGTAGGATATATATATGGCTTCGTTTGGTTCGGGTTAAGTAAGAATTGGTTATTCAGATATGGTTAAATTCAGGGTTAAGCCTGGAATAAATCAATTTTACGTTTGGATGAAAATTGAGTTGTTTTCGGGATTAAGAAAAATAACGTTTGGATAGATTAGATGGAATAAGAAGAATAGTGGATAATTATAAATAGAAAATAATGATTTGACCCTAATTATTATATTTGAATTTAAATTTTTTATTTTATATTTAAAATTTCAAATTTAAATAGATAATTTTTATAAAATTAAAAAATTCAAGTATAAAATTTTAAATTTAAAATTAAAATTTATATTAAAAATTAAATTGGGGTGGGATTAACTTTAATCCCACCCCAATTCTAGGGGGGGGGGGGTGCATTTTTCTTATTTGGGGATAAAGGGGGGGGGGGGGGAAACCTTTAATCCTGAACCAAACACTACCATAAAGTATTGCTGCATCTTATGAATTTTTCATGTAGAATTAAACTCATGTTTAGTAGATGGTGCACAAGCTTTCAGACAAAATTTATTTAATATTTGTTCGCGGCCTTATACTGCCTCATTCATATAGTTTATTTTATTTTCTCTATGAATGAAATGGTAGTATGCTCCCTTTTTCTCAAAAAATATATATATATTTAATATTGGGCCTCCCAAGAGACTCGTATATCAAAATAAAGTTTTAAATCATCCAAAATAATAATAAACCCCAACAAGCTTCAGTGAACAAGCTAAAGAAAATGTGGGCTTTACTCATGAACACTCAGTTTGATTTGTCTCCTTTTCTTTTCTATTCTCTCAATACTAACTAAGCACAGCCAAATTTTACTTTTGTTTTTAAACCTTTAAATTTAATTGCTCTAAGAATCTGAACTTTCATAATCATTTCAATTCAATTATTACTTTATATATATATATATATATATATATATATATATATATATATATATATATATTTGTGTTATTTGGATGAATGGAAAAGAGGGAATTATATTTGAAGTCAAAAGTTTTCTCGAAAACAAAGGATAATTTTACTTTTGGACCTCAAACTATGAGGCGAAGATACTTTGATTCTCAAACTGTAATTTATTAAAATTTTTGGCTCAAAATTTTTGAACGGTTGTGATTAAGTCCTACGACCCAATTTAGTTGGCTAAATATTGACAAATTGTTGATATAGAAATAGCGTAGCATCTTAATTATTATCGTATTTAAATAATTTTTCCACATTACTTAATTCCACGTGATTAATTTGTCAATATTTAGCCAACGATTGAATTGTGAAATTTAAATTGCAATAACTCAAAAAGTTCGAACCAAAATATAAAACGAATTAATATTTGAGGACCAAAGTGTCACTTGCCTCATAGTTTGACAACCAAAAAGGTTGTAATCTCTACCATCCTTAACCCAATGGTTGCAGGGTTTACCACATCCTTCAGAGTTTTTACTAAAAAATGAAAAAAAATTGATAGAAAAAAAAAGGAGAAGAGGTTTGATGGCAAGCAACCACAGAATTAAAATCAAAGAGAGTTGTAGCCTTAGCACTCTTAAAAAAAAAAAGGAAAAAGTTACAGGAGAAATAAATAATTCTTTTACCCTGAAAGCTATAAGATAATTAAATATTTATGTTTCATATTCAATTGCATAGGACAAATATGAATTGCCGTGTTCCATTGTGACATCACGTACCACTATCATAACATTCTCAATTATGTTAATTAAGTAAATAATCATGTTTAACGACAAAGTTGATTAATTTACCTACAACACGGTTTGAGTATGATTCCACGCGGGGTAATGGGAGAAAAAGTCGCTCGAATAGATGATTAGTTTAGACCAATACAATAATAAATGTTTAATAAGATTAAATTGAAATTAAGCTCTCCTATATATATTTCCAATCAGCTTGTTTTGAGTCGAATTGTAGCTTGTTTTGACTTTTGAGTCAATAATATTTTATTAGAGTAGTTGTGTGAAATGACGTGAAACCATTTTTTTTTAAATTTTTAGTAATCTTAAGTTATGGAGAATAGTTTTTTTTCCTTTAAAAAAAAAAAAAAAAAAAGTCCTTCTCTTTAATTTGCTATATATTTCAGTAGTTGTCTCCCTCTCTTCTTTATAACCTTCCAGCTCTCTTCTGATCTGAGAGATATATACCAGGTACCAATGGCTGCCGAGTCAAGTCGCGCGAGCGGTGTCGACGGCAACGGCGGCAGCCATGGCGAGCTCGATTTGTACGAGCTCCTTGAGTGCCCCGTCTGCGTGAATACCATGCACCCTCCCATCTACCAAGTGAGTGAATTGATCGATCTCCCTGCTCACTTCATTCCTCTAATTCTTGTAGCGTTAAGTAACTTTACGTTATTACTAGTGTTGAGTACTGCCGCACATAAATAGTAATTAAAAATATTGTTGTTATCTGATAACTTAAATATTGGACATGGTAGCAGAGCAAGAAATATTGAGCGTTGGAACCCACCAGACTCCAAACTTTATTTAATATAATTATCTATCATTTAATTCAAACTTACGTCGTGCTTATCAGAATATAAAAATTAAAAATATTATTTTCTAACAGATTGAGCTTTAAAAAAAAACGATTATTTCACATAGTTTAATGAATAGCTTTCCATCCTTTTTTATATATGAGTGTTAAAATTTGACTCGCCTAATAAATTATCTTCCGTTATGATCAAGGTCATCTTCTCGTTAGTACGCTTAAGAAGAGATGGCTACATGAGCCTGTTGGGATCAAACCAAATTCCCGAAGCATTGACCAAGTCAAGTTGTTGACCTGGTCAAAAATATCTTTGAATTGCGTATCGGCTCTTAGATTGACTCTCGATTGCATTAAAGTCAAGTTGAGGAGGAATCGACTCAACTGAATTCTTTTGTAAAACGAATCGAACTCATGAAACTTAAAAACTAATTTGGCTAAAACTAAAGCTGAACTAATGATATCATTAATCGTGAATTTTTTTTATATAGAAATTATTAGAGCACTATGGCTCGAATTAAAGGAAGCTAAAGATTAAATTTAAAACTACAGGCTACTCGTAATAAAACAATAGATGCCGAAAATGAAAAGAAACTGTAAAAGCAGTGGTTTTGTGTTTGGAAAGACCCTCATTGCATGCAACCTTTCGCTATTTATAGAATTTCTGTCAATCTTCAGTTAGCCAGCGGTTACTGAACGATTCGCATCATGGAGAGTATGATGGATCTTTATAGGTATGTAAAATAATAATAAAATTAAACATATAAAATAAAATAACTCACAGAGCGCCATAGAGAATAAGTTTTTTATCAATTTGCGGAAGCGAGAAGTCCGGCTATGATCTGAAATTTACCAACCGAACTTGGGTGATTTGGTTTCTCCTTCTTTCTCATGCACTCTTCCGTATGGTGTGGAACCAATAGTAATTCGCACCAGAATGCTCATGAGAAGGTGGCAGGACCAATACCCCTCTTTATATAGAGTCCAGATCAAAGTCTGATTAGGATTCTATTTAAACTTTAAATAGATGGGAACGAGATACGATATACCATATCAAGCAGTTCTATATCTATTAGGATTGACCTTTATTTATAGTAAATCCAAATTTGAATATGATAATTGATCTATATTTATGGAAATCCTAACAATCTCCCACTTGGCTTATATTAATCATACTCCCTGAACGGATTTTCTATATTCCAAACTTTATTGCGTATTATTGGAAACTTTATGGTCAAATACCTAAGAACTTACTTGATCCTTATCTCAAACTAAAAGACTACGATGATAGGAACTATGGCGGTCCACCTCTTCATAACGAAATTTTCCTTCCATAATTACTGTATCATCTTCATCTCATAGTCGAGTACTTTATATGGTAAAACTTTATGAATGAGCTGAAAACTATATACTCATTCACTAATAGACGAAACTGTATGTCTATTAAACGGTCCAACACAGCTGCTTCAAAACTGTAACTTTATTGAAAGAAGATAAATGTTACAATTTTATACATCAAAAGAATTAATCAAACCCATACTACTAACATGATCTGTATATGACCCAGGTGCCGGCCCCTTGGTCATTGGGTTTGCAATCATACACTTGGTACTGATGTATTCAATCTTAATGTAACCTTCCTCTATCTTCTCTCTCTCAACAAGATACTTGGTGTCCAAGTGTTTACACCCCGTCGTAATCTTGTTATATTGGCAAAAAAAACTACAGCTGAACTATCACAAAAATTCTTATTGGACCAGTACTAGAGTCCATAATCTTTAAATTTGTGATAAAGTTCCTACGCCAAATAGCCTGTGATGTGGTTTTCTGTATATCAGCATATGATTCAAAATTTTCTTCAAGTACCTTATAACCATTTTAGCTGCCTTCCAATGCTATATGCCTGAATTACTTTAATAACTGTCAAGTAATCCAACGACAAAAGCAATATCCGGACGTGTACACATTTATGCATACACAAGGATACCAAACACAGATGTATAAGATATATTTTATCTATTCAATTTCAAATTGGTTCTTGGGATGCTGAAAAGCATTAAGCTTATCCCTTTTTTCTGAACAGGAGCAACACTGGGCTTGCAGTTATGCATTTCAAAATTTTCTAAAAAATTTCATCTCAAAATTTTGGAAAAGAAATTCTTTAGTGTTATGCAATAGCCCAAGACCATTACTGGCAAGCAAAATATTATCAACATAAAGGACTAAGAAATTACTTTACTCCCATTGACCTTTAGATAAATACATTGATCAACAATATATTTTTTTTTAAAAAAAACCAATAGTCAAAATAGTTTGTTTAAACTTTTAAATATCATTGTCGGGGAGGCCTGCTTTAGTCCATATATTAATTTCTTTAATTTGCATACCAAGTGCTCCTTTCCCTTTTTGCGAGAATCTTTCAGGCTGATTCATATACACCTCTTCATGGAGATCCCCATTTAGAAAAACAGTTTTAACATCCATCTGTTATAGCTCGAGATCGAAATGAGCAACCAGAGCCATAATAATACGGAAAGATTTCTTTCTGGATACTGGAGAGAAAGTCTCTTTATAGTCAATGCCTTCTTTCTGAGTAAACCATTTTGCCACAAGACGGGCCTTGTATTTCTATGTTACCTTTAGAGTCCCATTTGGTTTTATAGACCCACTTGAACTCTACGGATTTAACTCTAATAGGTAACTCAACAAGATCCCATACCTTATTGTGGTTCATGAATTCAATCTCATCCTTCATGGCATTGTACCATTCCGTATAATTACTGTTATTTATGGCTTCAGAAAAATCAAGAGGATCATCTAAACTCTGGCCACTCTCATAAAGATAGACAATATAATCACTAGATACAGTCGGTCTTCTGTCTTGAGGATCTTCTTAAATCCATCTGATCATCCACCTGTACATCTTGATGCGGATTATCCACTTGTATATCTTGATGTGAATAATTCACTTGTACATCTTGATGTGAATTATCAATGATAGATTCACTATTGCTTTGTGGCTCCAAAATAACTTATTGTTCCACTGGAACAAGAACCATCAAATCGTGAGGGACAATAGTGGGCCTGTCCTGTATAGAATCCGAATGCTCTTGAATTTTCTCAAATTCAATGAATCGAGGTTCTTAGCTCCCACTGATTGTACCATCCTCAATAAATCGTGCCGCCCTTATCTGTTTGTCTACCAAATATTTACCACCCCTATCTGATCTGACTACATTTATCATTTTCTCGAGTTGAATCTCTACTTCAGCCTTATATGCCTTAAAGGCATCTAAAACTTCAGAATTGTTCTTTAAGCAAGTAGAGATAGCCATATCGAGAGTAGTCATCAGTAAATGTGATAAAATATTTTAATTGAAGGAGGAAGAGGTCCGCATATATCGGTATGAATCAGCTCTAATGTTCCATCACATCTTTCAGCACCTTTAGAATAGGTTTTGGTCTGCTTTTCCTTTATGCAGTGCACACACGTTCCAAAGTTAGAGAAGTCGAGATTATCTAAAATGTCTTCTCTAATTAATCTTTGGATTCTCTGTTTCGATATGTGTCCTAACCTCTTATGCCATAATATGGATGACCTTTCATTATTAATGCCACGTTTTGATCCCACATTTTCGTGCGTGGTAAGAAGAGTTTCACTGTATGAAGAATCTAAAGATAATTTATATAGATTATTTTTCAAAACACCAGAGCCAACTATCTCAGATCTATATGACAATAAAATGTTTTATTATCAAAACTGAAACTGTATCCCAATCCAACAAGTTTTGATATAAAAATTAAATATTTTAGAAAATTTTGGGACATAAAAAGTGTCAATTAAATCCAAAATATGACCAGTAGATAGAACTAATCTAAATGTTCCTACAAATTCTACTTTAGTTGGATTTCCTTCAGCAGTATAGATAGTGGCTTCATCTTTACTAGATTTTCTACGATTTTAAAATTCATGCACAGAATTCTCCATGTGGCATGTGGCACCAGAGTCAATCCACAGAGTATTAGATGGAACAGTGACTAAATGCAACTCATGCATCAAAACTAGAAACTTATCCTTATTCTGGAGCCATGTCTGATACTTTTGACAGTCTTTCTTTATATGACCCCCCTTTTTTTTTCTTACAAAAGAAGCACTTGAAAGTCCATTTACTTGACTGGTCTTGTGAACCAGATGAGACTTTCTTGTTCTTTCTTTTTAAGTCATTCTTGTTTTTATCATCCTTAGCGCGCTTTATTTGTCTCCTTTTGAAAAATAAAATTAACTGTATTTTGTTTTTCTTCAATCTTCCTTTCTCATGCACACACATGGTCAATAATTCATTAATTGACCATTTATCTTTATGTGTGTTCAAGGAATTTAAAAATAAAGTGCATTAAGAATGAATCAGATATGGTTACACCAAGTGCAGTGAGTTGCGCTATAATATCTCGCATTTTCATAATATGCTCGCGAATCGAGTCGTTCCCAGAATAATTAGAACCATTAAGCGTAAGAACAGAATTACCAATAGGGATAAGGATGGAGTCATAGCTGAAAGATAAAATACATGTTTTATCAATAAATACCACATCCTAAAATTTCCACACCAAAAACACACCTTATATGACATCACAACACCTCCTTTGGGAGCAGAATTATGAGCATAAGTATTTTTTTTTTTTTTCTTTATGCATATACTTTATATGACATCGTAATCCCTCCTTTGGGAGCAGAGTTACGAGCATAAATATGCAATCTCTTTATCAGAGATTAATTTTAACTTTCAGCAGGTCTTGATAATTTTAAGTTTCCCACATGAAGAAATTGTCAGCTTTGGCCAGGCAAATTTCTCCAAACGAGTTACAAGAAAATTACCATCCTACACCACCCATATACCTTCATGTCTAGACCTCCTTTGGGAGCAGACTAAACATAATATTAGGGTGCAATTTCTGCATGCACTTCTTTAAAGCAATTAATTTACCTTTTCTTCTAGTCGGGGCCGCTTTGGCTTGCACCCGAATAGTTGAAGCAATAAATTAATTTAACTTAGTGCTGCATGATTAACATGAAAAATATCCTGATGCGCTTCTTTAAAGCAAATTAAATTATTATTTCTTTTAACTAGGGCCGCTTTGGCTTGCACCTAATCAATCGAAATAATAAATAAATTTAACTTAGCGCCGAATCTTAAATAATCTAAAACAAATATGATTATTTAATTTTTCATGTTTCATTCGGTCAAAATAAGAATATAGATGCAATAATATAATATCACAATCAAATTTAAACTTTATATATTCTAATTTGACCACAAATAAATATATGATAAATTAATATTGTATGCAAGATTAAATCTTTATATGAACGGATTCTCTATGTTCACAATATATTTAATAAATACCAGGATCAAAATTAGATGAATAAAAGTTAAACAAATATTTAAAACGGACCTGTAATAAGTCATAATTTGCAAAGAAGCCTAACAATTAGATAAAAAAATGAATTGCATGGACTTCACCGACTCCCTTATTACTAGTCCAAAAAAGAATAATCAAATACCAGGTTCTTTGCAAGAACCGGTCTCTAATTAAGGCATTCTCTTGAGGTTGCAGGAAACAAGAGCCGATCATTACCTGGACTACAAGTACAATGAATTTTTTTTTAAAAAAATCTAATTAATTAATACATGGAGTAAACCAGATCCATGTGCCCGGACTTTATTAGTCATCTTCGTCTTTTCCGAAGCTTGGTTTCGGAAACAACGACAGTATACTCTTATTAAGCATACCACCTTTGAAGGCTAAGTACAAAGGCGATATGCATCCTCAATATTACATTACGCTGCGGAAGGCTAATGGAACAAGCCAATTAAAACCTCCAGGTCAAAGAGAAGATGACTACTTATTCATTTATTAATTAATTAGTTGTAGTCCATAAATATTGGATTCCATTGGGAGATCATTATCAAACAAGCAAATTCAAAGCTACAAAATCCGTTTTAATCATATTACATAAAAAGCAAAATTCATCATAATTTTGATTCCGTTACTTATTACATACAATATTTAATTTATCAACCTTGCTCTGATACCAATTGATGGATCTTTATAGGTATGTAAAATAATAATAAAATTAAACATATAAAAATAAAATAACTCACAGAGCGCCATAGAGAAGAAATTCTTTATCAATTTACGGAAGCGAGAAGTCCGGCTATGATCTGAAATTTACCAACCAAACTTGGGTGATTTGGTTTCTCTTTCTTTCTCATGCACTCTTCCGTATGGTGTGAAACCAATAGTAATTCGCACCAGAATGCTCATGAGAAGGTGGCAGGACCAATACCCCTCTTTATATAGAGTTCAGATCGACTTCCCATCAAAGTCTGATTAGGATTCTATTTAAACTTTAAATAGATGGGAACGAGATAAGATATACCATATCAAGCAGTTCTATATCTATTAGGATTGACCTTTATTTATAGTAAATTCAAATTTGAATATGATAATTGATCCATATTTATGGAAATCCTAACAGAGTACTCTAGCTACTTTCTTATTAGTAACGGAACTGCTCTTTACTTTCTCAATCTTTTCCGCCCGAAATTCGTTCATCTTTAGGTGTTTTCTTCTTGGCTTCTGATGCACAACGTGTCATTTTTTTACGTGTCCAAGTGAATTAAGTACCGAGTCGTCTCTATCAGCTAACGCTATTGTTTCTGCACTAAGAGAGCCAGGTATGATACATTTATAAAAGCTTGAAGATATTAAAACTACTATTATAAAGAGGCTAAAATAAAATTTTGATACGGCAATGGGATGCTTCAGGCACCAATCTCAAAACGCAAAGGGCGCGTTTGTAGGCAAAATCATTTTATTCAGCACATTTATTTTGTTTATTCCAATAAACAGGTGATAATTGGTCGTGAGAGTTAATACAAAAATTTTGTATTTATTTTAATCAATTTGTTTGTCTTCGTTGTATATGTATTATCCTAAAATTCAGGATTAAAGGAGCCGTGCAATTAATTAAACTCCTGAGTTGTGATCACCAAGAAAATTTCTTCTCTTTTTCCTGCACAGTGATCTTGACGGAAAATTTTGTGCGTTTTTGGATCATCTAAAATCAAAATAAAGCTGAATTTTGGAATTCTCATACTTTTTATATTAATTTGCTTAATATAGAGGTTATTATGGTGATCACCCATTATTCCTTTTGTTGTAAAATAAGGATAAAAATATTGATGACAATTTTACAAATATTTAGTGGATAATTTCACAACCCATATTCATAATCATCCAATGGAGAGCCAAATATAAAATCAATAATAAAGTAAAAAAAAATTACAAAAGCACAATAATTTACGTGGTTCGGTTATGTCTACATCCGCAGAAGAACAATGTAAAAAAATTTTACTATAAAACTTAAAGATTACAAGATAGATACAAATGAGAAAAACTGTAAGGTATAAAGAGAGCTCCAATAATCTCTAACTACTAAATAGTGTAAACCACAACTCACAAAAAAGATATCATCTTTCTCTTCATAGAACTAAGATTAAACTAAACTCAAAGATCCTTCTTTTTTTTTACTCTCTACTTCTCTAGTTTTCTCTCTCACACATTCTAATTATCTCACTTTAGCCCCTAAGACAAGAAACTATTAAATATGAGCCTTTAAATCAAAAATAAAAATTATGATCTAAAAACTTACAAGTAGAAAGTCCACATATATATGTAGTTTGAAAATATAGAGATAGAAAATTTAACTTCATAAAAATTATTTAGCTCAAATAATAAGATTCAAATAACAAACTGCTTGCCGCATCCCCCGTCATTGTCGCCCGAGCCACCGCGACGCAGTTCGAAGTCATTAAAATGTACCCCATAATATTTTAGAATTTTTTTTTATTATAATTTATTTAATTTTAAAATTTTTGAATAAATTGAAATACTATCTGTCCGTAGCGAAGCGCGGATGCTACACTAGTGTATAATATTTGCCATTTCGGTATCTCACTTGACTGCAGGTTCTTACAATAATATAAACAAAAAAAAAACCCACAAATTAGCAACATAAAACTCTTTAAACCATAGGGCTACAAAATAGAAACACGCTAGTTCATGGTAGGGCAAATTAAAGTTTCCCTAATTTTCGGAAAGAATGTGCAGAGACACCCCTGAACTTTAGATTTTTTTCGCTAACATGCACATAAAACTTTCAATTTTGACAATTATATCATTAACCTTTATCAAATAGTTTAATAAATCTCTCTCTTCTTAATCAAAATTATTAATTATGAATTAATAGCCATTTTGATTACATGTCATGTACATAATTTTATAAGACTTTAAAATATTTTAAAAAAAAATATTTTAATTTTGACGTAATTAGCTCAACACTTTTATTTCAAATAGTTTAAAATTTTTTACTTTTTTCCGTGCGTTTTTTTTAAAAAAATTTCTTCTCTGATGTTAATTTCTTCCGTACATGTAATATTCATGACCTGTCACAATGCACGCACAGAGAACGAGGAAAAGCTTGCCTTTGCATGGTGCTTTTATTGTTTAATTACAATGCGTTTTTTAACTAGTGAACAATCATAGGTTTTATTATATATTATGCTTTGTGATTCTCCATTAAAAGTTTTTATCTTAAAATAAATTTTTCTAAATTTTTATAACCAGCTAATTTACTCAGTTTCATGATCTGTTGAAGGGTTAAAAGTTGACGTTTTCCTATAGAAATTAATGTTCATTCTAAGATTTTGAATACTTTTCTGTTATTTTTCTTTTTTAATGTTTCAATCTCAATGTCATACTAATGAACCCTAAATTGTAGATACTTTAGGAAACTTATAAAAACAAATTTGTAAATGGCATAATAGTTCTAACACATTTTGATATTTTAGAGGGATATGTTTATGTTCCTATTTGATGATAATTAACCAATCACTCTTATATCAAAATCTTTGAATTCAAAATCTAAATGTGAATTTGAATTGATATTCCAAATCAAAATCTGATATGAATTTAAAATATGAATTTAAATTTTAAAATTAATTTTAAATTTTGATTTGTAATTTGAGTTCAAAATATAAATTACATTCAAATTTTGAATACAAGATTATAATTAAAATTTGAAATTAAAAATTTGAATTTATAAGCTGAATGTGAAATTGAATTAATATTTCAAATCAAAAATGAATTTGAAACTAAAATTTGAATTCGAATTTAAATTTAAATTCAAAGAGTTGAATTTAATTTTTAAATTTGAATTTGAAATATAAATTTGAAATTGATATTTAATTTCAAATCTAAAATTAAATTTGAACTTCGAATTCCTCTAACCCAAACTTATAACTTAGAAACAGTGAATCATTCACCGACTTTAAGAAGGCGATGAGTGATTTACTGCTTTCTTAGGAAATTTAGAAGGCGGTGAATTGTTCACCGCTTTCTTAAAGACGGTGAACCATTCATCACTTTTGGCATAATTATTTATTATGCTACTAAATTGGCAAAAAGAGGGTTATTTGGCCAAATAATTCTTTAGAGGATTATTTTGTCAATTAAAAAATTTTATAAGATTATTAAAATTTTTTTTCCCTTAATACATATTTTTGATTCAAGAAATTCGTCATGCATTATAGAAAGTTATAATATTATATAAATGACAAAAAATAATTTTGTCATAATTATCTACTATGCAATTGAGTTGGCAAAAGAAGGATTATTTGGCCAAATAAAGTTTTTAAAGAATTATTTTTTCAATTAAAATTTTTTATGAAATTATTTGAAAAAAAAACTCCCCTTAATACGTATTGCTATTCAACAAATTCATCATATCATATGGATGACTGATGACTGATGACTGATAAATGCTGTTCTGGAAGGATATCGAAGTGATGTCAGGAGCATGGTAGGACTCGACTTTAGAACCTTCTATATTGATACTATATTAAATTATAGGCTAAATTACAGAAAACTTTTCTGTCAATATCCCTTTTTTTACTTTTCCTCTCTGTCATTTAAAAACCTACACTTTGCCCCTTTGTAAAATAAAAAAAATTTCACTTGGGGGTACGGTGTTAAAATTGATGGCAAAATGACCAATTTACCCCTCATCATCTTAGTCTTCTTCTCAATATTACTGAGGGTATTTTGGGTATAAAAATATATAATAATATTTTATAAACGGAATCTTAACGGAACACTGACGATAATGGGCAAAGTGAACAATTTTTATTTTATAAGGGGGTAAAGTATAGATTTTTAAATGACAGGGAAAAAAGTAAAAAAACGGATATTGATAGGGAGGTTTTCTGTAATTTAGCCTAAATTATATGAAATAGCTCAAGTATTGTGGTTCTAGAAAAATTTAAAAACAACTAAATAAGTTGTTGTAAAGAAAAAAAATTCTGTAGAAAAGGTAATTCTCGACTTGCGCTGCATTAGTTCTTTTCTGTCCTCCGTTACCGATATTTGATTTCTTTCTTTTCTTTTTTCATTGATTTCTCTTATCTTCGTTGTACTTCTGTTCGGTTCTCCAATGACTTATTCCTAAATTAAAAGAAATGAGTGAGAATATACAGTCCCGTTATACGGCCGATTTACAAAATGAATTTTTTTTACAAGATACTTCTTTTAACAAATTTATATTTGATCAAATAATTTTATTAAAAATTTACTTTGTCAAATAATTTTATTTTGTCTAACTCAACATCAGGGTAAAGTAAAAATTAAAAGACAGTAAATAGTTCATTATTTTTAATAAAATTTAAAAAGAAGTAAATCATTTACCGCTCTTCTCATTAGAAAGAAAACAATGAATCATTCATCATTTTTTTCTTGCATTCTCCTCGTACAATCCTACTACATAAAATTTCTACCAATGAACATATAATTCTAAAAAACTCATAAAAATTCTAACAACCCGCAATACAATCATAATAACTAAATAAAAATCTCAAAAACCGATATACAATCCTAACAATTCCATAAATATCCAAACAACCCACACAAAAAAATCCATTCTATAAAAATCCTAACAATCCACATAAAAATCCAACAAATGACAGCATAAATATTCATTCTAAAAAATGAGCGAAGCGGGTAGCATGCTACATTTCTCTCAAAAAAAAATTCATTCTATAAAAATCCTAACAACCTACATAAAAATACCACAAATGATAATAATAACCTGAAAATTTCTAAAGACGGTGAATAATTCACCGCTTTTAGAGTCCGATAAAACACGGTGAATGACAGAGCCATGGCACTGAGTTAGATAAAATAGATTTTGCCAATTGAAGTTTTGATTAATTGGACTATTTAGCAAATAATAAAATTTTAAGGGTCAGTTTTAAAATAAGTCCTGTATAAGACTTTTGTTTAATGCACCAAACTATGGAGTAGTTAAACATTGGTTTTTTTTTTTTTTTTTTTTTTTTGAGAAAAGGTGGCATGCTATCCGCTTCATTCATGAATTAAGCACAATGGTCAGTAAGAGGCCCCAGTCAAAATGTAAATAAGCAATAAAGTGAGATAAAATAAAAATAAAAAATAAAAAAAATTAAGAAGGATGACGATTAGACGAGAAATTTCTCCCATTGGGACACCAATCGCTTGATCTTGTCAACCGCCAAAAGAGGGTCAGCTTTTGCCATTCTAAAAATAACACGATTCGTAGCATCCCACACACCAGCAAGTAGGCAGACCTATCAATCTAGTTCGAGTTGGCATCACACTATTCCTTAAATCCACCTATTCCAGACAATTATCACATCGTCCTCTAAATTTCTCAAAAGAATTCCCTCCAAAATTATCACGATCAGAAATCTACTAAAGACGCATTGCGTGAATAAATGGTCTATTGTTTCCTCTTCACTAAACATTGTTAGCATGATCAAATGGCTTATAGCTAACTCATCAATTTTACAGTGCAAAAATGGGCATGCTTTGTGCTTTACATGCAGAGCCGAAGTGGACAACCAATGCCCAAGTTGTAGAGGAACGCTGGGGGACATCAGGTGTTTGGCATTGGAGAAGGTTGCCGAGACGCTCAGGTATTCCTGCGAGTACGAATCCAAGGGTTGCCGAGAAGTCTTACCGTACAGTATCAAACCCAACCATGAAGCGCGGTGCGGCTTTCGACCGTACGACTGCCCCTTCCACCAATGCTCCGCCGTCGGCAATATTTCTGACCTTGTCGCGCATTTAAAGAGTGATCACCAGACTCAAATTCTCGACGGGTGCTTACAAATCGCTAGATACCAAATACAACAGGATGATGGGTTTCGAGATCGGTACTGGAAACCTATTGTAAGTGTTCTTCTTGCTCGTTTTGATTCTGGTAAATTGCACTTTTGGTCCTCAAACTATATATGGGCGGCGCGACACTTGGGTACTCAAACTTTAATTTGTAGTAATATTTTGCTCAATTTTTTTAAATTATTACAATCGAATTCTACGACTCAATTTAGTTGACTAAAGGTCAACATATTGGTGATGTGGAATTAATGTGTTATCATAATTATTACTGCACCATAACTATAACACTGCCACATCACTTTTATATTAGCAATAAATAAGTATTTAATCAACTAAATTGAATTGTTTGACTTGATTATAGTAATTCAAAAAGTTTGAGTCAGAAATAACTATAAATTAAAGTTTGACACTAAAGTGTTACGCACTTCATATTTTGAGGACCAAAAGTGTAATTTACCCTTTTGACTTTATTAACAATATTCCGCCCTTTTGACTCTATTAACAATATTCCATTCGTTATTACGTCTCACATATAAAAATTAATATTTTGCACATTTTGATTTGCTAATACTCGTGTTAAAAATATATAGAACTTATCTGAATTATGAGCCATTTTAATTTGACTATCTAACTTTTCAAAATTTTAATTTTACTATATAATCTTTCAAGTTATTTGATTTCAGTTAATCAACGACACTTTGACTTTAAAATTTGAATGCATTTTTATTTTTATTTTTACAGATTTAATTAGTGTATTTCATACAATTTTTGAAACTATAAATTAATTAAAATAAGTAATTAGCTTAAATTTTGAAGTCAAAGTGTCAGTGACTACTGGCTCAAATCAAACAAATTAAAAGTCCAGGTAGTTAATCAAAACTTTAACAGAATATCTATGGAATAAAGCATTTTATTCCTCAAATTTTGCCAAACAAGCTAAAAAATGACAGGAATAGTTAATTCCGGTCAAAGCGGGTAATCTTATTCTATTCTAGAATTACCCGTTAAGACCAATTCCTCAAAACCCCTGGAATTGTGGTATCATGAAATTTATTCCAGGGGCATTAAGTGGAAATGGTACCTCGTACCACGCGCCCGCCCATCCTCTGGTGCATCGCCTTCCTGTTTTGCAACATGTTTAGCAACAAATTTTGCAAAACATAGTATTTTATGTCCAATCTCTCCTAAACTTATATTGCTAACATGTTTTGCAATATATTTAATTATTTAATATATTATTTTCTATGAATTTAACATAATATTAATTATTGTACTCCTAATTATTAAAGTATTTTATGTAACATTTTTAAAATTACCAATTAAAATGTAATTTATTCTAAGGTAATATTTAATATAATTATTATATATTTTATGAACTCATGTGCATATTATTAATATTGCATATAAAATAGTCATTCACAAGGGCAATATTGGTATTTTAGAAAGTATCAATCTACTTTTTCTGTTATTCTCAACTATCATCATAAAATTAACCAAACAAAAATTTACTTATTCTTTGAAATAAGAGAATTTCATACCAAACGTATATTTTACTTTATTCCTCATTATCCTAGAATACATCCTAATCTCAAGAATACAAAAAATTATCCCTCTAAACACTATTCCATGACCAAACACAGCCTAAAAGATTGGATAGCCAAATCGAAATAATTCATAAATCAGATAAATTTTATACGTTTTTACCATACTGATATTTCCTCTCTTTCTCTAGGTACTTCACTGTTACGAACACCACTTTTACCTACTCCTTGAGTCTTTTTACCTGTCGGGTGCGCCGACTTACATGGTTTCTATCCGTTTCATGGGTGAGGACAGTGAGGCAAAAAAATATAGTTATGGCATTACTGTCGAGACCAATGGCAGGAAGATGGCATGGGAAGGCATCCCCCGAAGTATTCGTGACAGCGACAACGACGTTCGCGATAGCCTTGACGGTTTCGTGATCCACAACGATGTTGCGGTTTTCTTCTTTGAAGGAGATACGTTGAGCGTCGGATGCTGGATCCGGCAGAAAGGGGAAACTGCAGAAAGTACTTCTCGTTTTGGTGAAAGGATTACGGCTCAAGAATTACTTCAAAAATTATATAATGATATGCAGTTCAAAGGAGACTAGATATCAGAAAATAGAGAATAAAAGCTTGAAATTTGGTTGTGGGTAAGAACGTATAGAACTAATTACCTAAACTATGTGCCATTTTGAGTTAATAATTACTCAATCTTCCAACATTTTAAATTTTACTATATGACCTTTCAATTTATTTGATTTGAGTTCGTCGATAATATTTTGAATTCAAAATTTGAATGCATCGTTTTCATTTATAGGTTTATTTATATACTTCATGAAATTCTTGCAATTATAAAGTAATTAAAGTAAGTAATAAACTTAAATGTTGAAGTCAAAGTGTCATTGACTGATTCAAATCAATAAAATTGATTTAAAACTCCAACTATTTTCGCTATCTCAAATTTAGTTTTTTCTTAGTAAAAAGATATTTTAAACTCTTATGATCAGTATATACCGCGCAATGCTCGCTGTACAAATAAGGTCATCATAGCTTTAAAATAAAGACCACGGCGGCCAATTTCAAATCGTGAGTGGAATAATTTCTGTCATAATCCTTCAGTTGACAAGATGTATAAGTAATTACCTTCTCGTTCTATATCAACACACATCCCAACCCACTATGGGAAGCACTGCTATAAAAGAGATATCCAGCTCCTGCTATAGGTGTGACACCCTAATAGTCCCACATCGGATAGTCCAACATCGGATGGGAATGAAATTTGTCATTGGGTATATGAGAGGACTCCACCCTAAGGCTGTCAACGAGCCGAACACGAGCGAGCTGGGGTCGGCTCATGTTCGGCACGAGCTGACTCATTAAAGTATCGAGCCGAAAAATCCAACTCGTGTTCGGCTCGTTTATTAACGAGCCGAACACGAGCTGACTCACGAGCTGACCCACAAATAATAAATTTTAAAAAATAGTTTGGATATATATAAAAATTAAATTTATAAAATCTTGCCTATTAAACTTTAATCTAATTATTAAAATTTTGTATATAAATGAGTCTTTTTATAATTAAATTAAATTTTATATTTTAATTTTTGCTAAAAGTTAAATAATAAAAATATATATTATATATATATAAATATTCACCTATATATAAATATAAAATATATATATTCGAGCTGTTATCGAGCCGAACACGAGCGAGCTGACCCCAGCTCGTGCTCGGCTCGTTTATTAAACGAGCTGAAAAACTCAGCTCGTGCTCGGCTCGTTTACGAAACGAGCGAGCCGATCTGGAGCTCATTTCGAGCCGAACACGAGCTGGCTCGTGAACGGCGAGCCGGATTGCCACCCCTACTCCACCCTAATAATAATAACCGGGCTTAAGCATTTTGGGTCGTGGGCCCAACGAGTTATTATTGCTAGCGGGTCGGGTCGTTACATTTAGTATCAAAGCCGGTTCACCAGCCGAAAGTGTGAGATGAGTCTTGGCTGAGCCAAGGTCAGAATGACAGACTAAGCCAGGGTCGGTGAATGACATGCTAAGTCAGGGTCGGAATGACAAGACTAGCGAGCGCCTGATGGACGTCAGGAGCTAAACAGGAAAGTTTGTGACACCCCAATAGTCCGACATCGGATAGTCCCACATCGAATGGGAATGAGATTGTTATTGGGTATATGAGAGAACTCCACTCTAGTAATAATAACTGAGCTTAAGCATTTTGGGCCGTCAGCCCAACGAATTATTATTACTAGTGGGTCGGATCGTTACAATAGGCTAAGTCAAAATCGGAACGGTTGTTAATCGCTCCTTCAATTCTATAAAGCTCTTGTCACACTCATCACTCCAGATAAACTTGATTTCTTTATATATGAGTCGAGTGAGGGGAGCAGATAATCTCGCAAAACCCTTAAGCAACCGCCTATAATGTCTAGCTAGACCGAGAAAACTTTGAATCTCGGTGATATTAATCAGTCTAGGTCAATCCTTGATTGCCCGGATGTTCTTGTGGTCCACTGCAATTCCTGCTTTTGATATTACATGTCCGAAGAATGCTACCTTTCGTAATAAAAACTCACACTTCTGAAACTTTGCAAGAACTTCTTTTCTCAAAATATTTGCAACACTTGCCTCCGGTGACTCTCATGCTCCTCATTACTTCCAGAATCAATCAAAATATCGTCGATGAATACTACGACGAATCTGTCCAAAAATAGCTTGAAGACTCGGTTCAAATCTATGAATACTGCTGGATCATTGGTGAGCTCAAACGGTATCATCGTGAACTCATAGTATCCATACCGTATCCAAAAAGTCGTCTTAGGAACATTCTTCGGATTGATTATAAGCTGATGATAGCCTGACTGTAGATCAATTTTCGAGTACACCTTTAATCCTTAGAGTTAATCAAACAAATCGTTAATTCTTGACAATGAATCGTTAATTCCTTCAACTCAACTGGTACCATTTTGTAAGGTGCCTTCGAGATTAGGGTAGTTCCGAAAATTAGATTTACCATAAACTCGATCTTTCTGTCTGAGGACATACCCGACAACTTTGCCGAAAATATATCCACAAACTTCCGCACAATTAGGATATCCTAACTCTCAGAGTCTCACTACTCTTATCTACAACAGTAGCCAAGAGACTATGGATACATGAATGGTATTTAAAGTTATGTCTATTTTTTTTTACCTGAAAGCTACAAGATAATTAAATATTCATGTTTCATATTCAATTGCGTAGGAATATGATTGCCGTGTCCCGTTGTCACATCACGTACCAGTATCACAATATTTTTAATTATATTAATTAAATAATCATATTTAATGACAAAGTTGATTAGTTTTTAATGAACAACACGAATAAAAAAGAATCTACAACACGGTTTGAGCGTGATTCTACGCGGGTAATGGGAGAAAAAGTCGCGAATAGATGCTTAATTTCCATCGCAGCTTGTTTTGAGTCAATAATATTTTATTAGACTAGTTGTGTGAAATAATGTGAAACCATTTTTTTTAATTTTTAGTAATCTTAAGTTCTGGAGAATAATTTTTTTAAATATTTTATATAGTGAACACCCATCCTTATATTTAGACTCGAGATATTTTGATCTTCGCCTTAAACGACATTTTAAATAAATTGCTTGAAAATCTTATAATTTAATCTTATAAATTAATTAAAATAATTTCAATAGAAGTGTAAGAAAAATTTATTACAGTTTATTTACTTAATAAATGAAGTGGGTATCATGTTATAATTTTTTCAAAAAAAAAATAAAGATAAGAAAATTGGACGATTTTGAACGGTTTTGGCCATGAATTGAATTTCTCTAGCATAGATGTATTGCTTATCTCAAAATACTATTTTAAAGTTTTCCTATAGATTATATTAGTAAGTTTGAAATAGAAAAATCAAATAATACAATTATTTCAATTTCTTTTTTAAAAAATAATTAACGTCTATGTATTTTTACCCAAGAAAACGTTAAAAAGATTTTTTTTTTTTTTTTAGAAAAAGTTAAGATGGAGACAGAGAAAAATTGACGGCAAATGAGTATAAATAAGATAGATGTTCAGAAGTTCAGGGACTAACTAGCAAAATAAAAAATATTTTAGGTAAAAATGTATGGAGACTTTCTCAATGAGATGTAGACCATTTTCAAATAGACCCCTCAAATTTTCCCATTCTCAAGTAAAGTTTCTCTTCAATTTTTTTTATTTTATTTGAGTTATTCTAGTTAGTTTGATTAAACATTTTATTAAATTTAATAACTCAGTAGGTTTTTAGTGATTAAAATTACACCAATTTTATTTGCTATAAAGTGATTAAAGCTATTCAACTTAATAAAATTATTAGTAAATTTAATAAGGCTTAATTACACTTCACTATAGTGTACTTTAGGATTTCTTTTTTTTCCTTTTAGATGCTACACAATACACTTTTTTTTTTAAAGCGCATGATTAATCTATCGATTTTTCATCAATTTCTATATTATTATCCATAAGCTTATTGTTTTAGACATAAATTAATAATTTTCTCAAAGGTTATTCGGAAGTAGAAGAAAATGCATATTTATCTTTTATTTTTTAGAGAGAAAGGCAACACGCTACCCGCTTCGTTTATTTCATATTTACCATTTTGATGGGAAAAAAAACACGTTTCGATGGAGGTGAGAAAAAAAATAATAGTTGAGTAATGTTTTTGGGGGAAAAAATTAGTGTAGTGTAGTTAACTAAAAATAAATAAAAATTAAAGAGCAATATAATAAAATATAATTAAGCCATTTAGCGACATAATTTATTTGGTAGAAGTATATAATTTCAAACAATCAAAAGTTTACAAAGTGTAGGTCGTTATTTGAGGACGAGGGGTTCCCCATACAATTTAACTGAAAGAAGGAATGATTCATACATAATATTATGTCTTACGTGCTTTCGTAAGTACAGACTTCTTTAAATTTTTAACTTTTTTTATGTTCGGATATTCGATTCGATCATCAATTTCGTTAGACATGATTTATATTATCAGAACTATTTAGAAATCAAGTTTTATAAATTTTCGACATCATTTTGCCAGGTGACCAAAGAATGTCAAAAATAACTATTTTAATAACTGATGTGGCTCTTTTGTAAGTTTAACAGTATAGATCAATCCAAATTATGTAAACTTTTAATAAAAAAAATTATACTTAAATTTTTTTCGATCTGAAATTTAAATTTTCTATCACTATTTTTTTATGAGATTTTTATTTTTTATCTGTTCATTTTGAGGCTATTCATTCACTAAACAAACAAAATCAAAAGATTATAAAATTATCTGGACCATAGACCATTTTAAGTCTACTATCCCATCCTTCAAAAAAGTGATTTTACTATTCAACCTTTTAATTTGTTTGATTTGAGTTCATCAACGGCAATTTAAATTCAAATTTAAGCTAATTTATTATTTTAATTAATTTATAGTTACGAGAATTGTATAGAGTAGACTAATTAAACATATAAAGATAAATAATGCATTCAAATTTCAAAGTCAAATGCCATCGACTAATTCAAATCAAACAAATTGAAAAATTAGATACTAAAATCAAAATTTTGAAATGTTGGTTAGTTGATTCAAAATGATTTATAGTTCAAACAAATTTTATGCGTCTATACCTATATGTACATATATAATATTTTAAAATTTGGAAGGGTAGTTTATAGAAATATCTTACCTATTGTCCGAAAAAAAGAGAGAGGATAAATTGCATGTTTAGTCCTTAAACTATAAGCCATGACATTTTAACACTCGAATTTTAATTTATTATAATTCTAACTCATACTTTTAGAATTATAAAAATCAAGTCCCATAATTTAATTTAATATATTATTGATGTAAAAATAATATGACATCTTAATTATTGGCGCATCATTAATCATAATACTATTATATTATCTCTATATTAGAAAATTATTAATATTTCATCAATGAAATTGGATTACAAATTTTGATGGTAATAATTCTGAAAGAATAATAAATTATAATAAATTAAAATTTAAGCACTAAAATGTTACCGGCCTCAAAGTTTGAGAATCAAACGTGCAATTGCTACCAAAAAAAGAAAAAAGAAAAAAAGAAGAAGAAGCTGTGATTGGTTGGCTAGTTTGCTTCGAGCAAATAAAAATAGTTCCCCGTTTACCGTTAGTCGTCGCCCTCTCTCTCTTGTCCCTTCCTCTCTTCTCCCTCCTCTTCGGCTCCCTCATCTCTTTTCTCTTCTAAAATTCTTCTTGTTCTCTTCTCATAGCTCGCTTTTGCGTCGCGAGTGCGCGTGAGAGAGAGAGAAGGAGATCAGGTGAGGTTCGATGGGCGATCAGTCGAGCAGCGCGAGCGGCGGAAACGGCGGCGACGTCGATCCCAGCCTGCACGAGATGCTCGAGTGCCCCATCTGCTTGATCACCATGCACCCTCCCATCTACCAAGTGAGTTCGATTACTTCTCCCTTGTTATGCGCAGAACGAATCAATTCCCCGACATATGAATGATCTTGTACACATGAATAATAACAATAATACTAATTTGAGTCTTAAATCCGCACGCTCTAAGTTTTTAGACTGGATGGATTGCAGTAGATATGTTCTGTTTCTCGAGTCTTTGTTGACTTTTGGTTGGGTGGTCAGAATTCCCCTAATATGAGAACGTTACGGTTGGCTAAAATCGAACTTCTCACCGCAATCGCGGAAAAGGACTACCATACCGCACAAGTAATTATCAATTGATTTTACTTTTTTCCGATATCTAAAAACAGGGGCCTCTCTGATTATTGCGGTTTTTTTTTTTTTTTTTTTAAGAAAAATGTAGCACGCTACCCGCTGCTTCGTTTATTTCTTATAGAAATAAACTTAGCTAGAAATGTGAATCAACTAGAATTCGAACTCGAGACCTCAGGTACTAACCACCAAGCCCTTTGCCACTTGCGCTAGGGACGGTCGGTGCCTCTGTGATTATTGCTAGTATCATTATTATGGTTATTATTATTCTATTGAATCTATTCTAACGGTTGGAAATGAGTCTATTCTTTTAGTACAGATATAAATATATATATTTTTAATATTTTAATCCGAAAGCATTAACAGCTTTTTTTGAAAACTTGCATGCATGAATCGATGTCGAAGTATTATAGAGATATAGAGTTCACATGAGGTCTGTCGGTCGAGGCTTACTAGGCATTATTCTAAAAGCAAGATTGTCCCTCCACATGCGGGATTCCGACGATCACTTCTAGTGATACAACGACCATGAGCTACCCTGTCAGCACGTCTCCAAGGTAGCGCAACGCAAACCAAATAAGCTAAGCTTTAAGTGTAAGTGAATAGAACCAGAAAGCCAAGACCGTGCGGTGCTCGGCTCTTGCTCGTGCGTCCATACGTGTGATTAGTGGATGGCATCACTCTCTTTATCACCTAAACAAATGACTTGAAGATGGTAGAATATATAAGCCACTACTACAACTTTTTTTATTTAGGACTAAACTCATATATAGTAAGTAGCTGGTGCAGAGTGGTAAAGTTGTTGATTTTTCATTAAAAATTTACTTATTATATATATCCCTCCAAGTTTCATCAGTTGACCAACATGAATTGATATTTTTTTTTTTTGGGTATGATCTTTATATTTAAAATGAATATATCAATTATGACTACTTATCAATCATTTTTCCTTAATGTTTGTAACTCTGTCATGCCAGCTACATGAGCCCTAAAATCAAAAGTTTTTACATGTATCTTCATCTACCATAATTTTGTTTTCGTTTTTTTTTTTTCATTTTGCTTTTCTTGTTTTGTTCCCGTCAACACACACCGCGCAGAGTACGAAATATGCGGGGGAATGTCTTATAAATGTGCATTACAATGACTACTGCTCGATTTATTACAGTTCTTATTTGATTCATCACATCAGCGGTCGATGTTGCATGATCGATAACCTATAACTTACTTTACCAATTTTACAGTGCAAAAATGGGCATCCTTTGTGCTCCGCGTGCAAATCTAAAGTGGGCAACCAATGCCCTACTTGCAGACAAGAGCTGGGGGACATCAGGTGTTTGGTACTGGAAAAGGTAGCCGAGAAATTTAAGCATTCCTGCAAGTACCAGTCATCAGGCTGCCCAGAAGTCCTTCCACACAGCATCAAATCCAAACATGAAGAACAATGCAGCTTCAGACCATTCAACTGTCCTTACCCTCGATGCTCTGTCGTCGGGAACATTTCTTTCCTTGTTGCACATTTAAAGGATAGTCACAATGGTCGAACAAGTAACAGCTGCTCATACAACGAGCGATACATCATAACCTATGAAACCGGTTTTCAAGATAGGACTTGGAAGCCTGTTGTAAGCTTTTTACTGCTTAGTTACATTTTTATCTTATTACCAGTATGTTCCTTAAAGAATTATGAGATATAACATATTATTGTCTGATCGAGTAGAGTTCTTAATAAGAAAAATGTTATTGCACTATTGTGAGATTTTAGATATTAGTTTTCATAACTTCATATTTTGGTGTAGTTTATTTAGATAACATATATTCTTTTGTATGTTAGATCCTATATATGATGTTGGTTTGCCCTGTTTTCCTGTAGGTGTTTCACTGCTATGGACACTACTTCTGCTTGTTTTTTGAGTCATTTCATCTCTCTAGCTCGCCGATATATTTGGCTTATGTCCGTTTTATGGGTGAGGAGAACGAGGCAAGGAAATATAGTTACGGCCTTGCTGTTAAAACTAATGGCAGGAAGATGACATGGGAAGGCATCCCTCGAAGTATTCGTGATAGCCACGAGAGCATTCGCGACAGCCTCGATGGTTTTATGATCCACAGCGACATGGCCACTTTCTTCTTTGAAGAAGATATAATGAGAGTTGCATGTTGGATCTTAAAAGAGCAACAGACTGTAGGAAACACTTCCGATGAAGAGACGAGAGATCAAAAATTAGAGAATCTTTGTCAGTTATGGAAGAATCTGCAACTAATCTGAAGTCGCATTCTACATATCAAAATGACAAAGCAACTGAGGAAGTTTGGAATAATGTTTTTTTCTGAACATCATCATTTGGCACTTCCTATGTTCCATGTCTTGTTATCTTTCGGTGATTGTAACTGTGCTTCCCTTCATGTGTTGCATTTGTGTTTTTAGGTACATTTTGAGGTTATTTTTGAATTGCACACAATGGTACAAAAGGTTTGAGTTGGCAACGGCATTTATGTTTCACCATTTATATAGTCAACCTTGCGATGTATATGAATGATAAAGGAATTAGCCTCACTCAATCTATTAGTATTCTGGGTCTATTGTTAGAGAGTAGGAAGTTCGACGTAGGAATCGAACCTGCGTCACTGGCTCTGATACCACTTGTGGATCATAAGCGCTAACCAACTATTTTAAAAGTACGTGCTGATAGGAAGGATGCACCTATCGCATTTAAAAGCTTAGGCACAATGCTTCACGAATTTTGATCTGACTCAACCCACCTGAACGTTAGGTCTATTGTGAACCGCAGTCCCACTCAACTTGTTGAATTTTGTCTATAATTTATTTCAGACACAATGTGTGGATCATAAGTGCTAAGCAATTGTGGATCGTAAGCGTTAATCAACTATCTCAAAAGTACATGCTGAGAACGTTAGGTCTGTTATGAACCACAGCCTCACTCAATCTATTAGTATTCTGGGTCTATTGTTATGGAGTAAGAAGTTTGACGTAGGAATCAAACCCACGTCACTTGGCTTTGATACTACTTGTGGATCATAAGCGCTAACCAACTATTCCAAAAATATGTGCTGATAGGATGGGCGCATCTATCGCATTTAAGGGCCCAGCCATAACGCTTCACGGATTTAGATCTGACTCAACCCCGCTAGACGTTAGGTGTATTATTGGGTCACTTGCCATTAGATCTATTGTGGACTACAGTCCCACTCAACTAGTTGAGCTCAACCAATTCAACTTATTAGTTTTCTGGGCATATTATCACGAAGTAGAAAGTTGAATATATATATATATATATATATATATATATATATATATATATATATATATATATTTAAGAAAGAGGTAGCAAGCTACCTGCTTCATTCATTAAGTAATATGAATTAAGCATATAGGGTGGAAGCAGCTAAGGCCTCCGAAGGAGGGCAAAAAAAAAAAAAAAAAAAAAAGGTAAGGCCTATGGATGCATGGGTGAGGGCTCAGGTCAGATCAGTCCAAGAGTTTAGCAGTATCCTGATACGTTCAAGAGCCCAGAGTGCGTTTGGGGGTTCATTCGGAAGATAATTATAGCTAATAATAAGTAGCCAACACAATGTACTGTAGCCAGATAACTGTCTAGCATGTTTAGGTTTTCTTTTCTTTCATTTGCGGTGTCAAGTGAGTTCTAGTTGTAACATCTCTGATTTGGGTACAATCTTTCATCTAACTATACGCTAGAAGCCCTTTGACAAAAGTTAGATTTGATTTCTTGTTTAACGATTATACGGTAGATTGAAACAAGAGATGAATTATCAATTTCAAACCATCCTACTTAATTATCAAAATTTTGAGTGCTTGGATTCATGATGACCAGAAATAGAGATTGTTGGACTGTCTTGGAATTTTAATCGTCGACGCTTTTGAAAACCAATTTAACAAACATTTTGAAATTATTAAAAATATGGTACTCCAAATAACCCAGGTTTAAGTGGATATCCCTTTTACTTGCACCCCAACACAAAGGAAAAGGCTAGGAACAACATGTTTTGCTTAAGACGGAGTATTCTTAAACAACCTGTTTGAAGAAGTTTCGCTCTTGTTTTAAAATAGCATTGTTCCTTTGTTTATAATTCGACATGTCGACGTTCTTAAAGATTTTAGGATTGAAACAAAAGTGAGCTTCCGAAGCAGGGTAAGCATGAATATTTGACATGAAACATGCCAAAACAAGCAATGAGAGGAAGTTCTTAGAGGTTAAGAATGATTGAGTTGACGATGAGTTTGAAATTGAGGTTCCTAGGTTGCAGGAATATATACTAGTCCCTTCTTGATGAATCGGTCCTCATCTGAAGGGAACAAAAATACACACTGGAAACCTAATTCGCTCATCCTCTTAGAATGCTATTCAATCTAGATATAAATATCTTGCGACATATTATCTCAAAATTAGAGTCAACTATAAGTTTTAGCCGGTACAGTGGTCTTTACAATTTAAGTGTCATTGATACGGATGACTGTTTAATACTATCGGGCTATACAGACAGATATATTTTTTCGTTTTTCGACAAAATCGGAGAAATCACCACATCGCACCTGTTGCAATCTCTCAATGCAAAAACATAAACAAAACTTGGAACCACTCATCATGTTTAGTGCATCAGAAAATCCTCTCTATTACAGTGGCATTATGGAGATGTCGCAGAAGGGGTCAGATTTAGAAATACTTTTCATGATAAGGTCTTTTTCGCAAATGAGAAAAGCCCCTTATTTTTTGATTTGATATGTACTTTTAGAAGTAATTCCATCTACTACTTGAAGTTTTTACTTAACCTTAATCTTTTTTGGTTAAATTCATTTATGAAAACAAACTGGAAAGCTTTTTTTTATCAGCTTGATAATTGTTGAACCTATGTTTTCGAATTAGCATTTAGAAAATGATGAAATTAATTAAAAAACATTTTATTAGGCCTGACTTTAGGCCCATATTTGATCCATTAGTTTATAGGGAGTCATTTATTGGGCTTAACTCTGGACCGACACATAAAAATAAAAATGAATATTTAAGCCCTGAAAATGGGGAACAATATTCTTATGGGCTAGATTTTGGCCCGTATAAAAATATTATTATTAGACTTTCCATTAATTAATTCTCATTATAAGAGAGAGAGAGAGAGAGAGAGGGAGAGGGAGAAAACTTTCTCCGGGTTGCACTATTAATTTCCCTTTGTTTCATTTCTACTAACTAATCTATTCCAATCTATCTATAATCTGTGACGCCCCAACTTTTCAGGGGGTCATCTATCCTAAAACTACTCCCGTCCTAACACGCTTAACTCTCTTAACCTCTTGTGCCTAACCACCACCCAAAATGCTTAAGCCGGGTTAAAAATTTAGCCCTATTATATCTCATATATAAGACTATCTGGGATCTCACATAATTTATTTATATCTATAAAATAGATAACATAAAATTAACATAACCTAACATTATAAATAATAATAAAAAAATACTTTCAACTTAAGTTTATTTTTTAAAAAAATAAACGAAGTGGATAGCATGATATCTTTTTCTCTTTAAAATAATAATAATAAGCCACGTGTCGACAACCCACCACCACTAATTCTTTCCTCCTCGGCGTAAAGTAGGAACCAATTGGACCTTACAGCATGTCCCAAAAACTTTTGCACGCACCTGGTGCACCATAGACCCACTCTACAATATGCATAAATTTTTTTAATAGTACAATAAAATAATTAAATATTATATTATATATTTATATTTTATTTTATTTAAAATTATTGATAATTATATATTTTCTCTATTGGAAGCAAATTATTTGCATGGTTAACAAATTACATGGTGGACTAAGTTCAGGTAATAATCACGAAGCGAGTGAGATGACAGAAATTGTTTCTTGGACCTAATGCACCATCTCATCTTACACCATGTTAACTTATTTTTCTCTATTGATTACAATTTTTAATCTTAGCCATCCATCTATCTCAAGCATTAAAGATTATTTGTTTAAAATAAATGAATAATTAAAAAAAATAAAATAAATAGAGATAAGATCTGTAGTCTAGAGGTGATGTCGTGAATCGGGTCTAGACAATTATAATCGGAAGATTCTTTAAATTATAAAAAGTGAATACGGCCTAAATTATTCCCTAATTTGAAATAGATCCCTCAACTTTAACTTATTTTAATTAAAATTTTTTTAAATATGATACCGATATTAAATTTAATAAATTTCTAATTAAAATAACTAAGAAACTTCAGTTATAAAAAATTATAAATTAAGATGGTGTTTAATTAAAAAAAGTACAACTCGAGGGGTATTTCAAAATTACTTATAGTTTAGGAGGTTTCCATATATTTATATTTTTTAAAATTAACATCTATTTTGATAGCTGGAATTGATAATATTTAAATAATTATATATTATTAGTGGACTCCACATAATCTAAAAATTAACAATAAAAATTATTAGATTAAAATCGTTAGATACAAGTAACAATATCTAAATGCTACATGTATTATATTTTATGCATTTTTGTCATCTATTTTAAATACAATTTAGAATATATATTTTTGCATGACTAAATTTTTATGCTATTTAATATAAAAAAAAGTGCACAACAACAAATATAATTCATCATCAAAATATAACTGGACACATGTAACTGCCAATTAATTCTCATCAAAATATAATCGGACCAACTGCATTTAACAAGTCTTTCCAAAATATTGGTTGAACATTTTCAATAAAGTGTAGCATAGTCAATTCATTCTCTTCCATTCCAAATGTCGCATATAAATAAAAATATAACATGTACATATTTTAGATAATATGAATAAAAAATGAAGTAAATAGAATTATTACATACCATAAAATTTATAGATAAGTTTTTATAATGTTTTAGCTTGTTATTAAATAGTATGTGGTAACCTTGTCATATATAACATCTTTTTCGGCCTGCCCCGATATAGTGTCCAATCATCCCTGCAATTTCTCTCATCATCCCAAAATATTGGATGACTGAAAACGTGGCTCATGTTTTTGTATTAAAATAATTATATATACATATATATAGAGCTAGAATCCTATACTATCTATAGTACCAAGGCTCCGGTACTATAGTCTTATTTTCGACCTTAGGGTGTTCAAATCGACGATCCATATCGTTAAAACTGATCTAGGGTATTTGAAATATTTAGGAATAAAATTTTACATTTTTTCGATATAGTTTACTTTATGATCAAACCGTTTCAAAATTGTCAAATTTCAATGGCTACTATGGCAAGTTTGTAGTTTAACGGTGTAGAAGAATCTAAATTTATTCAAATTTTAATAAAAAATACTTTAAACTATGTAGATCAAGGTCAACATCTTTGATCTTGAATTCAAAAGTCCTATACTCAAATTCTAAAGATTGTTTAATTTTCACCGTTCATATTGTTTAATTTTCACCGTTCATTTTGATATGATTTACTTACTAAGTAAACGATGTCGAAAAAGACTAAAATTTTATTCCTAAAAACTTCATATACACTAGATACATATATATATATATATATATACATACATATATATATATATATATATATATATATATATATATATACATACATATATATATACATATACATACATATATATATATACATATACATACATATATATATATACATAATACATACATATATATATATACATATACATACATATATACATATATATATATACATATATATACATATATATATATAGAGTCCGGCTGGGATACTATCGATAGCACCAAGGGCTTGGTGCTACCGAGTTTTCCACCGTTGGATTTAACCTTTTGACTATTTTCACCCGTTAGATTATACTATTCAACCAACCACCCACTCAACCCTAGTGGGCCCACATCATCCTAACCGCACATTCCTCAATCCAAGGGCTAAAAAACTAATAGCACCAATAGCTTGGTGCTATTGATAGTATTCCAGCCTAGTTCTATATATACATACATACATACATACATACATACATACATACATACATACATATTGTCACGCTCCGGGGTCCATTTTTAATAAGCCGAAATAATCGGGTCATTTTGAAAATAGCGAAAAGTGCCCCTTTTTTTTTTGAAAACTTTGACCCAAGGGTGACAGACCCGCCATAAATACAGAAATTTTTCGTTACAAACGGACAGAGTCTCCCATGTATTTGCACGGCGTCGCACAGTTTACAATATACAAACAGAGCATCCAACTCACAACCATTTACATTCATAAACTGTAAAATAATTACATCTATCAGTTAAAACGTTCTCCACACAGGAACCTCAATTTTGAAACACTAGCAGCCAAAAGAACGAAAATCACTTGAAAGCCTTTTTATTTGAAAACGAGCTACCTCGAAGGGTAGGAGACATCATTTGCAAATCCAATAAAACCATTATGAGTCATTTATTAAAACATCCACATCGTGATAATAAAACCAAGAGTCACTGGACCACAAATGAGTCTAAGTGCATGAAAGTAAAGGGTAGGTACTAAACCAACTATGCTAGTCGGGACCGAAAAATCGATCGTCCACCGCGCCTCACGCACCGTGCCGACTCCCACCTCCCAAGTCACCTGAAAAATAGTGGTGGGGGGTGAGAACATGTAAACATGTCTCCCCCTCCCAGTGGGTACCGCAAGCCGTCGAAGGCAGGGAACTCACTGGCGAACAGGAAACTGAAAGAAAGAGTAATACAGTAGCCATGCAAGTAAATAGAGAAGTAAACGAGTACACTACTGCTACTGTAAATGTAATGCATCAAACGAACAAACGGTCCAAGTATACCCAATCTGAATCCGCCGTGTCGGTCCAAAGACCTCAGGCAATGCCACGTAATGCTCTCTCTCTGGTATACAACCCTGGCGCAAACGACCACCGGGCTACCCTGGCATACAAACCTGGCACAAACGACCACCGGGCTCACGGGTCGGCGACCGACCACTTTTTCGAAAAAGAACACCCTCCTGCGGGGGATCAGCCCGCTGGTGTACGTGAAATGCTCTCGAGCTGTGGCGATCAATGCGAATATGATCAATAGCCAACCGTCAGCGAATAGCCGACAATCACCGCCCGTCGGGGCACACCGACCAATAGGTCATCGAACCCGAAATCGCACCGAGACGTCCCCGGGACCCACACAAAGTCCCCGAAAGCACCGACTCGCTCAATGAGTCAACCGCTACCCCGAAACACATCCATTTGGATGTTCCGGCAGCGAACACTAGATCCCACGTCGAAACAATTATCGTCGGATAACCGTTCCAACCCGGGTTCCTGGAAGCGTCTATTTCGACACCGGAACCCACTGCCGCTCACCGGACGTCTCCGAACACTCAAGACGGCCATGATGACCAGCCAACAAGGCTCAGCGGCAACCCCCAAGGCAATCAAACAGCGTCGGATAATTTCCGAATCGAAAACCGCGTTCCGCCGACGAATTTTACCGAAAAAAAAACGCACCGAAACCTATTTTCTGGTTTCGCGAAAGATAGCAGACCTTGGACAATCAGTCCAGAGGTCACACACAACGTATACACACTGCCCACAGTGAGATAATTGCATAATAACCCCTTCAACTACCAATAATCGCAATAGTAAGTACAATAGGAAGAGTTTATGGGCCGATACCTCGTTCCGAGCAATATCGAGGTCTGCCGAGATGCTGGTTGACAGGTCTCGACGAGGCGAAGGCCGTGCTCACTTCTCAGAGCACAGCGGATGGCCGAGGAGTGCGCGGGAGCAACCCGAACTTCAGCAATCGAGGCGAACGGGGAGTGACGAAGGTGGACTACATGTATCGGGCCTCCGCGACAACAACCGAGGTGAGCACGGGGATTGGGGGACTCTCAGGATCATGGTGCTCCCCCTCCGCAGCTTCCGAGGATGTCTGGATGCGTCGAAACAGCACGACGATCGAAAAAGCCCCAAGCGGACAGGGCAGGGAGCTCGGGTCTAACTCCGGCCGGCGGCGGATCCGACGACAGGATCGCCGGCGGAGGGCGGGTGCGGCCAACCAGGGGGAGCCAGTGCTCGCCTCGGCCGGCGACGGGAGGCGGCCGGGACGGTGGCCATTGATACCCTAGCTGCACAGGCCAAAGGAGAGCAGGGGCCAAGGCCCGGCCGGCAGCTGCTCCGGTGGCGGCGCGCCGGCGGCAACGGGGGTGCGCCGACGAGGAAGATCCAGCGCGCGCGCGAGCTACCGACGGGAGGCGGCGGTTGCAGCACTGGAGCAACCCGAGCCCGGACGACCTAGGGCTCGGGTCGGGAGCTTCTTCTCCGGCCGCGTCACTCCGGCGACGGGTGCGCCGTCGGCCAGAGGGCACAGCCGACGGGGGAAGGCCTGCGCGGATGCCGATCGGCGATGGGGAGGCCGCGTCGGCGGCACGGCGCGGGCCCTAGCCCGCACGCACTCTACCCAAGCCCGCAGCGGCGCAGCCGGCGCACGGCGGCGGCTGCGATCATCGGGGGCACCCCGGTGGCGGTCCAGGGTGACGCCGGTGAGGTCAGGAGGCGGGGGCCGCATGCTTCAGGATTCCCGGCCGAGGAGGGGAGAGGGGAGATTGTGGTGGTGATGGAGGAGAAGGTGAAGGAGGAGGAAGGGCTGCGGCGGCGGTTGGCCGGCCGGAGCAGGTTGGCGGCGGCGGCAGCTACGCACAGGGGTGCAGAGGAGAGGTGAGGTGGCTAGGGAGGGCTCGGCTAAATAGTCGCGCAACTTCGCACAAATCATCCTCGTTTTGCAGAGTTTTTCTCCGAGATCCTAACAGAGTGTATGTGACACCTTCCCACACCACCCCATAAAGTCTCTCATGATTTCGCACATAAAATATTGGGGGTTTCGCGCGAAATACAAAAGTGTTGATTTAACCTCTCCTCGATAATCGTGTGATATTCGGTGATCCGTCCGTCAAATTTCCAAACGAATCACGCCGGCGCGTTCAGTACTGCCGAACCATCAAGATCACGATTTTGTTTCACCTGAATTGGTTGCGGATTCACGGCAAATCCATCCTCTCTCCGATCTACCAACACACTACATGTATATATACCAAAAATCACCTCCAAATTCCCTCGATTAGCGAAAATGCGGCCAAAGTCCCTCTACACAGACTTTCTCTTGCAGAAAAGTCCTCGTCTGAGGGTCCACACACAAAACGGAGAGACGGTAAGTTTTAAAAAGCAAAAACAATAAAGCATAAAAGTTCGCTTTGCGATAAAATTCAATTTTCTCGAAAAATGTGCGTCAACCCAAAAATCCGTCAGCGCCATTAAGTCCGGGATAGTCGGACGGTTGAAAACGAGCTATTGGATCACTATGAACGGAGTCTTATACATGCCAGAAGCCATCTCCACTCATTGGCCTCTCCGGAAACTCAAGTTACTATTCACTTTTAGGGTGTGTTTGGTTCGAAGTCGGAATCGGTATCGAAATCGGAATGAGAATAAGCTGAAAACGGAATCGGAATGATTCATTATCTCATTCTGTTTGGTTCGCCACCTGAATCGGAATCGGAATAAACCATTCCTATTGTCGGTGTTTGGTTCATATAGATATCAGAAACGTAATCAAATTAATAGGCCAATTTTATCTTTATAATATATTAGTTTAAATTCAAACTGAATATTAAATATTAAAAATTTATGTCAAAATTTTAAAATAATGTCAAAATTTTAAATATATATTTTTAAAAAAAATTAAATTTTGAAATTGAACATATAATTCAAAATATAAAAAACTAAATTTCGATTTATTTATCAAATTCAAACTTAAAATTATAATTTAAATTTCAATTTGAATCCATAAATTTAATTTAAATTTTAAATAAAATTTGAATAAAACATTAGATTTTAAATTAAATTTAAATTTAAATTCAAATTTATAAATTAGATTCCAAATGTTTGATTGAATTTTAATTTTTAATTTAAGTCAAATTAAAATTAAAATTTATAAATATAATTTTTAAATATAAACTTATATTTTAATTAAAAAATAAGCTTAAAAAAGTTAAATTTAATTCGAATAAATTTATTCCGCCCGGATTCAATTTCCAATCGCTGCATAATCAAATATTAGTCAATATATAAATATTTTACTATTATTACAATAGAGGTCAATATTATCAGAAAGTCCCGTTTTGTCCACAAAAGTATTTGAAAATTGAGATTTTACCGTATTAGCTATTCTTTTTAGCAGATTTCCTAAATCTTACTAATCTTTTCTCATATGATACACTAAAGTTTCGTTATCAACCCCTAAAAATAAATTTATAAATTTGCATTGTGCTTTTTATTACATAATGAAAAAAATATTTTATCGCGTAATTAAAAAAATATTTACAAGATAAACACTTATCTGTTTAATTAAAATTTGCCAATTTCACTGCCATTTTGAATTACTATTATCATGTGCTATATATGTACTATCTATAACTAAATTTTCCTGATATTTACAATAGGTAAGCGTATAATACATACTAATTAGATTTAATAAGTATTATTTTATAAGTATCACCGTAATATTAAACAAAAGAATATTTTATTATTTTAAGTTTTAACTATATACTAATATAGTTTAAACTATGTTATATTATATTATATTATATTATATATATTAATATAAAATAATAAGAAAAAGCTATGTATATATATTATTTATTATCAACATATTAAAAATAGATAATATATATTCTTATGACCATGATTGGCCATTTTAGCCACGCGGTACAGAAGATTTCACATGATCGATAACCAGCCAATCACATCTCTCTTTTTGAGAATAAAGTACAAAAAAAAAAAATTTCTAATAGTCTTGATGGGATGGATGAACCCAAGAAAAATAATCTGATTGGTTGGGGACGCTACATCAGCAATATAACTTTCGATTCGCACAGAGCAAACGAGTCTCGAGCACCGTGCGGAGCAAACGAGCCTCGTTCGCGGGACAAAATTTTTAATCCAAAATAGAATCCTCTACTCTCTGGTTGCACATATATCTGTTACATTATACAATTTATACAAAAATTTTATTTTTAAAATTTTAAATTGATAATCTAAAGAAAAATAAAACTTATAATTTAATATATAGATAATAGATATATTTTATGACATTCAGAGAATTTCCACATAAATTTATAGTTTAAAAAAAAAATTATGAATTAGGCTATATCATTCTAAATCGTTGATTTTTGGTACTATATTATTCCTAAATAATGAATATTTTAAAAAACTAATTACTGTTCATATCATACATAATCTTTTTAATATAATAAATGCTAGTGAAAGGACACGATTCGCAGCGGGTAGAAATTGTAGGAATAATTAATAATAAGAGAACATCAAGTATTCCCTTCCATGCATGACATTTTTTTTTGTCATGAAAGGTCAAAAATATTGCTGACAGTATCACATAACTTATAGTGAAATTTAGTATTGTTCAGAAAAAAGTAATTAAAGTATTTCCTTACTTGTCCGAAAAAAATATGTGAAAATGCTCACGACTTTATCTAATTATTCACTATTATTGTAATAAAAGCCAAAAGTATTCGTTAGAATGTCAATATTTCGACTAACAAAATGTATTTAAAGAATACAATATTACATATCATACGAGCTCTTTAAAAGTTTTGCAAGATCTGAAAGTTTCGTTTTGTCCACAAAAATACTTAAAAATTGGCATCTCACTGTGTTAGTTATCCCTTCTAGCATATTTTTAAAAATTTATCAATCTTTTCTTTTTTGATACACCAACGCTTGGTATCCAACCCCGAAAAATAAATTTATAGATTTCTATTGTGCTTTTATCACATAATTTTAAAAAAAAATTATCACGTAATTAAAAATATATATTTAGAAGATGAACATTTACTTGTGTAATTAAAATTTGCCAATTTTATTATCAGTTTGAATTACTCTTGTTATATGCTATATATGTACTATCCGTAGTCAAATTTCTATTATATTTACCATAAGCATGCGTATAATACTTACCAATTATATATATTAAGTATTATTTTATAAGCATCACCATAATATTAAATAAATAATATTATATTATTTTAAATTTTATCTACATATTAATATGCTACTAAAATAAATTATGTATTGATAAGGATAAATTATGTATATATATTATTTATTCTAAACTTATTATATTTTATATATAAAAATAAATATTATATTCTTACGGTTATGATGACGGAATGAGTACTATATGACATACGACGCGATTTATCACATCCAAGTATAATCCAATATCTTTCTGTTAGATATATAATGAAAAATAATATTTGGATAAACTAAATTATCGAAATTTACTAAAAAAATATGTAAAATCAACCATTAATAATAACTTAACAGTGTCATCCTTATTCTCACCAAAATGACTGTAGGTAATTGGAATAAATTTAAAAAAATAAATTTTGTTGTCCTTATTATATTTTTGTCTTATCAAATCTACAAGCCCCCATAATTTTCTGTTTCTGTTTGTCATGGAAAGTCACAAATGTCGTTGGCAGCATCACTTAGTTTATCGTGAAACTTGTCTCGCTAAACACACACACAGTCCAAGATCACCAGCCGATGGCGATGTGAGACTTGTCTCGCTAGCCTTTGTCATTCCGACTCTGACTTAGCCTGTCATTCACGACTCTGGCTTAGTCTGTCATTCCGACCCTGGCTCAGCCAAGACTCATCTCACACTTCTGGCTGGTGAACCGGCTCTGATATCAAATGTAACGACCCGACCCGCTAACAATAATAACTATTGGGGTGTCACAATGTCATCCGCACTATTTAAAAGTTTTGTAAGATCTGAAATTTTTATTTTGTCCACAAAAATATTTGCAAATCAAGATTTTTCCGTGTTAGCTATCACTTCTAGTAGATTTTCTATTGCCAATTTTTTCTTTTATGATACACCAAAATTTGGTTATCAACCCGTAAAAATAAATTTATAGATCTACATTGTGCTTTTTATCACATAGTTAAAAAAGAAAAAAAATATATTTTATCACATACTTTTTTTAATAAGAAATATTTATGTATATTTATTATTTATTCGAGATATATTATATCGTATATTTAGAAATAAATAATATATTCTTACGGTTATGATTGAACATGCTAACCATGCGGTCCAGCAAATTTCACATGATCTTATTGGCAAAATGAGTATTATGTATCATATGATGCAATTTACCACATCAATCCAACATCTCTCTGTTAGATATATAATAAAATGGCAGTGTAATCCATATTCTCACCAAAATGATTGTAGGTTGCCGAAATAAAGTTTAAAAAATCAATTACGTTGTCTTGTTATATTTTCGTTTTATCACATCCACAAGCCCACTTGATTTTCTCTTTTTTTGTGCTTTTCAAGGTCTCAAATGTCACTTGCAGCATCGTATAGCTTATCGTGAAACTTAATATTATTCAACTTCACAAAAAGTGATACTATAATATATTCACAATATTCCCTTATTTTCTAGAAAAAATATGTGAAAATGTTCACGACTTTATCAGATCGCTGCAAAATCAAATATTATTCAATATGTAAATATTTTACTATTATTGCAATAGAAGTCAAAAATATTCGTTGATATGTCAATATTAAACTAGCAAAAAGTATTTAAAGAATATAACATTACATAACATACTTAATCAAAAAGTTCCGTTTTGTCCACAAAAGTACTTGAAAATTGAGATTTCGCCATGTTAACTATCCCTTCCAGCAGATTTTCTAAATCTTACCAATATTTCCTTTTATGTTGCACTAAGGTTTCGTAATCAACCTATAAAAATAAATTTATAGATTTGTATTATACTTTTTATCACATAATAAAAAAAGTATTTTATCGCGTAATTAAAAAAATATATTTAGAAGATGAACACTTACCTGTTTAATTAAAATTTGCCAATTTTACTGTCATTTTGAATTATTATTATCATGTGGTATATATGTACTATCCGCAGCCAAATTTTTATGATATTTACAATAGGAATGCGTATAATGCGTACTAATTAGATTTAATAAGTATCACCGTAATATTAAATAAATAATATTTTATTATTTTAAGTTTTAACTATATATTAATACAGTACTAAACTAAGTTATATTATATTATTTTAAATTATATATTAATATAAAATAATAATAATTAAAGTTATGTATATATTACTTATTCTCAACATATTATATTGTATATTTAAAAATAGATAATATATTCTTATGACCATGATTGGTCATTGTAGCACGCGATATAAAAATTTCACATGATCTTGTGGAAAGAATGAGTAGTGTGTGTCATACGACGCAATTTATTACATCCACACATGATTCGACACATATCTATTAGATACATAATGAAATGTCATATTTGGATAAACCAAATTATTGAAGTTTATTAGAAAATAAGTGAAATCATCCATTAATAGTACCATAGCAGTGTCATCTATATTTTCACCAAAATGATTGTAGATCGCCGAAATAAATTTTAAAAAATCTATTACATTGTCCTTATTATATATATATATATATTTTGGCCATGAAAGGTCACAAGTATCGCTGGCAGTATCGCATAGCTTTGTCGTGAAATTTAATATCGTTCAGCTTCACAGAGTACGATTTTGTAATATATTCACAGTATTCTCTTTCTTGTCAAAAAAAAGTATGTGAAAATGCTTACGACTTTAACTGATCACGGCAAAAGCAAATATTAAATATATAAATATTTCACTATTATTACAATCAAAGCCAAAAGTGTTTATTATTATGTAAATATTACAAATAGCGAAAGTAATTAAAAAAATACAACATTAGATATAGAAAGTATCACTTTATAAGAATGACCATAATATTAAATAAATAATATTATATTATTTTAAGTTTTAACTATATATTAATATGCTACTAAAGTAAATTATATTATATTATTTTAAATTATATATATTAATATAAAATGGTAAGAATAAGTTATGTATATATATTATTTATTTTCAACATATTTTGTTGTATATTTAAAAGTATGTAATATTCTCTTATACCCATGATTCGCCATCCTAGTTATGCAGTCCAAAAATTTCAGAATATTTTATTCTATATTTAAAAGTAGATAATATTCTCTTATACCCATGATTCGCCATCCTAGTCATGCAGTCCAAAAAATATCATATTTAGATAACATCAAATTATCGAAACTTACTACAAAAAAAAGTGAAATCAACCATTAATGATAATTTAATAGTATCATCCATATTCTCATCAAAATGATTGTAGGTGGCCGATATAAATTTTAAAAAATCAATTACTTTGTTATTATTATATTTTTGTTTTACCACATCCAAAAGGCCCCCATATTTTTTCTTTTTTGTCATTGAAGGTTACAAATGTCACTGGCAGTTTATCGTGAAATCTAATATCTTTCAGCTTTACAAGGGGTGATAATGCAATATATTTCTTATTTATCAAAAAAAGTATGTAAAAATGTACTTTTCAATACACTAGTTATAATGCACGTATGATACACGTCACAATTATAAATTTATTTAAATTTAAATTTAAATTAGATTGTAAATATAAATTTTGAATTCTAATGATTATTAGTAGTAGAGTCTATTTTTAATTTATTTATTTTGTTTCTAATTATATTTTCAATTTATTTATACTGTAAATAATTTTTTTATGTGTTCCATAACATAAAAAGCTTTTTAATATATACCCAGAATTTTAAAAAATTTAATTAATTTCAAAATTTAAATTAATATTTGAATTTAGATTTAAATTTATGAATTAAATAAAATATAAATTAATTTTGAATCTATTATTTGAATTTAATATTTGTTGATTTGATATGTCTATTTTTAAATCTAACTATTTTTCAAACCTAATTTATTTTTATTTATGAAATATTTTTTCATTCTATGTATTATCCCGTCTGTCAACTCAGGAAGGACTTATATGTGAAAATCTTAAAAGGACTTATATGTAATTATGTTAAGGATACAAATTCGATGAGCTTTTAGCCCAAGCAAATAATTTGAAAGCCAACCTAACGGACCAAACTATTTTAGCTCTGTTTAATGTGATTTATCTATATAAGTAATTTTGATTCGATTTTGAAAATAAATTCAGAAGCTGATGCACTTATCATATAAAAGAATAAAAAGATGTATGCTAAAAATATGTGCTTAAATTTATTTAACAAAAAAAATCATAAAAGTCTAAGGTAGTAACGTCGGACCTCCTTGTCCTTACTGTTCGTTATTTTCTAGATGCAATGAGGGCTGATCGGAAAAGAATAAAGAAAAGATGAAGACCTGAAATGAAAAAAGGCACCGTTAATGTAGGTAAGGAAAAATAAGCCGCGAATGAAAACTTAATTAGGATGAATGAAACTTGACCTATCTCCACTATGTCGGACTCAGAGCTAGAGGGCAGTGGTGAAGATGAGAGAGACGAGGTTCCTCGGTCGAAAGAAACAAAAAAGAGCCTTGCCTTGATGCGGGAGGAAGTTTTCCATAAAAAACTTACAATACATTATCGATAACCAGTCAATCACGTCTCTATTTTTGAAAAAAAGTACAATAAAAATATTTTTCTAATAGCCTTGATGGGATGGATAAATTCGAGAAAAATAATCTGATTGGTTGGAGACACTACATCAGTAATATAACTTCCGATTCGGACAGAGCAAACGAGTCTCGAGCACTGAGCGGAGCAAACGAGTCTCGTTCGCGAGACAAAATTTTTAATCCAAAATAGAATCCACTACACTCCGGTTGTACATATACCTGTTGCATTATACAATTTATACAAAAAATTTATTTTTAAATTTTTTAAATCATAATCTAAAGAAAAATGAAACATATAATTTAGTATATAGATAATAAATATATTTTATGACATTCAAAAAAATTTCACATTAATTTATAGTTTTAAAAAGCTCTTTTTTATGAATTAGGCTATATAATTCTAAATCGTTGATTTTGGTACTACATTATTTCTAGACAATGAATTTTTAAAAACTAATTACTGTTCATATCATATATAATCTTTTTGATATAATAAATGCTAGTGAAGGGCCCGCGCTTCGCAGCGGGTAAAAATTATAGGAGTAATTAATAATAAGAGAACATCAAGTATTCCCTTGTGTACCTCACTTGTCACACCCACCAAAGGTCCTCACTATTGGCTGACGGGGATGGGCCCGACGACGCCTTCTCCAACGACGGCAATAGTAACGGCGACGGTAATTACTTCGGCCACGGCGGAGGGGGGAGATGGGCGCGCATTAGTGAGAGAGAGAGGGAGGGAGGGAGAGAGGCGACGGTGTATAGAAAAAAAAAGAAGAAAGAGAGAGAATTGATGAATTAGTTAGAGATGGAGAGGTGAAGATTGTTGGGCCTTTGCTGCTGTGGCTGCTGTAGAAGGCCTAAAAAAATAAGAACAAATGCTTTGGTTGAACTTTCAACCCAACAGCTTTTCAACTGCAGTATTCAAAATTATGAATCAGATGTTGGATCTCCTCACGAAGCTTTTAAATGTATTATGAAGAATGGTATAACTACGACAACGAAATATCCTTTTAGAGGGAAATTGAACTATATCACTGCTAATATAAGAAATTATGAGTTTGTTCCGCCCACGACGAGATGGCACTTTTAAAAGCGGTGGCGCACCAACTAGTATGCGTTGGCATCACAACTCTCTCATCCTTCCTGAATTACACGGGTGGCATCCTATTTGGTCATGGGATACCAAAAGTATATCCCACGACTGAGATAATTCACTTCGTTACTATAATCGAATACGACATCGAGAACGGAACGTAGTACTGGCTCTTAAAAAACTCATGGGGAAGCCGGTGGGGATGTAATGGCTATGCGAAAGTGGAGAGAGATGTTGGAATTTTTTGATTTGGCTTCTACGGTTGTTATCCCGTTTAGTTATGTGTAATTCTTATCTATTTCCTCACCTAATTGTTAACACATTAGTGGAGAGATATGTTGTATCTAAAGAATTTTTTTTTTGTTTTGTCTTCTATATAGGATGGGTTCGTGCATGGAGCACTGCTGACGTTTGAAGTGGCTACCGCTCGAATATTTTTCGCTAGATTTTAGTTGTTGGTTACTTGTTAATCACACTTGTCATTTGCTTATGTTACTTGTGCATATCTTCTTCCTACTTGCCAAATTTATTCATGCCATGATGATTAATTGTGAGACTGGATTGAAATTTTTTAGCTCAGAATGCATGATATGAATATAAAAAAGTTATACCTAGCATTTTGGACGTTGTTTTATGTTTAATTTCTAATCCCATTTATGTGATTAAGTACAATGGAAGCGAAATGTTGTAATGCAGATATGCTGATTTGGAAACGACAAAGTAGAATCAATTGGTAATGCTTTGTTCTGTTCACTGGTGAATTGGCTTGAATAAAAATTGAATTTACAAAAATTTAAAAAAAATAAAATATAGTCAAATCAGTCCTCTGTTTTGTATTTCTTTGTTCCCAATTATTAAAAGCAGGTATCCTTGTATTTCTTTGATTCCCACCATTCTCGTCTCCGACCCTGTTGAGGCCGCGCTCGCCGCTGCTGTCATTATTAAATTATTCTTGTTATATGCTATATATGTATCAAATTTTTATAATATTTATTTGCAATCAAATTTTCATAATATTTATCATGAGCATGGCGTATAATAACTACTAATTAGATATAATAAATATTACTTTATAAGAATGATCGTAATATTAAATAAATAATATAAATTTTACATGATCTCGTGGACAAAATTAGTAGTGTGTATCATACGACGCGATTTATCACATCGATCCAACATATTCTCTGTTAGATGCATTATGAAATATAATATTTGGATAATTCAAATTATTAAAGTTACTACAATATAAGTGAAATCAACCATTAATAGTAACTTAACAGTATCATTCATATTCTCACCAAAATAATTATTGGTAGCCGAAATAAATTTGAAAAAATCAATTACGTTGTCCTTATTATATTTTTATTTTATCACATCCACAAGCCCACTTAATTTTTTATTTTTTTTCCTATTTAAGATTACAAATGTCGCTGGCAGTATTACATAGCTTATCGTGAAACTGTTGAAAAATATATATTAACAGAGAGCGATACTGTAATATATTCACAGTATTCTCTTATTTGCTAGAAAAAAAATATATGAAAATATATTTTACTATTATTGCAATAGAGGCCAAAAATATTCGTTGGTATGTCAATATTATCAGAAAGTTCCGTTTTGTCCACAAAAGCATTTAAAAATAGATTTTACCGTGTTAGCTATTTTTTCTCATATGACACACTAAAAATTCGTCATCAACTCCTAAAAATAAATTTATAGATTTGCATTGTGCTTTTTATTACATAATGAAAAAAATATTTTATCGCGTAATTAAAAAAATATTTATAAGATAAACACTTATCTGTTTAATTAAAATTTGCCAATTTTACAGTCATTTGATTTACTATTATCATGTGCTATATATATGTACTATCCGTAATTAAATTTTCCTGATATTTACAATAGGTAAGCGTATAATGCATACTAATTAGATTTAATAAGTATTACTTTATAAGTATCATCGTAATATTAAACAAATAATATTTTATTATTTTAAGTTTTAACTATATATTAATATAATTTAAACTTATATTATATTATTTTATATTATATATTAATATAAAATAATAAGAAAAAGCTATGTATGTATATTATTTGTTATCAACATATTAAAAATAGATAATATATATTCTTATGACCATAATTGGCCATTCTAGCCACGCGGTACAAAAGATTTCACATAATCGATAACCAGCCAATGACATCTCTCCTTTTGAAAAAAAAATGTACAACAAAAAAATATTTTTCTAATAGCCTTGATGGGATGGATGAACCCGAGAAAAATAATCTGATTGGTTGGGGACGCTACATCAGCAATATAACTTCCGATTCGAACAGAGCAAACGAGTCTCGAGCACCGTGCGGAGCAAACGAGCCTCGTTCGCGGGAGAAAATTTTTAATCCAAAATAGAATCCACTACTCTCCGATTGCACATATACCTATTGCATTATATAATTTATACAAAAATTTTATTTTTAAAATTTTAAAATGATAATCTAAAGAAAAATAAAACTTATAATTTAATATATAGATAAGGTTAAATTACTGAAAACCCCCTGTCAAAATCTGATTTTTTACTTTTTTTCCCTGTCATTTAAAAACCTACATTTTGCCCCCCTAAAAAATAAAAAATTTAAAAACCTACATTTTATGATACACCAAGATTTGGTCATCAACCCGTAAAAATAAATTTATAGATCTAAATTGTGTTTTTTATCACATAGTTAAAAAAAAAAAAAATTATTTTATCACATAATTTTTTTTTTAAAAAGTATTTAGAAGTTGAACACTTACTTATATAATTAAAATTTGCCAAATTTGCTATCATTCTTGAATTATTCTTATCATATGTTATATATGTACTATCTGTAGTCAAATTTTTATAATATTTATCATGGGCATGTGTATAATAACTACTAATCTAAATAATATTATTTTAAATTTTAACTATATATTAATATACTACTAAACTAAATTATATTATATTATTTTAAATTATATATCAATATAAAATAATAAGAAATATGTTATGTATATTTATTATTTATTTCAGATATATTATATCGTATATTTAGAAATAGAATATATATTCTTCCGGTTATGATTGAACGTCCTGAGCATGCAGTCCAGAAATTTTCACATGATTTTATAGACAAAATGAGTAGTGTGTATCATAGATACAATTTAGCACATCAATCCAACATCTCTCTGTTAGATATATAATAAAATGACAGTGTCATCCATATTCTCACCAAAATGATTGTAGGTTGCCGAAATAAATTTTAAGAAATCAATTACGTTGTCTTGTTATATTTTTGTTTTATTACATCCACAAGCCCACGTAATTTTCTCTTTTTTTGTGCTTTTCAAGGTCTCAAATATCACTGGCAGTATCGTATAGCTTATCGTAAAACTTAATATTATTCAACTTCACAAAAAGTGATACTATAATATATTCACAATATTCTCTTATTTTCTAGAAAAAATATATGAAAATGCTCACGACTTTATCAGATCGCTGCAAAATCAAATATTATTCAATATGTAAATATTTTAATATTATTGCAATAAAAGTCAAAAATATTCGTTGATATGTCAATATTAAACTAGGAAAAAGTATTTAAAGATTATAACATTACATAACATACTCGATCTAAAAGTTTCGTTTTGTCCATAAAAATACTTAAAAATTGAGATTTTACCGTGTTAACTATCCTTTCTGGCAGATTTTCTAAATCTTATCAATCTTTCCTTTTATGTTGCACTAAGGTTTCGTTATCAACCCATAAAAATAAATTTATAGATTTGCATTATACTTTTTATCACATAATGAAAAAAGCATTTTATCACGTCATTAAAAAAAATATTTAGAAGATGAACACTTACCTGTTTAATTGAAATTTGTCAATTTTATTGTTATTTTGAATTACTATTATCGTGCTATATATGTACTATCCGCAGTAAAATTTTTATGATATTTACAATAGGTATGCGTGTAATGCGCACTAATTAGATTTGATAAGTATCACCATAATATTAAATAAATAATATTTTATTATTTTAAATTTTAACTATATATTAATATAGTACTAAACTAAGTTATATTATATTAATTTAAATTATATATATTAATATAAAATAATAATAAAAGTTATGAATATATATTATTTATTCTCAACATATTATATTATATATTTAAAAATAAATAATATATTTTTATGACCATGATTGGCTGTAGCACGCGATATAAATAATTTCACATGATCTTGTGGAAAGAATGAGTAGTGTGTGTCATACGACGCAATTTATCACATCCACACATGATTCGACACATCTCTATTAGATATATAATGAAATATCATATTTGGATAAACCAAATTATCGAAACTTATTATAAAATAAGTGAAATCAACCATTAATAATACTTTACAGTGTCATCTATATTTTCACCAAAATAATTATAGATCACCGAAATAAATTTTAAAAAATTAATTACGTTGTTCTTATTATATTCTGTTTTATCACATCAACAAGGCTCCCATAATTTTCTTTTTCTTTTTTTGCCATGAAAGGTCACAAATGTCGCTGGCAGTATCGCATAGCTTATCGTGAAATTTAATATCGTCCAGCTTCACAGAGTGCGATTTTGCAATATATTTACAGTATTCTCTTTCTTGCCAAAAAAAAGTATGTGAAAATACTTACGACTTTAACTGATCACTGCAAAAGTAAATATTATTCAATATATAAATATTTTACTATTATTGCAATCAAAGCCAAAAGTATTTATTATTATATAAATATTACAAATAGTGAAACTTTTGCCGATTTTTTTTTTATAATTTTATTTTATAATTTTACGTAGAATCAAACAACCCCTTACTAATTTTTTTGAATTCTCATGAATAACAATACTAGTTTAGGGAACCCTATGAAATTTTTGTACGAGTCAAAGTCTACACACCCCTAACAATATACGGGACAAAACTTTGTTGGAGCCCCAAGTTTCAATGGGGGCTATTTGGGAAAGGATTGCGCTATCACACAGCTCCCTTGCCAAAATAAAAAATATAAGTAATAAGTAAAAAAAATTAAACAAAAATAAAAGTAAAAAAAGTTAAATTTAATCAAAAAAATACAAATCCTGTCTCTATCTTCCTTGCTTGGAGGACAATTTATATATTTTTAAAAAAAATTATATTGATGTACATGTTATTATAAATGACTTTTATATATTATAAATATTAAAAGAAATACAGTACAATTTTTATTTTCTTGAAGAAAAAAAATGTGAATTGAAAAAAATAATAAATTAACTGTAATCCAAAATACATCAAAAGGATCAAATTAATTAGCACATACAATATATAAAAAGATAAATATAAATTATTTTATAGTAACATGTACTCCAATGTAAGCTCTTCTAAAAACAAAAGTGGCATATTGTGCTCCAAAGCAAAGAAAATAGAGTTACAATTTATTTATTTTTTTGTTAAATATATCTTTTGTCACTTTTTTTTTCTAATTTTTATTTATATTTTTTATTATTATTAAAAAATTATAAAAAAGGGACCTATGGGATGTCAAAAGGTGCGGCGGCCCATGATTACCGGCTAGGCTGGAGAATGACATGGGTGCTACAATACCCTTGCTGGCCCGGCCCAATCTGTTATTCTGGGCTGTGTTGGGCCGCTGTCCTAAGGCCCGTCACAAATTATTTGTGATGTGTATTGCACGTGCACAATAAAATCATATAATATCACATATATACCGTTAACCATGATTTAGAGTATTTCAAACTTCTAAAAATCAAATTTCATAATTTTTCGACATTATTTACCTTACGATCAAAAGATTTCAAAATTGGCAATTTTCAACGACCGGTATGAATTTAAAGGTGTAAAAGAATCAAAATAGAGAAGGTCATTTGATTTGGACTGTCCATTTTATGCTCGCTAGATGAACTTTATTATAGTTTCAAAAAATTACGAAATTTATTTTTCAGAAATTTAAAATGCTCTAAATCAGGTTTAATGGTATGATTGTCGATTCGAAAGCTGTATAATCAAAAACAACTTATAAGTACGAAATCTTCCATACTCATAAGAGTATAGTAGCTCTACTATCTCTTTATCTCCATATATAGAGAAAGAGACAATCCTTCTAGAAATTAACGGAGCCGTTTACTTTTCATGTCTTTTCTGACGATAGAATCTTCATTAGGAAAGATCTAGGGTATTAAAATATTCTAAAAACTAAATTTCACGATTTTAGAATATCATTTACCAAGTGATCAAGTGGTGTCAACGTAATTTTATATTACTCATTAAAAATTATCAATTTTTGAACAACCTGAAGACTAGACAAATGATATCAAAAATTTATGAAATATAAAATATAAAAAACTCAAATACCCTACATTATATTTAATAGTGTCGACTTGGATGTCCCAATGGCGGAAATAGCACGGAAGTAAATAGCCTCATTTACTTCTAGATGTATTGTTGCCTCCCTTCCTCCCTCTCTCTCTCTCCCTCCCTCTTTTATATGTATTTATACTTCTACAAATAGCTCTATATATGTAATTACGTGTATGTATGTACATACGCTTCTGAAAGTATTAGAGCTATAATACTTCCTTTTAAGAACTAATGTTGAAGTGCCTTAATTGCCGATCAATACCGTTAAATACAATCTAGAGTATTGGAAGTTTCTATAGAACAAAAATAGTGAATTTCGAAAAAAATTATTCCTTAGAAACAAGAGTTGTAAAAATTTGATAATATTATCGAATAATAAGAGAATTTTGTTTCTTCAACAATGTAGAAGGATCCAAAATAGCTGAATTAAATTTCAAAAAAATTTATTCCTTACAATCAAGAGTTGTAAAAATTTGACAATATTTTCGAATAATAAGAGAATTTTGTTTCTTCAACAATGTAGAAGGATCCAAATTCGCTGAATTATGCATAGAAAATTGTTTTAGCAATCTAGATCAAGATCAACTACGCAGATTTTTACTTGAAGAACCCTATAGGTAGGGTAGCTTGTTTTACATCTCCATTTTGTGTTCACTTGATACACGGGAAAATAAATTCCAAAATTTACAAAATTAGGGCCCTACAATACTCTCAATTAAATTTATGAGTTTGATCATCAATTAAGATACTCTATTTTGAGAAGTATCAAGATCCAAATATTCTAAAGTATTCTAGTCTTACGACATAAACCTTACCTCAGGAAGAATGCGGAGTTTGTCTGCTATCAGCATCTTAAGCATGTAATACCTAGCCACGGTGCCGTACTTTGGCCTCCACTGAAAAATACACCAGAGTTAGGAAACGGTAGAGACACGAAATAAACAGATTATCAGTATGATTTCAAAAAAGCTCAAAATAAAATTACCGCTTCGAAGCAAGCCTTCCAAATGTGCTGGCGTGCCTCATTGATGAGCATCTGTCAAGGTCATCAAAGGAATAACAACCAAAGAAATGTTATTAGTATAAGCAGGAATTTTTTTTGAGGGCAGACGGAGTGGAACAATTACATATGATGGGTCATAACAAATTTCAACAAATGCAAACTTTATTTATGAACTTACCCCATCTTGAAAGCGCTTTTTAAGTTCCATAACCTAAAAAACCAAACAGGCATTCATGTTAGTCGAACAACTTGTAAATGACCATAGAAATGGTCGATAAAAGTAGCAGCAGACCAAAGCACAAAGAGCGGACATACAAACGATTTTTTGCGACATTTTCTGATTTCATCATGATGGTCAGGATACAGGTTATCCTCTATGATTTTAGCAGCCACAGTAGCAAAATCCTTCAACAACAGCAGTTAAAGGAAGAATTATGAATACAACCAAAGAAACAAACTTCAAACTTTCAAACATCAGAAGAATTTTAAAAAATATACCTTGTTCATGATGACCTCATCTAAAATCATATATTTCCTTCGCTCTGACTTCTTCACCTTGATTCACCAGATAATCCTGCAGTGACTGAGGTCAGCACCCATTGTCTACTGCAATTGCAGTGATTGTCAGGATTCAATAGCAAGAATCTTACTGCTATCGCCAATTCTTTGTTAATTACAGACAAATCTCCCATCACTCCCACTGCTAGCCGTTTACTGGCATCTTCGCAGCTTTCACCCTCCTGAACCAAAGAAGATCAAACGATACAGCATATTACGACATACGTTAACCAGTCAACAACAATATTTTCGATTACTAATGATCATCTAAAAGCAACTTCGAACAGCATCTAAGTGCACCTTTACTTCTTTGGAGAGTCGTACGTAAAATTTAAGATACAACCGCTGTTCTTCATAATTCAGCATTCTTTCAAAATAATCCCTATTCCATATGTTCTGCACGACAAAGAGAGAATGATGAGAAAAGCCAAGGCATGTTACATAGAATGGTACAAAAGGGAAATGATGCCTAATGAACTGATAATGGAAAACGAATAAGAAGTCAACAATGTAACCCGCACAAGACAATGCACGGATACTTATATTTGTGCGCCATGCAGTGTCTGATACACATCAACTACTGACACACAACCTACTCGTATCGGACAGTTCAGAAGCATAACTGATTTTCTAAGAGTAAATAAAGAAATCTAGATACCCTGGCGATTCCACTAGAAGCATGCTGGATACAGCTTCAATATGTGCACAATACAGGATCTAGCTTGAGTTCGATTGTTTGGTCCAACATAAACCTAATGTACCCGTTAATCATACAACTGAACAAACTAGCTAGCCTAGACTTTGAATCCTCAACTCTCAACTATCGTTTGAGAGAGAGCAAAGCAAAGGGAAATTTCCAGCTGCTCTCAACTAGGGTTAGCTTGTGGCCCAAGAATGACGGAGGAAGGTGAGAGTCGATAAGCGAGCAGCCCAGAGGGCAGGAACGGCGAATGGCACAAAGGGAGAAGCAGTGAGCAGTTAGGGACGACAGGCGCGGAGAAGGGAGTGATGAGCGATTCTTTAAGAATAAGAAATGACCACTTCGTAACCTTAGCATTTACTCTGACAAATTAATTCCTAACAAGATAAGACCTAAAAAAGCTAAAACTAACCCTAAAACCTGTCATTACCGATAAACCCAAAATAGACTCATCATGGGAATTATCCTTCACATTACCTTAGAATTTGTTTCGACATATTAATTGCCAGTATGATAAGACCTAACAAACCAAATCTAACCCCGAAAACTATTATAAAGGATAAACACAAACTAGAACCAAGCCCTACAATGAGAAAGTCTGATCCAATTCGCAATTATAGGATCACTTAGGCTTGCTATTGGCTCCTTGGTGTCCTCTCTTTCACTTAGAAAAGTAGTCTCGGCCTGACGTTTCCTTCTTTTGCCCAAAATTTTTTTTTTACACAAATAAGAGTTTACATAATAATTAATATTCAAAAAAAACTCTAAAGATTACAGAGATTTGGGCACCTGAAAATAATTTTAAAATAGGACATTAACATTTTTTTTTAATCTACTCTATCCAAACATAAAAAGTAAGATTCTGGATAGGAGTAATATTAATTTCTAACACTATAATGAAATTATAATATAGAATAATTTGAGCTAACTATTTTGAAAAAAGTTACAAGTTTGCAAAAATTATATTTAATTGAAAATCTTATAAAATAAAGTAGAAATAATGAAGACAAACTTGAAACCATTATAGAATTGTAAATCCAACGGTCATAAATTTTTTAAAAAAAGAGTGATGTAATATAGTAAACACTAAAAAAATCAATTTAAGACATTGATCAATGAATGAAGAGAACTGTATTCAAAGAGAGCTCACAGGAATCAAAATATGCATAAGCACAATCATAACATTTAGATCAAAACAAAATCAAGAAGAGAACATTACTATAAGAGAACATTTGATCAAAATCTGAAGAAATACAAATAGAGAAAATTTCGACAGATCAGACCTACATCTAAATTAGAGATGGCCCCCAACCCACACAGTTACAAGCTTCAATTATCAAGTTGCGATCTTATTAGATGGACAGCCTCATTGCCCAAAAATGGACGGTAAACTTAAGTACTTTAGGCTGAAAACATGGCAAGTCTAAATGAAATAAAATTATACACATGGCAAATTCTTCGAGTACCCGCTGTAGTCTTTAATATATACAAAGAATTGAGCTGGAATACTTTTAGAAGACCTAGCCCTCTGTACTTTCACTTCATCTTCTATGATGCAGGATATAAATCGACGATCAAGGCCATCAATCAAAATCTAAGGTATTAGATCTTTCTCAAAACCTCGTGATTATTGACATTATGTACCTAGTAATCAAGTGGTGTCAAAAGTGGACAAAACTTTTGAAACGAATTTCAAATGATTTTCAAAATATCATTTACCCAGGAATTCACTTTGAGACCACTTTAGATGATGCTCAATTTTGGTTTCTAGTGAATAATGGTGTCCAAGGACCAAATTTATGGACCACTTGATCTAGAACATTTGAAGTTTCAAGGTACCAAATTTCATATATTTTAAAATCATCTACATAATGATCAAAAGGCCTAATAATTAACACTTTTTGAATGGCTTGTATGAGCCGTTTGTTTGTTTAGCAGTGTAGAAGATTCCAAATTAGATAAAATTTCGTAAGATTTTTTTATACGGTTGTTCAATTTCCATTATTCATTTCGACGTCCTTTAATGAATTACAAAATGATATTAAAAAAGGAAAAAAAATAGAAGTTTCAGATCAAACTTCAACATTTTATGATAGGAAGTTCTACGCTAGTTAAAGAGAATATATGAGAGGACAAAAAGAAAAAAAAATGAAGAGCTGAGAAGAAAATTTAAGTTGAGAAAGGAAGATGGTATTTCGTTATAGATGAATATAGATTTGATAATATAGATGAAGATTGATGAATTGACAATAAAATCTTTGCGTTAGTTACATCATACGACATTAAATGTCAAAATATCAGAATATCATCAAATAAAAACTTAAAGCAATACTATACAATAAGAAGTTAAGAACTAATGAATTTGAAATTTTAAAAAACCAGAATTTCTAAGCGGCTAAGCGCCAAATGTGCAAGGCTCAAACAATGACTCAAAAATTCACATAGACCGAACCGGCCAAGACTTACCAAACATCAACAAAAGTGTTCCAGATTTTGTTGAACAGACCAAAATAAGTCAAGAGTAGGTTAACATTTCATTGTGTATGTACATCGAAGCCCCCATCTCCCAGTTCAAATATTGACTCATCTTCAAAAGAGTCATCCAAAACGTCATTCTCATGGCTCATCATCCAAAGCATCCAATATTAAGCTTATGACATACTCCTCGCACAGACTCGAAAGCAATGTGCAAGTGCTTTATTATCCTGTAATGTTGGACTTGTGGTTCTTCATTATTATACTCTATAGCTACCTTAATGGGTCCTTTTTTTGGTACTTGGTGCATATTTAGAAGAGATTATAGCTTGTCAGAAAAAGGCCGGTTAGATCTAAACCAGAGGTGAGCTAGAGCAGAGGAAGGCCCTCGCCCTTCGACTCAAAAGGGAGAAGTGAACGTACAGCAATATAAATTTTCTCCACTTCCTTAATCTCCTTAATGCAGTAGTATAAGATTGAAAAAAACTAAAGGTAACATTCCTAATAACATTGTCAGGAATACTCTCCTATGATATCACTAAAGTTTACAATATCATTTATCTTGGCATGAAACTCTGCCAAGCTTTCATGTTCCTCCCTTTTCAAAGTTCTCAAATTTTCGGTGAGCACTTCTTGTTTTGCAATTTTTACTGAATTGCCCTGGGAGGTGATATCTAATCCAACGCTTTGCTAGCAAACCAATAACTGGTTAAGTGTCTGAGCTCATCATGTATGATGTATCACATCTGCCTATCAGTCTTCTAGTATTAAGTGCAACCAAAATCCTTTCCTTTTTGGTCCGTTTATACTAATCCCATCAGCAGCATTACTACATGGCTGAGGTTCCTAGAGTGGACCAGAATGCTTGTTAAAAAAAAGAGACACATGTGCATCTTGCCTTTTAGGGCTTTTTTTGCATTTGGCCCCCTCAAAAAAAAAAATTCACAAATAGCCCCACCAAATTTATAATTGCAAGATTGGCTCTATCCCCGTCACATAAGCGCCACGTAAGCGCCATGTTGGAGGGGAAGTTTAAGTTGAACACGGTGAATCATTCACCGTGTTCAAACACGGTAAATGATTTTCCGTATTTAAGCGTTACGTATAACCCCCCTCCGCACGATCTCTCTCTTTCTCTCTCTCTCCCCGAGCTTTTCCTATCTCTCTCTCGGTTCCCCCTCCTCGAGCTCTTTGCCGCCGCCGCCTGCCGCCCGCCGCATCCCCGCTCCTCCTCCTCCCTTGCCTCCTCCTCCTCCATCACCCTCCATGGTGGTTCCACCATCACCACACATCCACGACGACCTGGTAATAGAAGGGATAAAACGGGAACACGGTGAATCATTCACCGTGTTCAACTTAAACTTCCATACCAACATGGCGCTTACGTGGCGCTCACGTGACAGAGATAGGATCAATTTTGCAAATATAAATTTTATAGGGCTATTTGTAAAAAAAAATTGTTAAGGGGTTAAATGCAAAAAAAGCCCTGCCTTTTATTATGCCTGATTGGCATTACCAAGTAGTCATCTAGCTCCATTTAGTTGTATAATCCATCTTTCAAAAACAATGAAGTGCAAGTGAAGGCCATCAGCTAAGACCCACTTTGGTACAAATTGTAAACTTGTATAGACTAAAAAAAAATATATATGTAAGGCGCATCCCACACTTACAGGGTGGGATAAGTCTCATGCAAGACGTCCTCGAATCAGACGCGTAGTTCCAGACTCACACAACATCATGTAGCTGCTTTTAAGGAGTCGTCCCCTAATGAGATACATCCTATGCAACATTTTTCTACTAGACAAAATCTTACCGAGTTGCAACATTAAAAATCAAAGACTAAAAGAGCGTGAATAAGTTGTGGCCACTTAAAAAAGGCAGGTAGTATTCTAACAAAGATTGGGAGGCCAAAATCATCGAAACTCAAGCAATCGAGATAGTTGCCAATCATACAACAAAATGAGCTAAGAAGTTATAAATACTGGAAGAAATAAATCAGCACAGTATAGACTTGATGTGGAATTTTCAGAAAAAATCATAACAACCCAGCACGAGAAGAAAAAAACAACGAATACAAGGTGTTGAAGCATATAGAAAAACAGTTTATAGACACGCCTCTAGGCTCACCATCTTGTTCCTTAAGATCTTTGTATTTTTTCCCCCTAAACTTGGAGTACCACGCACGAATCCAATGCACCGGCGATAGACAAATACCTTCATTTCACCGGCATGGACACTTGAATCAACAAGCAGACAATCGAAACCTTAAACCAACTAACCAAGTGAAGGATGCTATGGAAATAGTGGTTTGCAAAACTTACTTGGGGTAGTATATGAATTCTTGAATATTTAGAGAGAAGAACTTACCTAAGACTATATTGATTCATACATGTTTTATCTCTCTAAACTAAATTTTCTTTTAAAGAGGACCTTGAAGGCTCTAAGTGGCAAGGGAGCCTTCTTAAAACCCTCTTTCTAAAATGATGCATACCTTAGATGACAGAGAGTAGTTATAACCTATATGGCTGCAAGTGTTAGCAATGCTCTGTGTGAATAAAATCATATACTATGGTAGGCTCATATAGATCTTTCTATAATTCCCTTGTGCTGAATTGAATGTAATGCCTGAATCCACCACATTACAAACTTATTATATACTGAGATCTATTAAAAGTGACACTCGAACAGCATAAGATACACAACACTACAACTTAGGAAATAATCAAATAAGTAATATATACTAAAATATGAAACCAATATCGCATTGTTATAAACCAGATTACATGAGAGTTGTTAGTGCCTAGGGAGGAATGGAGACATCACAGAGCTTACGCAATCTTATCATATACATCACCATTTCGAACACCAAATACTATAATGAAAAAGAAAAGAAAAAAAATTTCACCGCTACTGTACGATAGATAAAAGCAATGCGATCCACCGAAGATAACAACAAACACCAAATTGAATGCACAATCATGGATCTTAAGAATTCACATGAATAATTTAACTTGATCAGGGCTAACCATTGTATATACCTTACCCGTAATAAGTAGAAGCTGATACGCATCATTACGACGCCTCTCGTCATCCATAACCCAGCCCACACCTTCGGGGAGCCATTCTTCATTATTGGAGTGCCAAGGAACAAACTGAAGGGGAAAGAGATTGAAAAAAAGATAAAACATACATATTGTGAAGAAAAATATTAGGGTTAAGGTGAAGAAACATAGCGCTATCACGTACATCAAGCAGGGATATGGGCTTATATTTGGATTTGGGCTCAACAAGCTGCGTCTCCACGTTGGGTTTCTTGAAAAATTCTTCTACGCCTTCCTTGGCAGTCGGTGCCTCTCTCTTAGGAGGAAGACTCCCTCCATCCTCCCAACGTATCCATGGGCTCCTCTCGCCAACCCTAAATAAGATAAATAATAAAGAAAAAGAAGGGTTAGGGCGAAGAAACTTATACAATCCCATAACTCCTACAATTAGCGTCTACCACATAGCATGCTCGACCTAAATGAATAGGCTAAATTATTAAAACATCTCTCGCCCTTCAGGCTCGTGTCAACCTAAGGTTCGATTCCCGATAAACACAAAGTATTCCAAGGCCGGTGGATCATCCACCCTAAACCCCTCAAAAAAAATTTACTCCAAATTCTACTCTAGTCCTTGCGCATAATTATTATTAGAAGACAAATTATTGCTCTCAATGCTTTATCCATTTCATATTTCAACCCTTATCACCCCTCGAGTTACAATCATTCCTCTATTTGACAATGGGACCGTCGAATTGAATATATAAGCAGAATAGAGGACCGAGGATTCGTAGTGTACGGACATACAGATCAACCAAGTGCAAGCGGAAATTACTCTTAAAGATGAGATAAAACATTGTTGAAAGTTCATGGTCTTGAATGTGTAATTCAAAAGCTCGAGAATCAAATGAAACTTCAGTCAATAAATTTACTGCTCCAAATAACTTTAAAAGTTTGACGACCAGGGTCAAGGATTCTTTTTCTTTTCTTTTTTTGGTTTCTAAACTATTTGTTTCTCAATTTATTATAGATTAATATCGAACGGAAGCAAATCAAAACAAATAGGCAAATAAATCAAAGAAATAAGCACGAAAACGAAACAAACCAAACATCATATCATAGAAACCCTAACATTACTCCCGAGAGCATAAGCATAGAACGAACCCTAAAAACAATCAATAAAAAAAGCCCTAAGAGAAGGAAAAAGGTGAGAGAAGCGAAGGTAGGGTTTAGTGTGGAGCCTCCCTTATGAAAGACGAGGTTGGGCGAGATGCGAGAGGTGCGAAAAGAAGTGCGAGGAGATTTGGGCGGACGAGCCGACGAGCCGACGAGCGACGATGGTAACCGAGCGGATATCCGATCGTATCATGGGTTACAGGGTTAGTAGGGAAAAGTGTACAAGACCCCCTAAACTTTCAGCATTTTGGTAAACCGATCTCTTGAGCTTATATTTCCGAAGGTTAATTTCATACAACTCTCTACAAAGAAGTGTCCTTACAAATTTATCTTTATAAAATTTAAGTTATCAAATTTATTCTTCAAAAGTTTTATTCTTTGCAAATATAACTATGATGTTAGTCTCTGTTAGAAAATTATGATTAACGATGTATAAAATATTTTATGCTATATATATAATCCTAATCCGACTAACTAATTTTCCATTCCAGCCCTACCATCATACCCCATTTTACAGGCATCATCTCAATTTATTTTTTTTTAAAGAGGCCGCACAAAACTTGTCGATTTTATGTTGAATCTCATTGGCAAACAAAGAAAAGTAATTACTTCCGCCTTCAGTAGAGTATTATGAATTTTTTATTTTATATTGCAAGTTTCTTTCATGACTAGCTTGGTATGAGATTTAAAATTAGGATGTTAAATATTTTTCAGTAATATTTCATGGAGTAAACATTACTCACGTAAAAAATTTGTCTTTAAATGATGTTTGGTTGTGGTGAGCATAATATAACTATAGAAACTCTACCGAAGCAGCACTTTTTACATTTAAAAAAAAGTCATATTTTTAAATTAATTTAATTAAATAAAAATAGGTCTAGTCTAAATAAAATGTTTGATGTAGGAGAAAAAAATAGATTATTTATGATTCTTATATTCAAAATATTTCTTTGATGATACAAAATTAAAATAGGTAAATAACACTTTTCTGCTTTCTAAATTTTTATTTAAAAAATTGTTATTTATTAGTTGGCCGGAATGCATAATAAATTAACCAACTATCACCACTATGACAATAAAATAATATTTTTTTCACCGATATATAATTTAACCTTAAATTAATTATGTTATAATATTTTTTAAACCTATCGATTAATTCTATTAAATTTAATAATGGAACATGTTGTAATTAATCGTTAATTACTAATTACTAAGATCTTATTTGGCATTGTTGCTTCTATTCTTTTAAATATCGATTGGGTATAATTTGATTTTTTTTTTTTTTACTTTCAAACTGTTGGGTCCGTAACACTTTAATTTATTATAATTTTTAACTCACAAATTTTAAATTATTATAATTAAATTTTACATACTAATCATTTACTATATACTAAAGTAGAACCCTTTTAATTTCAATATTCTACGGTTGTTCGTGAGGTGGAAGATGTTTTGACAATATCAAAGTATGGATTTATATTTACCCCTTTTGATGAAATACTTGCTAAGGTCGTTGATGACAAATATTTAGTAGGTAAGAGTTGTTACATGTATCAAATAATTGATTTTTAAAATTTAATTTTTGATATGTGTACCTACTATATTGATTCTTATATTTTATTTTTCTAATTTATTAGATGTCATTGGGAAGCTTTCTGAAATTAGTAAAATGGAAGAAAGTTGCAAGGACGGTAAAGAAACAAAAAAAATAACAATTCTACTTGAGGATGCTCCTGTGATGTTATTGAGAAACATAGACAAGTCTTCATGTTTATGCAATGGAACCAGATTAGTGATCACTCAGTTGGGAAAACACATACTAGAAGCAAAAGTGATCTCTGGGAGCAATATTGGGGAGAAGGTGTTTATACCCCGTATGGCGATTACTCCATCAGACTCCAAGTTACCTTTTAAAATGCAACGAAGGCAATTCTCATTGGTTGTTTGTTTTGCTATGACAATAAACAAAAGTCAAGGTCAATCGTTATCACATGTTGGATTGTATCTACCTAGACCGATTTTCAGCCATGGTCAATTATACGTTGCAATATCTAGAGTTCGAAGCAAGAATGGATTGAAAATTCTAATTTGTGATAAAGATGGTTTGTTATTCAAAACCACAAGCAATGTGGTTTTTAAAGAAGTATTTCAGAACTTAAAATAGGTAAGCGGTTTATTTTTCTTCATGTTATTTCAAAATTTCTACTTTTTCACGAATTCAACTCTGTCATTTTATATTTTTAATATATTTAGATTTTTTCCTGAAAAATTCCACTAATATTAAGATATTTTTCATTTAACTTATCTAACAAATTATCTACATTACTATTGAAGTAGGTAATTTCCATCTTCATGCAACAAAGCTTGTAAGTTGGATGCTTTTAGTAAATTTGGTCATCCTAGAGAAGAGAAACTCTAGCTCTAAATTGTCTTTTAGATTTTATTGGTCTTTGGCTACACCGAGTGAAATATCCAAAAGTGGTGACATTTAGCGGGATATAAGTGTCTATAAAATTTTAAGATTTGAGTCTTTTTCTATAATTATACTTATTTATTTTTCTTTGTTGTCAATTGTGATTTTTAGTTACTTACACTGACTTGAAGATAATTAATTTTTAGTATTTATGTATGAATATTCTGGAATTGAAACTTGCATATTGCAAATGTGAACTTCAGTTGATTAAATGTGCATGGTTGAATTTTGCTCTTATTTGGTCCATAATTTTGTTTATCCAGCTTTTATAATTCAGTATGTACTTTAATTAATATTGATAGTATATTTATTTATTTGTTATTAGTTTGAATAATTTTTTTTATCATTACATAATAATTTTTGTTACCTTATATTATTACATTAGCCGTGCATCGCACGGGTCAAATACTAGTTTAGTTAACTAAGACATTAATGTATGAATAAAAATAATATAATTATATTATAATTAATAATAATAATAATAATAATAATAATAATAATTAAAATGTCACGTCACATTACCGAAGCTTTGGTTGTACAACCAAAATAAAGTTTTGACATATGAAGAGGAAGAAGAAACAGCTTAATAAATAGCCGCTGAAGGGGGCGGCTTCAACCGCGTCCCCGCCGATCCGATCCGATCCCCTCCCCTCCCCTCCCCTCCCCGCACCCATCTCCCAGGGTTAGGGTTAGGGTTCGGGCGCCGCCACACCGGCGGAGCTCCTCCGCCTTCTATGCACGCGTGCGACGCGGCCGTGGAGGACGCTAACACCGCCGCCGCCTCCGAAAGGGCCAAGAAGAGGCGGCTCACCTCCTCCTCCGCCGTCGCCGCCGCCGCCGCCGCCGCCGCCGCCGCCATGCCCGCCGCCGACGCGAACGACGACTCGTTCCTCCTCCCCGTGGAGGAGATCGTGCAGTACCCGCTCCCGGGGTACGTGGCCCCTTCGTCGATCAGCTTCTCCCCCGACGACCGCACCGTCGCCTACCTCTTCAGCCCCGACGCCACCCTCTACCGCAAGGTCTACGCCTTCGACGTCGCCGCTCGCCGCCATGACCTCGTCTTCGGCCCCCCCGACGGCGGCGGCCTCGACGAGACCAACCTCTCCCCCCAGGAGAAGCTCCGCCGCGAGCGCGCCCGCGAGCGCGGCCTCGGCGTCACGCGTTACGAGTGGCGCGCCCGCCCCGCCTCCTCCGCCGCTGCTGCCGCCATGAAGCCCGGCATCATAGTCCCCTTGCCCACCGGGGTATGATCTCTCTTTTAGGCTGTTGGATTCAGTAAAAATCACTCCTTTTTTCTTTTTTTGTTGGATTGCCATTTATGGTTATTGTTACGTTGCCCGAAATGGTAACTTTATGTAGTTGAATAAGATTAGTGTTGTTCAATCAGATCAAATTTTGGTTACTATGGTGCTCAAAATGGTAGCTAAATGTGGTAATGCACTGCTGCTGATGGTAATTTAAGTTTGGTTTCTTTGTTTGTGTAGGTCTACTTCCAGGATATATGTGGTTCAGATCCGGAACTCAAGTTACCGAGCTCACCTGGGTCGCCAATAATCGACCCGCATTTGTCCCCAGATGGAAGCATGCTGGCGTATGTCAGAGATGATGAGCTACATGTGCTGAATTTGTCTGGTGGTGAGCCTAGACAGTTGACCTTTGGTGCGAGAGGGAATGGAAAGGTGCGTGTCTCTTTTCTTGTCGTTAGCGCAATGTGTGTTATATCGTTTACCTATTGTTAGCAAAATGTACAATGCCACACTATTCCTGATTGGTTATAAGCTACATCATGAATTCTAAACTGATGTGCTTTTACTGAGAAGATGTATTAAAGCAGTTCGAACCACATTTTGATGTCCTTTGCTGCAGGTATACATGATATTCTACTTAAGTGGTGTCAGGATTATACATCTTCTAAGCAATATAAATTGAAGAACTTTCATTTTTCAACACTTGTATAGTGCTCTTAGTGTTGCTTTGTAGATCTTGCCGAGTGTAGCTGTTAAAGGAACAAGATGCTCATGATTGGGCTGTAACCTGTGCAATGGGTGCACAGTTTGATTACTTGCATTCTCATGCCAAATGGCTTTTGCAGTTTGGTTTGAATTGCCTATTAAATACGTTGTCATGCGAAATGGTCTTTGCAGTTCAATTTGGTCTGATTAAACGCGTTTGCATGCCAAATAGCCTTTGTTGTAAAATCAGTCAAACATGGAATGACGAGCCTTCTCTACTATTATCCAGGTATGGATAAAATTGGGAAAGAATGAGGTAAATGAACGGATTGACTGAAATTTCTCCTGGCAAGTGTATGTATGAGGGTTGGAAATACGAGGATTAGAATACAGAGAAGTGATTTTCCGTCTCATGGTATTCAAGAAACTTTTTCCGTTATGTGAACTTTCTTTTAGTTGTTCGCTTGTTCTCACTGCTCATTGATCATTGAAATTTCTTGCTGCTCACCCATTTCATCAAGGATGGTGATTGAATGTTGTGAAAAACAGGATTATGCGTAAAAGGCTAAATATGAGGACAAAAGTAACTCATAAGGGGATTGTTAGGGGTGCTGGATGTGAGAGTCGTTGGTGGACATGGAATTCTAAGGATTTAAATAGGATGGTGAAATTGGTCCCTCTACTTTGTTCTGTAGCAACTCATTTGCTAGAAGCAGGTTAAAATTGGACAAATTCTGTTTTAGCTTGATCCAACTATAGATTGACTAAATACAACACATGACCATTGTATGCTAGAGATCTAGGAACTAGATCGCCTTGCCCGAAAGTTCTAATTGAGGATTGAAGCAGTTTCACAATGCAGTGCGCCAATAGTATTATAAATGTTTGGTGGCATGAGGACATCAACTTTCTAGTGAAATCTTTAGCTTCCTTGTTCAAGCTGTTGACTCGATTTCATGAAAACATTAAGAAAATGATCTTTTGAAAGAATTGCATGCTCGTTTAACTTTAGGAAACAAAATTAAAGATGGTATGGATCTATGTTGGGTGGCGTAGGGGGTATCGCAGATACATCCTGTACCATGCTGATACCCATTAGCATGGTACACGCTGCTCCATTCTAATCAATATCGGCAACTGAGACAATCTATTATACTGAATGTTGACATATAGGCTCATCTACAGTTTTATAAGCATATATAAGTGTTTGCCCCTTTCTGCACATGTACATTAAGATAATGGAACATATATCCACTGACTGGCATATATTTTTATGTTTATGTATTGCTTTTTTTAATCCCTAATTATGCTTTTCAATAACTCATCTTCCAGTACTTTGTGAATCTGACAGGTTTGATCTATTTTCTTTGTTTGCAGACTCATGGTCTTGCTGAGTATATCGCTCAGGTTCTCTCTTACACTTACAATTCTCATTTTATCATTTTCACTGTTTCGATTTTCTTCTATATTTAGAAAGTCACTTGGCGTGAAGGTCAAGACTTGTCCCATGCTATAATGGCATGCTTTCAATTTAAATGCAGCCTCCTGTCTTAGCAATGGAGACTGCATACAACTTGCTTTCCCTTGACCTTTTCCATGGGCCACCTAAATAGTACTTCCATGTTGCATTGTACAATTTTAACTACCTTGCATCTCATTATTGTGTATTTGATGACTGTAGGAGGAGATGGAACGAAAGACTGGGTTCTGGTGGTCACCTGACAGTAAATTCATAGCATTCGCCGAAGTTGACTCATCTGAAATACCTCTATTTAGAATTATGCATCAAGGGAAAAGCTCCGTTGGTTCTGATGCACAGGAAGACCACGCATACCCTTTTGCTGGCGCAGCTAATGTCAAAGTACGAATAGGAGTTGTTCCTGCATGTGGGGGACAGCCAACTTGGATGGATCTTCTATGTGGGTCCCAGGACCGAACAGATAGCGAGGAGGAATATCTAGCCAGAATCAACTGGATGCCTGATAATTCTCTTGTTGCTCAGGTTCTTAATAGGTCTCACTCCAGGTTAAAGATCCTCAAATTCGACATCAAAACAGGCCAGAAGGAAATTTTACTTGTAGAAGAGTTAGACATATGGATCACGTTACATGATTGTTTCACTCCCTTGGATAAAGGAGCAAATAAGTTCTCAGGGGGTTTTATTTGGGCCAGTGAAAAGACTGGCTTTAGACATTTATATCTGCACGACAAGAATGGGACTTGCTTAGGGCCAATTACGCAAGGCGATTGGATGGTTGAGCAAATTGCTGGTGTGAATGAGAATGCAGGAATTGTATATTTCACAGGTACAATGGATGGGCCGCTTGAAGCAAATTTGTATTGTACAAATCTTTTCCCTGATTGGAACCAACCTTTACAACCTCCACAAAGATTGACTAATGGAAATGGAAGACATGTTGTTATTCTTGACCATCAATTGCAGAGGTTTATTGATGTTCACGACTCACTGAAATCGCCTCCTAGAGTTTTACTTTGTTCTTTGCATGATGGTAGTGTAATCATGCCTCTATATGAGCAGCAGATTACTGTTCCGCGATTTCGCAAGCTCCAAGTTCTGTTTCCAGAGATCGTGCAGATAGAGGCAAAAGATGGTACCCCCTTATATGGAGCATTATACCTGCCTGACGAAAAGAAATATGGACCACCTCCCTACAAAACATTGATCAGTGTTTATGGTGGTCCGAGTGTCCAATCTGTATGTGACTCGTGGATAAATACGGTCGACATGAGAGCACAGTACCTGCGGAACAAGGGAATCTTAGTATGGAAGGTAAATCCGCTTGCTCTTCTTCCTTTGTTGTTTGCTCATTTGCAAGATCAAATTATCATGTCTTCTTTCTCAGCTTTGTGTGATCCAGTTTATTAACTGAGACGAAATCCTTATTAATTTCGTAATGATTTAACAAATTGTTGTTACTTAATCTGAATAGAGAAATCTATTATATGAGATGATAAAGCCAATTCATAGCATCCTACAAAGGATGGGGTCCTGATCTAGTTCTATCTTCTATCATCCCTTCTTCCCTCAAATTTAATTACTAACATTTTTTGGTAGACGTAATCTATTAGGTCTGTGATTCTAACGACTCTGTATCTTGCTAAATTAGTAAGGTTCTTGTCTCAGATAATTTTGGATGAGAGGTGTAGTAAGCAAAGATGTAGGTAGGCCGGCTTTTTTGTTGATGTACTTTTATTTCATCTTATAGGAGAGCGAGATGCTTTCCCTACACTTGGACAATGGAGGAAAGGCATCATTTAAGATGGGACAGCATTTGAATCTTTGGGTCATAGTTATATTAGTAGAGGAGATTTGGAACTCAATCCCAAGCATTGTGATTTTGCGAGATTTTTAGTTTTTCTTAGATATTTCTGTGGTCATTGCAAATACCATCTAAAAGAATTTCAGTTAGTTGGTAGGCTGATCTGCATAATTGACGGAATTGTGTTAGCTTTTCTTTTCATGACTCAAAATTAGAGAAGGTCAAAATCTCATGTCAAATGTTTAGGACGCTTAGCACCAAAAGCTTATTTTGCTACTAGGTTGCGTCAACATTCGTCTAGATAAAGATTTCTTTGTTGCTTTATCTCAGAATCACCAAGTTATAATATCTATCTTAGGGCCGTCCGTCACCATCACCTGGCAACCTTCCCCTTTCATCCATTCTTCGGCAAAATTTCATACCTGTGAGATGCCAATGAGAGTGCCCTCAAGAAAATAGTGTTGCATTTGAAACAGCCGCAAAATGAATCCCAAATGACACACTGTCATACTGATTATTAAATAGTATATATGTTTAGGATTCTGTGTTCAATTAGCTTAGTTTAACTACAACAACTGGTACTTTTGTCAAGCTATGCAGAAATTGGTATGAAATACTTATGGGAGTCTCTATGATGTAATTGCAATCAACTTTTATTCTCTCCAATTGTTCTTTTGAATAATCTGAGTTCTCGGCGTGGCCTGATGATGGAAGTGGCACTTGAGTTTTAGAAAGACCGTTCTTTTTGTTGAAGAATAATTTAATATTGACTAGACTTTTACTTTTGTGGATTATAGATTTCATCTATGTCTTCTCTTTGTTAAGACAGATAGTCAGCCGTGTAACTGAATCCAAGCAATAAAATCATGCATCAAATTGGGCTGTGTTACTCTACCATTGCTGTTTGCTTTTGAGCTCCTAGGGATTCCCAGTCTCCCACTAGGTTTTGACTCTCCTTTCCTGTTAGGTCTAACGGTGAATTGCTGTTATCTTTTTTATCTTCGCTATGATGCTATGAGAGCTCGAGATGTTGTGGGTCAATATTAATGGTATAAATGAATTTATGGTTCCTGATGTCACGACGTGTTTTCTTCTAATTTTTACTTGATGTAGGCTCTTCTAATTTTTAATTGATGTAGTATTCATAGCCTGAATCTGCTAGGAAAATTTATTTCGTGGCAGAAATACATAAAATTTTGCCCCTGCTATAAAGATTATTCCAGAATAAATAGGCAATAGTTAGGGCAGGTGTGTTAGCGGCGAGCAGAAGCAAAGTTATTAGATACCGAAGGACAGCCCGGCCAGAACATTTCATATTGTTTAAAATCCAATGTAGAAACACTGATGTTGAACTGTTTTTGCACCTCCATCTGTACTAGCCTTCGATATGATAGGCCAAACTGTTTGTCACTTCTCTATCCCTCTTTCACCTCTATCCGTACTAGTCTTCGATACTGTAAAGCCAACTGTTTATCACGCCTCTATCACTCCTTTGGTTCCGCTCCTTCAAAACTCCTTGCGCAGTTATATTGACGTATTCATCATTTATGAATCTAGAAGCTTTTGATGAGCCCTTTCTTGCGTAATCTCTTATTAGGATTTTGGCATCATTTTCTAGGTTTTATGTCAAGTCGAAAGCCATCCGTATGAATTGTCAACAGTTCCAGGAGCATTCTTAGGTCATGATTGCGGTCTATACTATTGGGAAAGATTTGGATAATAATGATGAACTCCCCACTGTTTCTTTTTGCAGCCACTTGCACCACCCAGTTAAGTTCCTTGAAGGAAATTCACTCGCTCTTTATTTGAATTACTTTGTATAGTTGACCGGTTCTTCTAGATGATTTGGTTCAATGTCTTACCGAAATTTTTCTTGGTTTAGCTCTTAGTTATTCCAATAGTCTAGTAGCAGTGTTCTGATATATAGGAAGCAAATTTTATTTCCCCAACCGCATGTGATAAATCATTTTTCAAGTTCCTCTGTTGATTAATCCTTTCTTACCATGATATGTCTAACCATCAACTAAGATGTGATATAACTCTGGTAACTTCTTGACTAATTCATCGGTCATCCGATTGGTTTTACCTATGCAGCTAGACAACAGAGGAACTGCTCGACGAGGATTGAATTTCGAGGGCCATCTAAAGAACAACATTGGCCGCGTAGACGCCGAGGATCAACTCACCGGCGCTGAATGGCTCGTAAAGAAAGGTCTAGCGCTACCTGGCCATATCGGACTCTACGGCTGGAGCTACGGTGGCTTCCTCTCAGCCATGAGCCTCGCTCGGTTCCCCGACACCTACCGATGCGCCGTTTCGGGCGCTCCAGTCACTGCATGGGACGGTTATGATACCTTCTACACGGAGAAATACATGGGATTGCCCGCAGAAAACCCTGATGCCTACAATTTCGCATCGATCATGCACCATGCCCCCAAGATGAAAGGCAAGCTGCTGCTAGTTCACGGTATGATCGATGAGAACGTGCATTTCCGGCACACTGCGAGGCTTGTCAACGCGTTGATTGCGGCGGGGAAGCCGTATGAGCTTTTAGTCTTCCCGGACGAGCGGCACATGCCCCGGCGGCTTAGGGATCGTGTCTATATGGAAGAGAGGATTTGGGAGTTTGTAGAAAGGAACTTGTGATGGAAGCTACATGTAACCCTATGTATTTACCTCCTTTTTCCTCATCTATTTTTAGAGGCTTTCTATTGTTATTCTTTCAAGCATAATATAATCCAGTGTTTTCTCTGTTGTATAATCAGGATGCTGAAGAAATTTGAGGTTTAATTTAATGAGAGGGAAATTTTCAGGCAGAGTGATAACTAGGTTCATTTGTTTTCTTCTGGAACTATCATCTTCTTGTTGTTTATTATGACTCTACAGGAATTTGCACTTAATGATGCTTGTGGATCATAGGTTGTTGTTTTATTTATTTTGCTGCCCTTTTTCTTTAGCATCACATTTTTAAAATTAAACTCATCAGTTTACTTACATTTGTATCAATCTCTGTTCTATTAGTGAGACATTTTTTACAATTTTTTAGTTGTGCTAATTAGGAAATTGGTATACACAATCTGATTTTGCAGATGCATTTTCCTTTTTTTTCTTTCTTTTTTTATTGTCTACATTGAGAATGCACGCAAATAAGCGAGGCATAAAGTTGCTCTAGTGTTTCTTAATACTGTGTCATTTTATAGTGTTGGTATATATTTCTATTATTTTCTGAAAAAAAAAGTCTTGATATTAATAAAATCATGTTTGGATATCTTTTCTTGGGATATAAAAAAATGTAATAAAATATTTCAAAAACTGTAAATTTGCTGCAAGAGAGAAGATTTCCTGGTACAAGCAAAAAAACAAAGCGTTCTTAAGTTGTGAAATTCAAACAAAAAAAAAAAAAATTGTGTACAATTTTCTAATTGGTAATTTCAGATTGAATTGGAACCAGACCTGGGCCAAAATATGGCATGATCTAATGGGCCATACTTCTACGAAATAATAAAAATTGAAAGATGTCAATTACAGAAATAAACTTTTTGGAGGATTTCAGGATCATCAATATCTTTGTAAGTTCTTTTTTCAAAAAAACAATCCCCACAACTATTCCGAAAAATCCCCTAGTATCTGTACTTATCTGATTGACAATTAAATCGAAAAATCGAACGTCTATGCTATTCTCATAAAGAGGCCACAAGCGTGAGCGAAAATACATAAAAGAGTATTTTTATTTCATCAAAAGTGGGGCAGAGATGAAGTTGCAGGGATGAAATTATTTTTGATCGTAAATACTGACTTTCATTATTTGGTTTGTCAAAAATTAGATTCGCACGTAACACTATTTTCCCAAAACGCGGTAAGTGACTTCATCTTTAGTGGTCGCAGAAAAAAAAAGGTAGAAAAAATTTAAAATTTTAATTTTATAACTTCTTTTTTTATCCTTTTATATGCTAATGCAAATTTTTTTTGATAAAATAAATAAAAAAAAAGAAAACAATAACAATTTTAAAGTCATTAACTTTCTATCAAACAAATAGTGGTAGGAAACTAATTTTTACCTAAATTTTTCATCAACAGAAAGTTATTTTTCTTTAAAAATTAATAACGGATAAATAAATAAGGATTAATTTTCTAAGTATCCTTCTGTCGACACCTAATTACATAGATACCTTTAAAAATAATCAATACCAAAAATAATCTTTTAATTTTATGAAATTATCCAAATTACACTTATTAATTAATTCTATTTAAAATTTGGTTATTTGCCTGTTTTGCCCATGGAGCACTTTAAGGTTTAGAGCTTAGGATTACATGGCTTAGGGTTTAAGGTTAGAGTTTAGGGCTTTTAGGGTTTTAGAATTTTATGGTTTTAGAATTTTGGATTTGTTAGGATTTTAAGTTTTTAATGTTAAGGCTTCGTTTGGTTCGGGGTTAAGTAAGAACTAGTTATTCCAGGGATAGGGTTAAGTTCAGGGTTAAGCCTGGAATAGACCAATTTTGCGTTTGGATGATAATTGAGTTGTTCCCGGGATTAAGAAAATAGCGTTTGGATAGATAAGATGGAATAAGAAGAATAGTGGGTAGTTATAAATGAAAAATAATGATATTGCCCCTAATATTTGAATTTAAATTTTTTAATTTTATAATTAAAATTTTATATTTAAATATATAATAATTTTAAAAATTAAAAAATTAAAATAAAATTTAAAATTTTAAATCTCAAATTCAAAAATTTAAAGTTCTAAATTTAAAATTTAAAATCAAATTTAAATTTAAAAATGTCAAATATCAAATTTTAAATTTAAAAAATTAAAAATAATAATTGAGAATTTAAAAGTAATAATTTAAAAATATAAATATTAATTTTAAGATTACAAATTTTTAAATTTAAAAAATTTAAATTTAAATTTAAATTTAAATTTAAAAATTAAATTTAAAATTTAAAATTTAAAATTTAAAATTTAAAATTTAAGTTATAAATTTAAATTAAAAAATTAAATTGGGATGGGATTAGTTAATCCCACCCCAATTCCATGGTGGGGGTGGGGTTTGTTAACCCCACCCCAAAAAGGTTATCCCGGGATAACCTTTTTGGGGTGGGGTTAACAAACCCCACCCCTCCAAAATGTTGTTTGGGGATAAAAGGGGGGATAACCCATTATCCCCCCCTTTAATCCCCAACCAAACGGCCCCTTATTAGGGTTTTAGGGTTGGGTTGAGGAGTGTGATATGGAAATCTATTTAGCGAGTGCCCGCAATTTAATTCCATTACTCTTTCACTGTAGCAAAAATATTAACTATAATTAGCTAAAAAGGAATAAATTATTCATTTTATATTTTAACTCGTAAATAAATTTTTTTGTTAATCTGTGGTAACTGGACGGACAGAGTGTTTACAATACAATCTATGAATTTGAGAAATAGTGCTGATATTGAATGAATATTGACAACTTTAATTAGGTATTTGTAATATTTTTTATATTTTTGAATAATACGTTTAAAATTGCCCCATAAATAGCTCCAAACTTAAATCTACCTTCGGATAACTAGTACGAATAGGGAGTGAAAAAGGTCGAATACAGTTGGACTTTTGACGAAACCATATCCACATCCATATTTTTACTCCGATATGAATTCGGATGTCAATATGTGTTGGATGTTAAATTTTCGTTACTATATCTACTTAAAACAGATTCCAATTCAGATATGAGTCGGATTTCGGATACTATTCGGATAATAATATATATTAATATGTATATATGAATTTGAACTAAAATCAGCACGAATAAGACACACAATACAATTAAAGGTTCACACCTATGTTCAAATTTCGTATACATATATTTCATTCCAGAAAATTTAATATTTTAAAAACATAAATGCAATTTTAATATAAAATTTATAGTAAAGTAAATGAAAAACACGACAGAAAATCACTTTATTTCTTACAATATATATTAACATCCTTCTTATCTCTTAGGGGTGAAAACAGTTGAATATTCGCATCCATAATTTTGTTTTTCGAATTCGAATTCGAATACATATATGTATCAAATGCTAAATTTTCACATCCATACTTGCATCCTACTGAATTCGATGTCGAATTCGATCGGAATTATTCGAATACATATATGTATCAAATGCTAAATTTTCACATCCATACTTGCATCCTACCGAATTCGATGTCGAATTCGATCGGAATTTATCCTAACCACTTTCACCCCTAAGTACGAGGCTAGCTTAGTGATTATTATAATATTTTTATAAAATTATAATACTTTCTCGAAAAAAAGATAGGCAAACCTACCTTCTACCATCGGAATTTAAAATAAATTTTTTTTTTTGAGGTAAAAAGTTGACAATAAATAGAGAGTTTAGGAAGCAAAAATTTCCGTTTATTAAAATTATTAGAAGAGCGAGCGTACCACTAGAATCTCAGCACGTGCAATATCCAATAGGAACGAGCCACGTGGGCTACCTGCCTGCCGACAGGGGCGAGTGGATAGGTGGGCCCACTCGGCGCTGCCGTCAAAAGTCAGCTTTGTCGCTCCAACGGGTCGCAGATTCCGCCGTCCCCCCCACGGACACGTGGGGCTGCTGCAAAGGAATTATTTAATAGTAAAAACGTTCAAAATTTATCCGGAGTATGGAGCTAAGCTGGTATACTATCGGTAGCTACTAAGTTATTTTCGATGATGTGGCTTTCAAATCGATGATCGGTTCCGTTAGACTTGATCTACATTATTGAAAGTATTTGTAAACTAAATTTTATAATTTTTTGATATTATTTGACTAGTGATCAAAAGGTCTCAAAATTGATAATTATAATGGTCGATGTGATGCGTTTGTGAATTTAACGGTGTAAAATAATTCAAATCTGATGAAAATTTAGAATTTTTTTTTCACTATTTACAGTAAGATCAGTGCCTCTGATCTTAAATTTAAGTCTTTTATCATCATTTTTTATGAGATTTTTATTTTCAGCCGTTCATTTTTAGACTACTCGTTTGATAGGTAAATAATGTCAAAAAATTATGAAATTTGGTTTCCAAACACTTTCAATAGTGTAGATCAAGTTTAACGGACCCGATCGTCGATTCGGAAGCTGCATCATCGGAAACAACTTAGTAGCACAGAGGCTTCTGTGCTACCGATAGTATACCAGCCGGACTCCTGGAGTATGTTAAAATGTTGAAAAGTTGGATAGCCCATCCAAGGACAATAATTAACACACTAGTCTTATCAACTTTTTTTCTTTTAATTTATTAAAAACTAAAAATGGTTGTTTAAACCTTAAACCATTGGATTAAAAGGTTGTAAACATTGCAACCCTTTTGGGTTGTACACTTAGCATTACTCTAAGGCTAAATTTCAGTTTTGGTCCTCAAACTTTGTTCCGCATGACATTTAAATCCTCAAACTTTAATATTTATTTAGCCTTTTCAAATTGTCACAATTAAATCTCACAAATAAATTTAATTTGTTAAATAATAATATATAGCTATTGTGATAGTAATGTGATTGCATTGTAATTGATAAAGTGATAATCCCTAAAATGCGACATCACTACCACGTTAGCGAAGCATCAATATCCAATCACTAAAGTGCAATTTATCCAAAACAAATTTCTTATGCTTTAATCACTCTCTCATTTTTTTCATATTGAAAATCAAATGAATGTTTATCTTGTATTTTATTAAATAATTATTAAATCGAGATGCAAAATTTTATGAAAATAAAAATTAGTAGACAACTTGGGGCAATGCTTTCAACAAAAATATATAAACTGAATAAATTATCTGACAGTTTGCTAATTTTTGTAGCTCTAGTTAAAAAGAATTTCCTTTATTTTACTGTAGATATATTATAAAAAATTTAACTTAGATGTACAAGCTTAATTGGATGCAGATTCGATGTAATATTCTAAATCATTCTAGTAATTTTGGGCCTAATTGAAATAGTTTTATAGTGTCAGAAGTTCATTTTGTATTTAGCCACACTTTCAATTGAAGTTATGAGTTGCACAAAGTGTTTATAGTATATATGAGCCAATCATAAAACTTTTGTATATATCATATATGCTGACACATTAACTATCTATACAAAAGAAATAATATTTTTAGCATCAGTGCATGAGCCTGTTAAAAATTTTCACATTAAATATGTCAATATCTTAGCAAGGCAAAATCTCAGAAGCCAGTAGAAATACTTTTATTTTAAATAGAAGAAAAATAATTATTCCCTATATAAATGTATTACTTAAGAGTAGCAGTACTCTTTTTGATAAATGAATCACTTAAGGGCAGTAGTACTCTTTTACAACACTTCTCAAACAGTATCACACCTAACAATTTGGCAAACAGATTCGCATTGCTATGTAACAAAGATAGATTTTTAAAAGAGTTGATGAGGTACCGACTGTCCTAGAATACGTGGCAAAGAGCTTGATGGCTACTATTTGAGGTCCTAAGATCGAAGAGTAGTTACTTCACATTTATAGTTAAATTTATTTTTTGAAAAAAAAATGAATAAAATGGTGGCATGCTACCGTTCTTTCAATTACAATTATAAAAAAAATAATGTTGATAGGGTAGCGGGGTAGGGGACCTACAAACAAGTTTAAAATGGATTAAAGTTACAGAGCTACATGATCACAACCGGAGATTCGAAATGTTGGAGATCAATATTGTTAGGTTCTGTTTTATGCAAATTTTAAGCACAACTTGGGAACTTCATTTAGTCTAGTGTTCACACTGTCCTTGTCCATGCCACAGTTTGGATCCTCTTTAGGAGCAAAAATTATTTACGTACAGCTAAATATTCTAAAAAAGCAACTTTTATATGAGAAGATACTACATTTATTTTCTTTTTTTTTTCTTTTTTTTTGTGTGGAGGGGAACACGTCCCGCTCAAGGGTGAATCTATTCGATCAATTCAACGGATGCAACAAAGTCACTGAAGACCAAAAGGTACATTTATTACATTGAAGACCCTATTTAGCGAAACGATCTGCAATCGCTGCGTTTCTAGAATATCGCGAAGTCCACCCGAAGGAGAAGGCTTTACTCCGGCAGATAAAGGACCGCGGTTCCTTTATCTTCATCTATCGTGCTTTCCAGGTAAGTGAATCAAAGTACTCGTTTATGAAATGGATAGCTCTAACAACCGCAGCTAAGTCTGAGAAGATATGGAAGCTCTCTTTAGGGTAGGTATCAACTAGAAACTTTGCTGCCCTCGCAATCGCTCCGATTTTAGCTGAGGATGCATCATCGATCTCCCCATTGACGTCAGAAATGCACAATTATATAAGAAATATTCACTAGCCTCAAAGCTAGCAAGGCAACCACGAGTAAGACTTCAGCTACTTCATTGATAGTCAGGATTGAATTGAAACAACCTCTTGGACTGGAGGACATTAAGACCGATTAGACTAGTGCGACTGTGAACCAGTTCTGCATCTGATGTAGTAAAACAATTGGCTTGAAATATCAAATAAATGCTGAACATGACATTGTAAAATCACAAATTGATAACATTTCTAGCTAGTTACTCATCCCCTTCTAAAACCAACGTATATTGCATTCGCAAATAAAAGCCAAACCGTGCTTATTTCTATTCAACGCAGGGTATTCTGCTCATAATATTTTTTTAATTTTTTAACTCTTCAAAAATTTGAATAATTTACAATGTACAAGAGAATAGATGATGAGCATGTAATATGATGCCAGTTTTTCTTGTTGTGTTTTTCCTTTTTTTCTTTGTACATGAATATATGATACAAGATGATTCCTTATAAAATTCACTACAAGATTAAAAATAGAAAAAAAGTAAACAATTTTAGCTTACATTTCCATGCAATCACTATTAAAAGGTCGCTGGTGAATTTAAACATGCGGCTAACTAGTCAATACTTTAGATCTTTGCTTAATAATCATTTACAATGAGTAAAAAAGGAAAAAGAAAATAAATTAAGAACAAGTGAGTCATTATGGGCTTAATTGTTATCTAGATGGATCATTGTTGACAATGTCTTTCTTTTGTTTTTTTTTATATTTGGAATGAAATGTTGACCATGGACTTTGATGACTAGGTGATGTGTTGGAGCCACTCATTTTACTTGATCTAATTCCCTCTCCCTCTCTCTCTCTTTCCCTCTTATTATTATAATTATTTTTTTGGGTTCCCACAATTTTTATTAATTTGTAAAAATGTACAGAGATCCATCAGTTGTAGGCCATTCTGAAAAAAGCCTCCGTATTTTTTTATTGATGTTTTTTTAACTATTTTATCTTTTTACATTTAAATTAAATTTTAGCTGAACAAATTAAAATAAAAATTTATCAAATGCGTCAACGATTCTATTTAATTTGATATTTTTGATTTGTCTTATATCCTATCCAGATGCATCCAGTGTGAAACAACTGTTGTACTCTAAGAGTGTTAGAGAACGGTGTTTATATATTTTTATATTTAACATTCCCCCTCACGTCTGGGTTCGAGACTTTTTGTAAGGCCGATGACGTGAACTTGAATTAAATGAAAGAAAATTAATAATACTAGGAGTTTGACATGACTCGAACTTAGTATCACCTTCTCTAATACCATATGAAACAACCGTTATGGTTCGGGCCCGCTATTCCGCCAAACGAAACGAAGTTTGGCCGGGATATTTTATCCCGGTCAAACTTCGTTATTCTCGGGTATTCCGGAATAGCTGGGATAAACTATTCCATCGTTTTGACGGAATAGCGCTATTCCAAGCTTAATTCTAAATTTAATTAAGATTATAAATTTATTTAAACATAAATTATATAAACATAATATATTTAATTAATAATAAAAGAATAAAATATCCAAGCTAGATTTATAATAAATATTATTTAATTAATAATTTATATATTAATTATTTACTAATTAACTAGATAATTAATTAACTATTTAATTTATTACTTTAATAAATATTTAATTAATTTTTTGAGTAATTAATTCATTATTTTAATTAATTTACTAATTAAATAATTAATTATATTGTTTAATTAATTAATATTTTGAGTAATTTAATTATTTTCTTAATTAATCATCTGACTATTATTAACTAATTTATTTATTAATTTATTAATTTATTAAATTATTTGTAATTAATTATCAATTAATTTATTTATTAATATTAAGGGTTTTTAGCAATATTCATAATTATTTAGTAGATTAAATAAGTTAAATTATTACTTAATTAATATTTCGTCTTAATTAATTAGATAAAATATTATTGTTTAAAATTATAATTATTCTTATCCTCGCAATTCCAATCAAACCATCCAAACACTATTTTCCTTATTCCCGAGAAAAATCTACTTTTCATCCAAACACAAAATTGATTTAATCCCCGCTTATACCTCAATTTATACCTATCTCTGGAATAGTCACTTTTTGTTTATCCCCGAACCAAACGATACCTTAAAAGCTTAAGTTGTTAGAGAACGGTGTTTATATATTTTTATTTTTAACATCCAGTTGCCTTATTATTAAGATATTAATAATTTTTCAGTCTCGCTAAAACTAATAACTATAAGTAGAATGATGTTCTAATGAAAGAGTTGTTTTCGTAAAGCACTTCCAAAAAGTTAGAATAATTTTTTTTATTCTTATCAAAACTCCTTTTCCATTAGCTTTATGGCATAAGAGAGAAGATAAAGGGCAAAATTAAAAAAAGAAAAATCAAAAGGGAGCTTAAGCTTTCCTGTAGGTTCTTCAGAATTTCCTTCTTATATGATGTTAATATCTAGACTGATAATGTAAGGAGTTTCAATAAGTTCATCTGCGCAATCATAGAAGTGTCAGATAGATTAACCAACATATCAATAACTTATAAATTATTTGTCAATTTAATCTTTTAAAAATTAATAATTTGTCAAATGATTCTGTAAAAATTAAGTTTTCATACCTCTAATCACTTTTTCGCAAATAAATCCACACTTTTACGCAAATAAATATAGAATAATTAATAACTATTAATATATCCTGGGGTTAAATTTAACAAACTTTTCGCCTTTAAATAACTTGAATAATTCAAAGAGTATCAATAATATTTGTTTTTAAAAAGTTGAGAGAGCTATCTCAAAATGCCCTATTGTCGAGGGGTCTTGATCCATTTTTTTTAACTCCCTTGTGAAATTAATGTAATGTAAGGTGTGACATTAAAATATAAAGGAGATTTTCCAAACTAATTATTGAAGGGGAAAAAAAAGAAAAAGCTTAAAGAGACATTGAGTTGAAAGAAACTTTTTTTTTTAAAAAGCTTTTGAATCTTTTCCAATTTTGAGGGAGTTGATAGTGAGAGGGATGGGAAAAGCGCGTGGAATATTTCTCTTTCAATGCTCCAACTAATCTTCACCTTCAATATATGCTAAAAGTGAATAGATGAGAAGGGAATTAGCTTTTAGAAAAAGTATTACTACTAATGTGCCAAAAAAATTTCCATAATAAATACTCTTTTATTACTTTTTTTTTCTTCTGATTTTCCTTTTTATCTTTTTTTTTATTTTCATAAATCTATATATTTTTTTAAAATATGTAGAAATATTTTTAGAGATTATGGCTTAACGGAGAGGGCGAAATGACCAGATTTTTTTTAAGGGCATTTTGGATGTTTTTGCCATAAGTTTTTGTAAATAAACATAACAGTGATGAAATCCTGACAGCAGGGGGCTAAGTGCATTAACTTGATTTTTTTGAAGGGACAAAATGCTAGTCTTTGAGAGTCAATAGAAAGAAAAAAAGTAAAAAAGCTGATATTTACTGAAAACTTTTTTGTATTATAGTCTTACAAATGTACTCTAAAATGTACACAACACTTTAGAGCCTGTTTGGCTTGATGAGAACACCAGATAAACTGCTATTTGAGCAAGATTAGATCATTTTTTAACCTTATTCTTTAGATCTCTCCAATATTTACTTTTGCTTCCGTACATATAAAAGCTTCAAATTAAGAGTTCTGTTTTTGCTCACACTTTCAATACTAGAAATTCTTAATAGATGTCTAGTAACATAGAAAAATATAACGCTTTAGCTGTCCTAAAAAGAAAGTGAAGTAGATGTTAGCATCAAAAATAAAATCTTCAATTTAATGTTTCTAACTTTATTAGAAAGAAAATTGTCCAAACATTAATTTAGGTTTTTTTTTTTTTACAGTAGTTTTCAAATAGTATTTCATCACACAGTACTATATTGATAATATTATAAAATTAGCACTACATCTTTTATTGGAGAGATTAATAGTTTATTGCTGGTTTTCATAAAATTGTCAAAGCCTTTGGTAAATATCCAACAGCTAGATAAATCAAGATTATGTTATACTCACAGAAGTTTCTAGTTGAGGCAGGATATGAACTCTGCGCTCATTTGGCAAGAATTCAAGGATACCAACAAACTACGCTAAAAAAAAATTGCATCAGCATAATATAAAGAAGTAGTTTGATTGGATGTAATTATAAATACAATATGGTTGGAGATATATGTAATTAAAAATATAAATAATTATAATTATATTAATCTTATTTGATTTTATGCAGTAAAAAATATTGTAACTATAAATAATTTATTTAGTTGTATGCATTTGAGAAGTGAATTTTTATAAAATTTTATTATTTTGTATATAGATGGTTATTTTAGCTTCTATTTTTTTTAAAAAAATATTGTTTAAAATGTTTATCAGAGAGATAAAGTTACCTTTTGTCTAAAGCTAATCTCTTCAATTACTGCAGTTGGAGCGATCGTCTCTAGTGCAGGTGGTAAAGGGCTCGATGATTGGCACCCGAGATCTCAAGCTCGAAATATAGTTGTTTCACATATCTAAAGTTTTTTTTAAAAAAATAAATAAAGTAAATAGCACGTTATTTTTCTCTCCCCCACCCCTCCCCCCAAAAAAAAAAAAATTATAGTTGGAACAGCGGATAATTTAGGTGTGATTTTAATTGCTACACTTGAGCCATCACATGCGGTTAGAATTACAGTAATTAAATTCAAATATATCAAATAAGGCACCGATTTCGAATCCGAATGCAGTAAAAATCACAACACAGTCGTAACTACGTGCGGCCAAATTGCTCCCAAATATTGTCAAAATTTATTAAGTGGGTAAAATATTTCTTCTAGAATCTTTATTTGTATTTCACAAGTTCACCCACAAATCAATCATGAAAAGGGCGCATTATTTGGTACATTTTGTACGTCGTCTAGCGAAAATAAAGATAAAGTACGCAGCGAGAGCGGAGGGTAAAAGTGTAAATTCGCTGAGACAAGAGATGAAAGGATTGGGGGGCCACGTTACACTTTTCCGGAGCGGTCCAAATCCCGCTAAGTCCGATACGTGCGCACACGGTTTACCCCCTTAACGGAGACACGTCACAGCCGCCGTTAACTCTAACGGCGTCTTCGGGATGGGCGCGTCACAGCCTACGTTTCATTCGTTCCGCAGGCGCATCCCCTGTCGCCACGTCAGCGCCTACGAAGCGCTCTTAGCTCCGAATCAGCAGGTGAAATTACTAAAATGCCCATGGGTTCGATGGTGTTTCCGAAGCGTCGGTTTTTTATTCGGGGTCTCAGCCACACCAGCTGTTCAATGGAGCCAATTTAAGAATTTATTTAACGCGTTAAATTTAAGTGTCGAGCCTCTTTGTAATTTAAGTATTTGGCGGTGGCTAAAATTATTTGTTTTTATGTTGTAGAGGGTGTTTGGTTTTTTTTTTTTTGAAATAACTTTAAATATCATTCCTGTGGTTTCGTGCTTTCTCACTTTAGTACCATGTGGTTTAAAACGTATCACTTTAGTACCTTGTGGTTTGGTTATTCTTTTTTTATTATCTTTTCGTTAAATTAATGAGAAAGTTAAAATTACAGAATAGTAAAGTGAATATTTGATAAACCATATGTGGGATATTTGAAGTTTTTTCTGTATAATTTAACGAAATATTAACGAAAAGATAATAAAAAAAGAGAATAACCAAACCACAGGGTACTAAAGTGATACGTTTTAAACCACAGGACACTAAAGTGAGAAAGTACGAAACCACATGGGTGGTATTTGAAGTTATCCCTTTTTTTTGGAATAGTAGAAACTTTTTTTTTCAGGGTTCCTATTTTCCGGATAAAAAATTTGAAAAACAAAAATATATTTTTCTTAAATATTTAAAAAAATTAGAAAAAATATTTTTTTCTATAAATCAAACGAACGGAAAAATATTTTTAGTTAGAAAATTATTTTTTATGATATTTTTTGAAAAACTAAACACCTCTTTAGAAGATCGAAAAATGTCAAACGGTTTAAATTTTTCCTCCTTCGATGATATAAAACTACAGTGGAAACATGCATTCAAGAGATATATAAGTGCATACATTAGTGATCGCAAGTAGCATTAAAAAAAAAAATCAAATATTTTTAATTATTTAAACAGAAGCTGTCAACTCTATTAGATACCAGTTAAAGCTTTTATCTTTTCATTTTAAATTAATTTTTTTGGTATTTCTTAGTTTTTTTATGGTCAAAATAAATTGAATATACACTCTATTACTTTCAATTAGTATTTTTTAACAGAGTGACTAACTTCCATCTAAATTATAAGTTTATTACTTATAATGTAGAGAGGGGCGAAAAAATAGTTCAATGGTGTCTTTGAAAAAAAAAATACAATATAGAATATAAAAAAAATAAAAGATCAGTGTGTTATAAACTAATTAAACATTTTACTTGTTATCTTTTGAGTGGTGAGGTTGGTGTTAGGCACCGGCCTTCTCTTGGCTATGTCTTAATAAAAAGGGTTAATTACATACAGGTCTCTGCAAACATAGTAAATTATAAATATATTTCTGTAAAGTTCAATTTTCATAAGTTATTCCTACAAAAGTTCTAATGTATGCAGAAATGTTCTTTTGGTTTGTTATCGTTAGAGAACTATTTATTTTTTAACATCAGGCTCGTGAAATGATATTTTTACCCTCACAAATATGTTCCTACAAAAGCTGAATACGAAGAAGAAGAAGGAGGCGGCGGAGGCGATCGCCCGCCGCGATCTCCTCCCTCGCCGGCGGCGGAGGCGATCGCCCGCCGCGATCTCCTCCCTCGCCGGCGGCGGAGGCGATCGCCCGCCGCGATCTCCTCCCTCGCCGGCGGCGGAGGCGATCGCCCGCCGCGATCTCCTCCCTCGTCGGTGGCGGCGACGACGACCACTCCGACGTCCGCTCCGCTCTCCCCGGTGGCCGAGTTCCACCTCTCCGGCGAGATGGGGCCACGTCGACAAGCAAAAGAGGAAGAGGAAGAGGAAGAGGAAGAAGGGTAAAATTATCAATTCATCTTATTAAGTAACCATGGTTAGGCATTTTAACTGTGGTTAACTAAATTTCTCTAACGGATCCTAACGGCAGGAATATTTCTGCATACATTAGGACTTTTATAGGAATAACTAATAAAAATTAAACTTTGTAGGAATATATCTGTAATTCGCTATGTTTGCGGGACCTGTATGTAATTAACCCTAATAAAAAACTGGAGGTGAATGTACCTGCCACTTATCGCGTGGAAAACATTCATTTAATACTAGGTAAACATTTAATATTTAATTTTGTTTTATTTGCTTAATCAATTCTTAGTAACAGCTAATAAGCCTCTAATGCATCCACATAGCACTTACATTAAACACAGGGGCAAACCCGTCAAATCACAACTAAAATCGACCCCACGAAGCTACGTACATACAGAACGGTCGCAACCCTCTCTGGCTCCCTAACGCCGTTAAAACGCCGTTGGGTCAAGGTTCAACCATTTATAAGGGCGTCTGCTGAGTTTGCGTCATCTTCCTCGTGTCGTTCCCAAACCCTCCTCCTCTTCTCCACTTCTAGATTTTTCCTTCTCCGCAAGAAATTTTAGGGAAAAAAAAATACAAATAGGATTTTGGGACGAGGAATCGCGCGAATCGGGGCCGGAGACGTGAGCCAATTTTTGGTTCGCGGTGAGATTCTCGTATGATCCTTCTTTTTCCCCCATTTTTCTTTATGTTGTTTTTTTTGGGGCATTTTTTGGTGATTTTTTCATGCGAATCGCCGTATTTTTGTGAATTTTTGGGTTCTGAGAGAATGCCCTAATTTTGATGTTGATTTAGGTAGGTTTTGGTTCAAAGGTGCGATCTTTTCGCGTGGATTGTTCGAGACCGTAATGAATTTGTAGGAGTAGAGCTCGAGATCGATCCTTTTCTAGGGTTTTCTCCTTCGATTTGTGAGAAGGAAAGAACCCTAATTTGAGATGGCTCCACAGATTTTATTGTAAACTTCGCCCGATTTCGGCCACTCTCGGTGCCCTTCTTCATCAACGAGGGTATCTTTCCTTGAGACAAATTAGGGCAACAAAATGTCCTCAGCCGGCGCCACGCTCCGCCCGATCAGGGAAGATTCGATCCTCTCGCCCATCCGATTTGATGGGAGCAGATCGCCGCACTGCTCCCAGGAACCGATCTTCATCTTCCTCGCTGTTCCTGGCTCATTGCCGATCCCAATCCGCATCCTCGAATCCGATTCGATCAAATCGGTGAAGCTTCGGATCCAGCAATTCAAAGGGTTTGTGGTGAAGAATCAAAAGTTGGTTTTTGATGGACGTGAATTGGCTCGGAACAACTCCCTTGTCCGCGATTACGGCGTGACCGATGGGCACGTGCTCCATCTCGTGATCCGGCTTTCCAATCTCCGTGTGATCACTGTTAAAACCAACTGCGGGAAGAAATTTGATTTCCAAGTAGAGCGTAGCCGCAACATTGGGTATATCAAGCAGCAGATTGCCAAGAAGGGCAAGGATTTTGGCGATCTTGAGGACCAAAAACTTGTATTTGACGGTGAAGAGCTCGAAGACCATAGGCTTATTACCGATATATGCAAAAATAATGATGCTGTGATCCATCTGCTGATTAGAAAGTCAGCGAAGGTCAGGGCTGAGCCTGTTGAGAAGGACTTTGAGTTGTCCGTGGTTGTCCCTGATGTGAAAGAGAAGTTGCAATCAGATGCCCTCCAAGTGTTCGACAAAAGTCCTCTTCCACGCAGGAATTCTTGGGTTGAGCCGGTGGTTATCAATCCGAAAGTTGAACTGTCTCCATTTGTTATGAATATGATAAGGGAGACATTTGATGGGTTGGAGAAGGGGAATCCGCCCATTATGTCTGCAGAGGGTTCGGGCGGGGCCTACTTCATGCAGGATTTTTCCGGTCACAAGTACGTGGCTGTTTTTAAGCCGATTGATGAGGAACCGATGGCTGAGAACAACCCTCGTGGGCTTCCCTTGTCAACCGACGGTGAAGGGTTGAAGAGGGGAACGAGGGTCGGAGAAGGTGCACTGAGGGAGGTCGCGGCATACATTCTGGACCACCCAATCGGTGGTCGTCGGTTGTGTGATGAAATCGGGCTTGCGGGGGTTCCGCCAACGGTATTGGTTCGGTGCTTGCATGGTGGTTACGATCATAAAAAAGATTTTAAGATCGGTTCTTTACAGATGTTTGTGAAGAACAATGGGAGCTGTGAGGATATGGGTCCTAGAGCTTTCCCTGTGGAGGAGGTGCATAAGATATCTGTGTTGGATATAAGGTTGGCAAATGCCGATCGCCATGCTGGAAACATATTGATCTGCAAGGGGGAAGAAGGGCGGTTTGTGCTTGTGCCGATTGACCATGGATATTGCTTGCCTGAAAATGTGAGTTTTATCTTTTCTTGTTTAGAAAAATTCTGAATTTTAGTGTTCCAATGCATATTTTACTTGGTTTCATTTTTTTTGTATGGATTAATTGTTTAAGCCGTTTGTGTTGATTAGTTGCTATTTTCCTTCCTTTATCTACTACAACAGTTTGTAAATATGGTTTTCAGCAAGATCTCATGCATTCTCTGTAATCAAATGCCATAATATTCTGATTTTGTTTCTTACTGTGCTAGCTCATTTGTTTCTGTTCTTAGTGCCAGTAACATGCCACTTATCAAGTAATGTCGATTTGTGATTAAAACAAACTTGTATAATTATGTAAGATGTTTTTTTGTTAAGAATTTAGAACAATTTACACTTTTGTTGCCTCATGTATTTACAGTGTTGCATGATACAGTTATCATCATTTCCTCTAGCCTCTTCTTGCTCATATGATGCTTCTTTTGAGATGCTAATATCTTGTCCGCTATATATGCCAGTGGTAATAATCCAAGAAATTTCTTCCTGTCTATTTATTTTGACGAAATATAAAGCTTTTTGGTATGGTTTTAGAATTGTCTCTAATAAAAGGTAGCTCATTGCAGTCTTCAAAGAGTTGTTAGATGAAGGTTAATGAACATCTGATGTTATTTGTATTATTCAACAAGCTTTTTCTTTCTTCTGTTGATGGAAAATATAAACATACATCATCATATTTGCACTATCGATTGGGGGGGAAGATCAGTTCAAAATCAAATTATGTGATGTTATCTAGTGGCAGTTATATTTCTCTCTACACATTGTATTAGATGATTATGTATGTGAAGTTGTGTTGCTAACTGATGAATTTGCCAATTCATCATTCTTTCTTAATTTGAAAATGGTCCATTATCCATTTTGATTTTTCATTTTGTTTATGACTCGTTGTGTACTTGTATTTCCATTTTTGTTGAACCAGTGTATTATCTGTTCAACTGAAATCATTCTTTGGATAGTTATTGATGTACTCTGCAATCATTGCATTCAAGATTTCTCTTGAAATAACCTCCTAGCATTTATGTGTTTGTTTGATTTGTTTTCATGATTATTTATCTTGTTTTGTTGCAATCTTCTGACATTATTTCATTGAACTGTTGGATTCCCAAATGTATCATAATTCTATAGGATATATCATCATCTTTGAGTTGTAAATATCTCAAATATTCTTGTTGTTGATGAACTTCTGTTACCATCGCAGTTTGAAGATTGCACCTTTGAGTGGCTCTACTGGCCCCAAGCTCGCCAACCATTTAGCACCGAAATTCTAGACTACATAAAAACACTGGATGCTGAAGAAGATATTGCCCTCCTCAAGTTCCACGGATGGGAGCTCTCGCTCCAGTGCTCTCGCGTGTTCCGCATCAGCACCATGCTTTTGAAGAAGGGCGCAGAAAAAGGGCTCACTCCCTATGATATAGGAAGCATAATGTGTAGGGAAACTCTCAAGAAGGAATCCAAGATCGAAGAGATCGTCCGTGAGGCAGAGGACGCTGTTCTCCCAGGCACCAGTGAGCTGGCGTTCCTCGAAACTGTCTCCGAGATCATGGACCGGTACCTTGACGAGCTTCAGTAGAAATAACTCATCGAGTTATATATTTTCAGTTCCAAGTGTATGTAGGTCGAACTATGTTAATCTGGTTTTTCGTCCAATGGAACTGAAGATGATTGTAAGTAACTTTGTTAACGCCTTGAAGTTGTTTTGTTGATTCTTGTCTTTCTTTCCTGACTTTTAAAGAGGACACGAGAAGTTCTACGGGCCTTAAATCGCAGTTTACGCTGCAATCCTATGTATTGGTTTTTAGAGCTTCTGTGATTTGCTTTGGGGCAGCGGAGGAACAGCTTAAGATCCTTCTTTATGTACTTATGTTGTTTATATTTCTTATGACCTTACGGTTAAACATCAGCTTGGTTTTCTCTTTTGAGCTTGTTTCAGCAACTCTGATGTTATGACATAAATATATATACATATATCGAATTAAAATATCCGGTCACGAGTTGTCATGCTGATCCTTCATTTGGCGGGTCAGGTTTGGAAATTAAACTTTAGGTCAGAATCTAAGATTATATATCTTTGAAATGTGCTTGGGATCTATGTCAAGCTAAAGTCTAAATAGCTACTGGTGTTCTTTTATTGCCTTGGACAACTAAAGTTTCTTTGGAGGCTCGAGTTTACGCTGAAACTAAAGCTTGAAGTGAAATGCTTGTTGTGATGCCATTCAATTTGGACTTGATCCCATGTAGCTTGAAGTTGGAGTTAGTTTATGTCCTGGTGAAAACTGAAACTACTAAAATCTTTATCATACATCTGCGCTCCAAATTCAATTTTAGTTCAATTCAATTCGCAAGTTCGAATGGTGGTAACTTTGAGCAGGTTCAGCTCATTTTCTCTCTTGTTCCAGTTTCATTGTCCTTCCCCTCTCAAAAACTTGATCCAGAAACCTTTATACATGTTAAAATGGACTGATTGAATCTGATTAACTCTCTTTTTTGCTGACCCTTTGGCTGACGCATTGGAGGAAAGCTGCAGGAAAGAAGGGGAAGGGGGAGCTGATCTTTTCAATAGTCAATGTACACATATTTGTGGTGAAAACTGGAAAGGAACATGAATGGTTTATACCATGTTGAAGTTTTTGGGAACAAACGAGGAAGCTTCTTAAGGAATCTTTTGCCCATTTGTATTGCCACCCTGTAATTCGAAAATAACACTCTTTTTTTTTTTAAATTCATACTTTATGTACTATAATTGTTTAAATCAGTTTTTTCGTCTAATCTGCAACAGTTGTGCTGTAAATTCATGATCAAGACAATTTAAATTGAATTTTCAGAATTATTTGAATAAGAATAATAAATATAAGTTTGTTGGTACATCTCAGAGTAGAGGACGTTGAGAAGCCAGAGTGTTCGTCTTAGAAGGGAAAAAAAAAAGAAAATCTAAATGCTATTGCTAATCAACAAAACCAATTTTAATTCAAGAATTTTTCAAATATTGAAATTGTAAGTATGATTTCAATTTTACTCTTCTGGTTACAATAGACTTTGACGCCTCTTTCGCACATATTCATACATCTCACATGTTTGTGGGTGTTTATACATAGAGAAATGCTACTTGTGCGCTTAAAAAGGCGTTATTTATTTCCGTCTCATTTAGAATAATAAAACATTCTAAACCAATAGGAAAATAGATTATTTAAACCTCCTAAGAGCACCTTACAGAAATTCTTGCAAGGAGTGGCTACTTACAATCCCAACCATAACTCAACAAAATACTAATCTGATTTAAAAATACAAGTTGAGTTAACAGCTAAGATTTAATGAAGTGATAAGGTAAATGGCATCCAACTCTTTCTTGTACTTTTTTTATAAGGAGTTTTTAATAGATTTTTTTTTTTTTTTTTTTTTTTTTTTTTTTTTTTTTTTTTTTTTTTTGGGTTCAGGCTTGGGGCCAGGCTTCAGCCAGATTTGGATAAAGCATAGATGGGCCTAAAACAATTTTGGCAATTTTGAAGCCAAACCCTAATCTAAAACCCTATTTCGAGTACCAAAGCCCGGCAAAATGAGCCTCGCATCGCCGGGCCATCTTACAACCCTAATACCAAACACCCCCTAAATATATGCCTTGTTTGGATGGCAGAACAAGTTAGCCGATAGTACCTTAATCGGTATATATATTTTTTTTGGTTATTGGTAGGTGGGAGTTTAATTTTTTTTTTCTTTGAAATGGCTTAGTATTTATAATTTGGTAGGATATCATATTTCACCGACAAGTTGATTTTTTTTTTATTTCAAAAAATCGACTTAATGGTTAAATATGGTATTCTCTTCTGAACATTTGACCACGTTTCTGTTTTCCAATCATAATAGCAGAATCTTATATCGAATAACTTATCACTAAATAACTCATTTTGATATCTAATTGGGACATACTCAAGAAGTATAATTAAATGTTTAGAAGGAAATATCATAGTTTACTTTTGAGTCATTTTTGTAAAAAATAAAGCAATTCATGTGAAGTTTACAAGATCATTTGTATAACATACCACCAACATAGGTATTCAATTAGTACATTTGCCTGAGCGCAAGAGTGTAATTGAACTATTTGGTAAAGATATATAGTTCTATTGCTAAAATTAAAAATTTTAAAAATTACGTGGCACTAAAAAAATAAAAAAAGTCAATCTTTTATCCTGTTTAAGGAGGGGGTTTCGGTCGGAACCGGACCATAGGGTGGTCCAGTATGGCACGGATTAGGCCATGCTAGGCCGAGCCACCTTTTTCTCGGCCATGGCACGACATGGTCCAAGTCCATACCAATCAGGCTGCAGGCCGACTCATTTTCTAATTATCTAATTTATTTTTAAAATTTTACTTTAAATTTTATGAAATATAAAATTATTTATTAAATAAATAAGTTTTGAATGATTTATTAAGAATATTATCTAAAATATGAATAATTTAAATTAATATTAAGAAATAAAAAATATAAAAAAAAAATAGCTGTGTCGGCCAGTATACACAGCCGGTTGTGTAGTGCTAAGTATATCCGGCAAACAGGCGTGTTGGATAAACCGCGGAAGGATTATTGTATCTACGGGTCATATAGGTATGGATAAAATTTATCCGTAAAATTTTGGGTGGTCTACATCTTCATCCATACCCGTCTGTGGCCGGACGGATAGATATGCAAGTTACCCGTAATATATATATATATATATATATATATATATATATATATATATATATATATATATATATATATATATATATATATATATATATATATATATATATATATATATATTTATACATACATACATATATATATATAGGCTAGGGCTACTATACTCTTATGAGTATAGACCCATTTGTACTCATAAGTTTTCGGCCGTTGGATGAAGGGATGTGCGGTTAGGATAATAGTGGTCCCCGGTTAGGATGATAGTAGTCCCCTAGGGTTGAGTGGGTGGTTGGTTGAATAGTATGATCTAACGGGTGGAAATGGTCAAAGGGGTAGATCTAACGGCTAAAAATTTATGAGTACAAATGGGTCTTTACTCATAAGAGTATAGTAGCCGGACTCTATATATATATATATATATATATATATATATATATATATATATATATATATATATATATATATATATATATATATATATATATATATATATATATATATATATATATATATTTGCTCTTATACTTTACAAATGTAAAATACATATATATAATTTTTTAAAAGATTATTATATAACATGTTGTTTGAAATATCACAATGTACGATAAATAATATAAAATTTTAAAACATATATATTACATGTAAAGTAATTTACATGTAGGCCGGGCCGCCGAAGGATGGTAGAGCTGTGCGGCGGAAGAGGCGGCGCTGTAGGAGACGTGGTCACAACAAAAAAAAAGAAGACATGAGGAGCAATTAAATTTAGGATTTGTAGAAATGGGTAGATAAAAAAAATATAATTTTTTAATTAAAAAATATATGCGGGTACCCATGGGCCAACATGTTTTACCATTATTTTATAGGTAAGAAAAATTAGGACTTATATCTGTAAATTTACGGATAATCTATGAATACGAGTATGGATACGAGTAGAGATTGTCAGGTCTAGTGTTGAGCAATGGGCCAACACTGATGCAGGTAGAGTCGTGCCAGACTAGAGGCTTGCTGGTCGTGGTCCAGCATGACGCAGATTAGAAGAAGATTTTTAATAGGAGAAGAAGATCGGCCTTACGTTCCATTCTTGAAAAAATAACATTTTAGATTTTTTTAAATATTTTGTAGTTTATTTTTTTAGTAAATAGTGACATCATCTTAACCAGTTGTTGATACTAGAACACAATCAGTTTGGATGCAATTTTATTTGAAATAGTTAAACTTTCTGATGCAATTTCATTAGCAGTAATTTAATATTGCTACAGTAAATACATACAACTAGGGGTAGCAATTAAGCTTGCTGTTTGCGAGCCGGCTCGTGTTCGGCTCGAAATGAGCCCGAGATCGAATTGCTCGTTTAGTAAACGAGCCGAACACGAGCTGAAGTTTTCAGCTCGTTTAATAAACGAGCCGGGATCAGCTCGCTCGCATTCAGCTCGATAACTCTTAAATACATATATTTTATATTTATATAATTTATATTTATATATATAAATAGGCTAAGACTACTTTACTCTTGTGAGTATAGACCACTTTGTACTCATAAATTTTTGACCGTTGGATGAAGGGATGTGCGGTTAGGATGATAATGGTTCCCTAGAGTTGAGTAGATGGTTGGTTAAATAATATGATATAATAGGTGGAAATAGTCAAAATAGTAGATTTAACGGTCGAAAATCAAGGGGTCTATATTCATAAGAGTACAGTAGCTGGACTCAAATAAATGAATAATTATATATATATAATAAAATTTTATTATTTAATTTTTAGCCTCACCTAAATATAAAGTCCAACTCAATTATAAAAAACTTTATTTATATATAAAATTTTAACAATTACATCAAAATCTAATGAATAAAATATAAAAAAATTATTTTTTATATATATTCTTTCTAATTTTCAATTTATTGTTCGTAAGCCAGCTCATATTCGGCTCGTTAAACGAGTCGAACACGAGCTGACTCATTAAAGTATCGAACTGAATGCTCGTGCTCGACTCGTTTATTAACAAGCCGAACAAGAGCCCGTTCCAGCTCGTTCGTATTCGGCTCCTTGATACCCCTACATACAACCAAACAATGTTTCTTTTTAAAAAATATTTTCGTTTTATTATTTCCGCTGGTACAACAAGTGGCGAGCGGAATCCCCCAATCTCCCACTTCCGACGCACGTTTCCTTGAATACCCACTCACTCACTCACTACTCTCTCACCCGCTACTCTCCCACTCATCACCGAGCAGCAGAAAATAAAGAAATAGAATAAAACATAGGAAAAAAACAAGAAAAGAGAGAGAGAGAAAATCCAAGGGGAAAGTGAGAGAGAGATAGAGAGAGATAGAGAGGTCTCACTTTCCCCAATTCCCCGTCTCCTCCACCAAACCCTAATTGAGATAATGGACAAATCCCCCGATCGCCAGCCCCGCTCCTACCACCACCCCCGCCGCGGCGGAGGCGGAGGGGCGGGGGCGGCGCTGGGGTCGTGCGCGGCGGCGGCGCTGTTCCTGGTGGTGGTGGCGGCGGGGGCGGCGGCGGCGGTGTTCGTGGTGTTCCGGCCGCGGGAGCCGACGATCGCGGTGGCGGCGATCCGGCTGCCGGGCTACGCGGCGGCGAACGGGACGGCGCGCTTCACCTTCGCGCAGTACGCGTCGGTGCGCAACCCCAACCGCGCTGCCTTCTCCCACTACGACAGCTCCATCCGCCTCGTCTACGCCGGCGGCCGCCGCCAGGCCGGCTTCATGTTCATCCCCGCCGGCCTCATCCCCGCCGGCCGCACCCAGTTCATGGCCGCCTCCTTCGCCGTCGACGCCCTCCCCCTCCCCCCTCCTCCCTCCTCGGCGCCGCCGGCGGTCGTGGAGGTGGAGTCGCGGATGCGGGTGAAGGGACGCGTGGCGGTGCTGCGCTTCTTCACCCACCACGTCGAGACCGAGTCCGCCTGCCGCGTCGGCGTCTCCACCGCCGACGGCGCCGTCGTCGGCTTCCGCTGCTGACCGTCATCCCATCCAGATCCATTCCAGATTCCAGATTCCAGATCTAATGTTTGAGTCTGAATCTTTCGCGTAAGCATAAATCAATCAAGTTTACTAAGCCTAGAAATTTCGATCTGCATTTTGAAAAATTAATCACCCAACTAAACTAATATTTGTGCTCTTTGATTATAAATTTGATGTATGGTCGAAATGGAGTAGGATAGGTGTACGATATATGGGAGGGGAAAAAATTACATATGTTGTTCTTTGTTTTCTTTTTTCTTTTTTTTTCTTTTTTTTGGAGTGGGGAAGGGGGTAATTTTTATGGAATTGTGCGGTAGAATTGTTTTAGGTAAAAGATGTATTGATGACTCTCTTAAGTGGGGGCTATTTTTAAAGTAGATTTTTGAAACTATATACCTTTTTAATTGATATGTTTTTTGTGTTGGTTTCACCTCCTTTTCTATTATATAACAAGTTGTTAACAATTGTGCTAGTAAAAACAGTAATGACCGTTAATATTTCAACAATAAATGCTATTTGTGCGTATTTCCACCCATCTATCTAAGTGTTTAAATTTTTTTTAAAATTTTTAATATTTTAAAATACTAATTGATGAGACTGATGAGAAAATATGAGCTCTTCTGTAAATATTATGTAAGATTTACATTCAATTTTAATATATAAGATTTACATTTAATATTTGAGCGTGCGGAAGGAAGAGTCATTAATATAAGAGCGATTTTTAATTGAATAAATTTTTTTTATATATTTTTTAAAATTAAACTGTAAAATTAAAATGGCCAATTTGCAAAAAAAATCCACTAGTTTTGGGCTTTTGCAAAATTGGGTCGTTTTTTTCGATTTTGCAGATTCGGTCCGGATTTTCAGCAAACTGACCAAAATACCCTTGTTACTTTTTCTCTCTCGTCTTTTTTTTCTCTCTCCTCTTTTTTTCTCTCTCCTCTTTTTTTTATCGCTCTTTTTTTTCCTCTCCGAAGAAGGCGGCGGAGGCGGAGGCGGAGGCGAAAATGGCCCGCCTCGCCTCTGCCCCTCACGCTCTCGCCCTCGCCCGCGCACCCCCGCCCTCCTCGCCTCCGACCCCGCCGAGACTGCACCGCGCCGCGATTTTTTTTCCCCCCTCTCCGATCCTCCTCCACCCGCCATCCCCACCGCCGTCGCCGGCGACGAAAAAGAAGTGCTTCTTGGGGCCGAGAAGCATGCCGGCGAGAGAGGGAAAAAAAATATAGTTTCACTCCGGCGAGGGATGGATCGTGAAAAAAAAAATTATAGAGAGAAAAAAATTAAAAAATTAAAATAAAAATAATATTTTTTCCTACAAGAAAAGACTAAAAATTATACAAAAAGGAAGAAGAAGAAGAAATTACACTGTTAAAATAAAATTGCACCGTTTTTAAAAAAAATTGCACTGTTTTAAATGAAAGTTGTACTATTTGAGACAGAAATTACACTCTTTGAAAAAAGAGTTGCACTCTTTAGGCCAACGTTGCACTATTTAGAAAACTTTACACCATTTTTTTTTCTCTTCTTCTACCTCGTTGCACTATTTCTTCTCGTTGCACTATTTCTTTGCACTCTTTCTTCCCAACCAAACTCGATCCGGTCACCTCCCTCTCCGGGCCGCGCGGCGCGGCGCGGGGCGGATTTCGAGGAAGCACTCGGAATCCGGAGGGAGGCGGGGAGGAGGAGCACGACGACGAGGAGGAAGCCTCAAAGGAGGAAGAGGAGGAGGAGGAGGAGGATGACGACAAGGACGACGACGGGCGTGGGCGCGGGTGCAGCCGGCAGGGGCGCGGGCCACCCAGGGGGGCCGGCGGGGGCCCGTGCCCGGGCCGGGGGGCGGGGGCCCGGGCCCGGGCGGGCGCGGGGAGCAGGGGGCGCGCCCCCTGCGAGCGCGCAGGTGGCGCGTTCCCTGCTCCCCGCCCCCGCGCCCCCCTGGCGCAATGGGCGCTCCCTGCGCCCCTGCCCCGCCGCCCCTCGCCGCCGACGTGCTCCCCTTCTCCCCTCTCCCTTCTCCCCGTTTATCTCTTCGCCCCGCCGCGCCCTCGCCGCCGACGTGCTACTCCCGCTCGTCTCCCGCTCGCCTTCGAGATTCTTGACCGCGGAAAGATGGACGAAAAATAAAAATACAACGAATGTGTAAAATTGTGCAATAAAAGTGCAAAATGATGAAAAATAGTGCAACGAAGATCAAAATGGTGCAACTAAGGTTAAAATAGTGCAACTAAGGTGTAAAATGGTGCAACTAAGCTCTGCGTTGCACTATTTTACACCTTAGTTGCACCATTTTGACCTTCGTTGCACTATTTTATACATTTGTTGTACTATTTTACACATTTATTGTACAATTTTACACATTCGTTGTATTTTTATTTTTCGTCCATTTTTTCGCGGTCAAGAATCTCGAAGGCGAGCGAGAGGCGAACGGGGGAGTAGCACGTCGGCGGCGAGGGCGCGGCGGGGCGAAGAGATAAACGGGGAGAAGGGGAGGCGCGGGGGCCGCAGGGGACGCGTCCCCTGCGGCCCCTGGAGGCGCAGGCGCGGGCTGCGCCCGCCCGCCCGGGCCCGGGCCCGGGCCTGGGCCCCCCCCGCCACACCTGGTGGGCGTAGGGGGCGCATGGTGCGCCCCCTGCGCACGCGCCCCCAGGGGGCGCTCCCTGCGCCCCCTGCCCCTTGCGCACGCCCCCAGGGGGCGCCCCCTGCGCGCACGCGCACGCGCCCCTAGGGGGCGCGTCCCGGGGGGAGAGGGGGCGCAGGGGGATCGCGCCGCGCGCCCGCGCCCCCTGCGCTCGCAGCGCCGCCTGCGCTCGCACCACCCCGCCCGCCCGCCCGCCCCCCCCCCCCACCCCCCCCGCGCGCCGCCGACGCCTCCCGCTTCCTCCTCTCCGTTTACCTCTTCGACCCCCGCGACTACGACCGTTCCTCCTCCTCCGGCTTTGACCGCAGCGGTTCAAAATTATTTTGGAGTGTGAGGAAAGAGAGAGAGAAAGGAGATGAGGATGGAAAGTAGAGGAAGAAGAAAGAAGAAGAGGAAGAGAAAGAAATGGTGCAACATTATTCTAAATAGTGCAATTTGGCCTAAAGAGTGTAAATTTCATCTCAAAAGAGTGTAATTTCTCTCTTAAATAGTGCAACATTCATTAAAATAGTGCAAATATTTTTTTAAACAGTGTAATTTTTTTTAACAGTGTAATTTCATCATCTTCTTCATTTTTCTCTATTTTTTTGTTCTTTTCAGTAGGAAAATAATATTTTTTATTTTTTATTTTTTTTCTTTACAATTTTTTTTTCACGACCCACCGCACTCGCCGGAGTGTAACTATATTTTTTTCCCTCCCTCGCCGGCGTGCTTCTCGGCCCCAAAAAGCACTTCTTCTTCGTCGCCGGCGGTGGCGGCGGGGACGGCAGGTGGAGGAGGGTCGGAGAGGGAAAAAAAAAAAGAGTCGCGGTGAGGCGCGGCCTCGGCGGGGTCTGAGGCGAGGACGGCGGGGGTGCGCGGGCGAGGGCGAGGGCGAGGGCGAGGGCGAGGTCGTGAGGGGCAGAGGCGAGGCGGGCCATTTCCGCCTCCATCTCGGCCGCCTTCTTCGGAGAGAAAAAAAAAGAGCAATAAAAAAAAGAGGAGAGAGAAAAAAAGAGGAGAGAGAAAAAGTAACAAGGGTATTTTGGTCAGTTTGCTGAAAATTCGGATCGAATCTGCAAAAACGAAAAATACGGCCCAATTTTGTAAAAGCCCAAAACTAGTGGATTTTTTATGCAAATTGGCCTATTTCTAAAAAATCAGTTACGTTATGTATATTTTTTTAAACCTAAATAGAAAAAAGAAAATTGTGAATTCGTGTGTTGTGTGTCAGCCAGCGTTTTCTTCCGTGTTTTCGGTGCCTTTATTGCCGTTTGTCGGGCTTCTGAAGTTGAATGTGGTGGCGGACTGTGAACATCGCCTCTTCTCCTTGTACTACTTTCGGCAGGAGGGGCCCACACGGTTTGGTTCTAAATCAAAAATCAAATCAAATCAAATCAAATAAAACTATTTAATTCGAGTTATATAATTTTTAATTTAGTTTCATTTTGAAGTTTATTAAAATTTGGATTTTGGTTTCGGCTCGGTTTGAACATATTTTTAACCGAACCGAATCGAAAATCGAATATTAACAATTTTTTTTTAAAAACTTTTTTTCCTAAATTATTTATATTTATGTTCAAATCTTGATCATATATCGGCACAGCTTTTATAAATTCTATGTCTATAATTAAATTTTTTGTGGGTGATTTCATAATGATTCAATTGAATCTTAAATTATAAATCAATTCATAAAAAAGAGAAAATCTAAAAATTAATTGTAAATCGAACCAAACAGAATTAATTCGGTTTGGGTTGGATCGATTCCGCGTATAAATCAATTCAGCTCGGTTGTAAATTTTCCCCAAATTGAAAATTTTGGTTCGATTTGAGATTTGTCCTAAAAACTGAACCAAACGAACAAATTACAACCCTATTTGGCGGACCCTACATACCTTCGGATATAAAAGGAAAAGAAAAGGCTTAATTACAAAAGAAAAAACCCTACATTTTATCCCATGTCTCAAATATGCTCCAAAAAAGTTTAAACAGTATCAACTCTGTGTTTAGTTTTGTATAAAATACGTCCAATAATTTAGCAGTTTCACTAAATTTTTATGCTTAATTATTAAAACTCGAAGCTAAAAAATAAAGTTTATTCGATTGAGAAAAAAGGCCGTTAAACTAGCTGATGAAGTTTAGATAATGCAACTATTAAAATAAGAGTTTAGGCCTCATTTGGTATCGTATTTATTTATTTTTTTTAAGAAAAAATTATAATTATCATTCCTGTAGTTTTGTGCTTTTTCACTTTAGTATTCTGTGATTTCGTTTTTCTCTTTCCGTTATCCTCTCCATTAATTTTTTTGTTAAATCAGTGATAAAGTTAAAATCACAGGATACTAAAATAAAAATTCAGTAAATTAACTACAGGGTACTGAAGTGAATATTCGATAAATCATATGTGAGGTATTTGAAATTTTTTGTATATAATTTAACAGAGAGTTAACAGAGATATTGACGGAAAGAGAAAAATAAAATCACATGGTACTAAAGTGATGCACTTTAAATCACAAAGTACTAAAGTGAGAAAGCACGAAACCATAGGGATGGTATTTGAAGTTTATCCTTTTTTTAAATATTAATTCTCTATAATCTAATGTATTAGAGAAAAAGCTTTTCTTTGTTGTTATAATTAACTAGCTTATAATTCATTCGCCTAAGTAGTAGATGATAGAGTGGTTTAAGAAAATTTGGAAGCAAAAAAACGATTATTTTTAAATTTTTGTCTTTGTTGCTAAGTAAGCACTTTTAATAAAAAGATTATAAACAATCCATTATCCACCACTACACTTTTCGATATATAAATAAGAGTAATGCTCCACATAAACTATTCGATCAAACGGCTGGAATTAATAGGGTTTAGAAAACTAAAAAAAAGATGATGATAACTTCACTCCCTAATTTTTTTCATTCTACACTTTTTCTCTTTTCCTTTTTCCCTCTTCGGCGTACTCGTGTTCGGCGAACTCGTGTTCTGCGCCGGGCGTGGTGTCCGTCGTCCCCGAGCCGGTGCGGCGCCGCGACTCTTCTTTTTTCCCCTCTCCGACCCTCCTCCACCTGCCGTCCCCACCGCCGCCGTCGCCAGCGACGAAGAAGAAGTGCTTCTCGGGGCCGAGAAGCATGCCGGCGAGGGAGGGAAAAAAAATAGTTACACTCCGGCGAAGGCGGTGGGTCGTGATAAAAAAAATTGTAAAGAGAAAAAAATAAAAAATTAAATTTTTTTCTACAGGAAAAATCATAAATTATAGAAAAGGGAAGAAAAAGATGAAATTGTACTGTTAAAAAAATTTTACACTGTTTTAAAATTTTTTACACCATTTCTTTGAGGCAAATTAAACTCTTACACCATTTCTTTTTCTCTTTTTTTTTTCTCGTTGCACTATTTCTCCTCGTTGCACCATTTCTCCTTGTTGGACTATTTTTCCTCGTTGCACCATTTCTCCTTGTTGCACCATTTCTTCTTGTTGCACTATTTCTCCTCGTTGCACCATTTCTTCTTGTTGCACAATTTCTCCTTGTTGCACTATTTCTCCTCGTTGCACCATTTCTCCTTGTTGCACTCTTTCTCCTCGTTGCACCATTTCTCCTTGTTACACTCTTTCTCCCCAACCAAATTTGGATCCGGTCACTTCTCTCTCCGGGACGCGCGGCACGGGGCGGAATGTATGAATCATGATTGTGATGTTGTTTGGGTGGCGAATGCATAAGTGGTTGTGATCCTGTTGTTGTTGTTGTGTACACCGTGCAAATATAGGGGAGGCTCTGTCCGTGTGTACAGTGGACCTTATATTTGTGGCGGGTCTGTACGTGGCGCGGGCTAGGCTTTCAAAAAAAATGTACATATTTTCCGCTTCTTGGACTAGCCCGAGGCGTGACACGGAACTCGAGGGAGCGCTCGGAATCGGGGGGAGGTGGGGAGGAGGAGCACGACGACGAGGAGGAGGAGGAGGAGGAGGACGACGGGGGGCCGTGGCGGGGCGAGCGACGCCGGCCCGAGGCCCCCGCGTGGCTCGGGACGGCGTCGGCGGGGCCCGCGGCGGGGGGACGAGCGGCGAGGCCCGGGCGCCGGCGCCACGGGCCCCCGCCGCTCGCTGCGCCGCCGCCGCCCCGAGCGGCGGGTGCGGGCGCAGGCGCAGGGGCGCAGGGGGCGCGGGGGCCGCGGGCGCGGGCGCAGGTGGCGTAGGAAAGAAAAAGAGCGAGGAAAAAAAAAGATCGGGAGAAAAAAAAAAAAGAGTCAATAAAAAAATAGAGAGGGAAAAAAAAGAGCTGGAGAAAAAAAAACAAAAAGAGTCAGTGAAAAAAGAGAGAGGGAATGCTCCCGTTAAAGAAGAGGGTAATGTTATAACCCTCATTAATGCACATTTAATCTCAGACGTTGATTTATTAGTTATAGGATATACCCCAAAAGGGGTTGTATAGGTAGACTTTTTCTATAAATAATGTAGTACATCTTGAAACAATATAACATAATTTAACGCTTAAAATTTTTATTAAAAAAGATCAAAACGTTCCACCTTTAACCGAATGTTACACTATTACAAAGTATATTGCATAGTTTTAGTGTATGTTGCATAATTTGAAAATAGTGTTGCACAATTTTAGAATATAAAATCTCAACAGAATTTAGCACATCATATACATACATATTGTAAATTGATCTATATAAACCCTCCATTAAATTTCTTATCTTTCTTGAAAAGTATAATTGACAATTTATAATTGTATGTACATTTTTTTCGAAAGACGAAAATACTCACCTATCACAAAAATAAAAATAAACATAATCAGTAAAGAAGAATAGCACAAATACGGTTTAAAATTATACAATATACTCTCAAATCTTGTAATATTTTATCAAATAGTGTAACATATTTTAAAAAATTGTAGTATGTGAAGGCATCGATAAGCGTCCGCTTTCTGCACGTGAACTCTTCGATAAGCGCGCCCTACCCACTTTTATTGGCAGAAGGATATTTTGGTGAGATTGAAAAAAATTTGAATTGAATTCGTAAAATTAAAAAATGATCTACTTTTGCAAAAATATAAAACTACTAATTTTTATTTTTTTTCTAAAAAAGGCCAAACATGTATTCCCAAAGAGCTATACGTGAAGGAGGTTCATTCATTGGAATAGTCACGCATAATATTTTGTGCATAACAGTCTTTTCTTTTTTAAGAAAAAAATAGCAAACTATAAATTATGTTTATTTTTTAAAAAATTAATTCAGCTAAAATTATAAAATAATTAAATTTAAAATTTAAAATCTGGAACGAAGTAATGCCTTGTCTAGCCTCCTTAGAAAAATAATTTTCTATCTAACCTCCTTTTAAAAAATATTCTCAACCTAGCCTCATTTTTGTAAATTAGAAAAAAAAATAAGTTAATAACTTTTATATAGATTTATATGTTAATTGAGTGAGAGATTATGTTTTTCTCTCTCCTCTCTCATTTTTCAAGACCTTTCTCTCACTCTCTTTCTCTCTCTCTCCTCCCCAACCACACCTCTCTCTCTATATATTTTGATATACTATATATTTGTTGGGGGAGGAGAGAGAAAAATAATTATTTCTCTTTATAATATTTCAAAATATAATATATTAAATCTAAATTTTTAAAATACAAATTCAAATATAACATCAAATATTATATAATGTAAAATCAATTCGGGTTCGGGTCGGGTTCGGGTCCGGAGAGAGAGAAAGAGAGTGAGAGAAATGTTTTAAAAAATAAGAGAGGAGAGAGAAAAATATAATCTCTCACACAATTAACATATAAATCTATATAAAAGTTATTAACTTATCTTTTTTTTTTAATCTATCAAAATAAGACTAGATTGAAAATATTTATTTAAAAAAGACTAGATGATTTTTTTTTTTCTTCTAAGGAGGCTAGATCAACTTTTATAAAGTTCTCAGTCAATTGTGTAAATAAATTAGTGTGATTGTGTTAGTCAGCTTTTTCTTTGGGCGGCGCTCCTCCGTATTTTGATGCCTTCACTGTCTTTTGTCTCGTTTTGGTAATAAGTTTGAATGTCAGTTGAATGTGGTGATGAAGTGTGAACATCACCTCTCCTCTTTGCACTGTTTTTGAGGTAAATATTCTACAGAGCAATCCTACTTCTACACCTTAAAATAAAGGGCAATTATTATATTGTTCTAAAAAAATTTAAACTTTTTTATTTATCCCAGTTAGAAAGCTGATATAAAAATACGCTTTTAACATTCCAAGTTCTATTAAGAATAGTCGTTATCTCTATAAAATTATTATTTTGTCCTTTCAAATATATATTTGTATCGTCATTAATTTTTTTTTATTTGTCCTTAAGTTAGGAGCAAAAAAATTATTTTAACTTTTTATCCTTTCAAATGTAACCTTCTATCGTCACTAATTTTTCTTATTTGCGCTTAAGTTAAGGGCAAAAGATCTAGGTGTTTTGATTTCTTTTTAACCTAGTAGAAATTTAACCCAGATTTAACTGTAGATGATTTAACGGATACTAACAGCAGAATTATTTTAAATAACGAAAAATATATAAGGTATATATTTGAAACAAAAAAATAGAAGTATATAAGATATTTCAGAGGTTTGGAGGGATATATATGCAATTATATATATATATATATATATATATATATATATATATATATATATATATATATATCTTATACTTCATCTATTCTATGGTGAAAATAAATTTACTGATGAAAAACATTCTATCTAGAATGAGTGGAGTGTAAGATATACATCTTTTTTAGGATATATAGATAGTATTTATCTATTCTATAGGATATAATTTTTTTAAATTTTAGCTTTTTTATAAATAGGTACTTTAATTCTTAATTTTGATAATTAGATTTTTTAAAATTTCTTAAATAATTTAATAGATTTCTCTCTTAAATTGCAGTTGCTAGTTGCACGACTGTATTGATCGTATATCTTGCATATAGATCTTGTAAAGTTCAAAATAGAGAGAAAATTCTAAGATATAAAAACTACCAATAGCCGAAGTGAGTTTATCATATTCTTCAATTCTTCGACTTAATTGTAAAAATAAAAATTAAATTATTTTTTTTATATTTTGGAGTTTTACGAGATTATTATGTACAAGATATACGATCAAAACAGCTCGCGTAATTAGTAATTTTAATTGATAAGAATTTATTAAATTATTTAATAAAGTTTAAAGTATCTACTTATCAAAGTTGAGAGTTTTGATGTAAATTTACTAAAGAGCTAATATTGAGGAGTCTTTGTATATTTTCTAGAAAAGAAAATATTGTAATTTTATTCTTTTTTCAAATGAAAATATAGAGGTGGAGGCCACGTGGGAGCTTAAAGTCAACGGAGGTTGCCTAAAGTTTTACTTTTTTTTAAGTACTTAATAGTCTTGAACTCTTGAAACAAGTGTGACACTCAGAATCTTATAGTATTTGTCATAATGCTATTTTTATTTTATTTTTAATAGTATTATAAAACATATATAATATTGGTATATTTTTAGTGCTTTTTAATGTAGAATTAGAGTTTCAAAATCAAAGGTTCTTTTTTTCGGGGCACAAAATTATATTTGCCGCTTTTTCGTCACAGTAGAAACTTTATATTTTTTTTATTTATTAAATACTTATGAAGAATAAGTTATTGCTAAAAGTAGAGACATAAGTGACACAAATTCGCCCTAAGCCATTATAGGATGCAAACTTTATGCCTAGTTACCCATGGATTGATAGTTGCATTGCTTAGAGATTAAGATAACAAGTATATGGTCCATTGCATGGATATTGACCAAGTTCTCTGTGTTTAAACACAAAAATCTTATGGCTAGAGCGGTCAACGAGCTGAACACGAGCGACCTGGGATCGGCTCGTGTTCGTTTGTTTATTAAACGAGCCGAACAAAAGCTGGCTCGTTAAAATATCGAGCTAAAAAATTTAACTCGTGTTCGGCTTATTTATTAATGAGCTGGACATAAGCTGGCTCGCGAATAGTAAATTAGATTGTCAGTTTTATTACTGGATTAAAAATTAAAAAATTAAAAAAATTAGAATCTTAATCTAATAATTAAAATTTATAAAATATAGGTTTCTTTATATTTTAGTTGGCCTAAAATCCAAATAGTAAATACATACATACATCCATATATATATATATATATAGAGTCCGGCTACTATGCTATTAATAGCACCAAGCACTTGGTGCTACCAAGTTTTCTGCCGTTAGATCTACCCCTTTGACTATTGCTACCAAGTTTTCTGCCGTTAGATCTACCCATTTGACTATTTTCACCCGTTAGATCATACTATTCAACCAACCACCCACTCAACCCTTAGAGGCCTACATCATCCTAACTGCATATCCTTTAATCCAATGGCCAAAAATCTAATAGCACCAATGACTTGGTGCTATTAATAGTATAGTAGCCTAGTTCTATATATATATATATATATATAAAGAGAGAGAGAGAGAGAGAGAGTTGAGCTAGAATACTATTAATAGTATTTGGGCTCTTTTGCTATCGATTTTTTAGCCATTAAATCTACACTTTAATCAATTTTATTCTTTAGATCATACTATTCAACCAACCACCCACTAAACCCTATATGGGACCACTATCATCCTAACCCTATAATTTTTCATCCAAAGATTAAAAATTGGATAGCAAAAGAGTCAAAATACTATTAATAGTATTCCAACCTAACTCTATATATATATATATATATATACACACATATATATATAGAGTAGGGCTACTGTGATATTAGGAGCACAGCAGCCCTTGTGCTCCTAACTTCCTAACCATCTATCAATTTTGATGGGTGGTTAGGATGAGAGAGAGAAGAGAAATTAGGGAGAATTCTTTCTCTCCAAAATTGATGGATGGTTAGAAAGAGCACAAGGGCTGCTGTACTCCTAATAGCAAAGTAGCCCTCCTCTCTCTCTCTCTCTCTCTCTCTCTCTCTCTCTCTCTCTCTCTCTCTCTCTCTCTCTCTATATATATATATATATATATATATATATATATATATAGAGCTAGTCTCCTATACTATCTATAGTACCGGGGCTCCGGTACTATAGTTGCTTTTTCGATCTTAGGGTGTTCAAATCAACGATCCACACCGTTGAAACTGATCTAGGGTATTTGAAGTTCTTATAAATAAAATTTCATATTTTTTCGATGTAGTTTACTTTGTGATCAAACCGTTTCAAAATTATCAAATTTCAATGGTTATTATGGCGAGTTTGTAGTTTAACGGTGGAGAAGAATCTAAATTTATTCAAATTTTGATAGAAAATACTTTAAACTACATAGATGAAGGTCAACATCCTTGATCTTGAATTCGAAACTCCTATACTCAAATTTTAAGGATTATTCAATTTCCACCGTTCATTTTGACATGATTTATTTACTAAGTAAACGATATCGAAAAAAACTAAAATTTTATTCCTAAGAACTTCACATACCCTAGATCAGTTTCAACGGTGTGGATCGTTGATTTGAACACCCTAAGATCGAAAAAGTAACTATAGTACCGGAGCCCCGGTACTATAGATAGTATAGTAGCCTCATTCTATATATATATATATATATTCAAGCTATATCGAGCCGAACACGAGTGAGTTGGTCCAAGCTCGTGTTCAGCTCGCTAAGATTTCGAGCTAAAAATTTATGCTCGTTTATTAAATGAGTCAATCGATCTCGAGCTGATACGAGCCGAACCTCGCTAACAGCAAGCTAGATTGCCCGCCCTAATTCTGACAAGTTTAAAAATAGTTAACATAAATTTCTTTATTTTTCACCATAGTTTCAATAGAGTGAGTAATCTATGACGTAACGGAAGCCAACGTCATTATACTAATTAAGCCTTATTTGGTATGAAAATTTTATTATATAATTAGAAGATAGGAGCTTGATTTTTACTTCTTGAAAAGCTTTGGTATACATAATTTAATAGGGTAGCATATTCCACTAGAAAAATTATTTACTTTACTCGGAAAAAAGACTTCCGTATAAAGGAGCAGGAATATACCACAGTCTGAAAGAATCTGACTTCAGTAATAAATCATAAAAGACTAGAGTAGAGATCCTGCTGAAGTTCAAGTCTCAAGATAGGCGAGATGCCAAAGATCCAGGGACCTCACAATGCATTAATGGGTGATTGGCACTCATATTTGACGATTGTATTGCTGCTGCAGAAGGGCTAATGCAGGGGTAATATTCACAAAAGGAGGCAGTAATGTGCAGGCCTCAGTGGAATGTGACTGCTGAGTGCAGCACGCTTGACACACACCGTTCAAGTAGAGGCGTTTCACGAGCATGACGCTTGGTGCGGACAGCCGCAACTTTTCAAGGTATAAAAGAGAGAAGAAACACCAAGAAAAAGCCCTCTCTCAGACATTAGATCTTACAGGGCAGCTCTTTACCCTTTACCTTCCACTGCATTAGCACGAAAAGGAGGCACAACTTAGCTTACGAGTAACCAACCATAAGGTAGACTTCCTGATGATAGAAGTTTTTTGTGTTGAACATCGATCGCCTCCTTGATGCCATTCGGCAATCACTGAGCCACCTCGCCCTCTGTCAATAACTTGCTTGCCAATTGCGCGCCACTATCACGTGCAGTTTGGTTTACACCGGGGATCGTTGACTCGATACCGTCTTCTTGGCCTGATCTTGACCCAAATCAGGAGCCGAAACTCGATAAGCTGATCCAACTTAGCATTCGGCCCAAGTCCAACGCCACCATACTACTCTCGGAGGTCCAGCCCTTTCTGGGTTAGGAGGAACCAACCTGACCATTTCCTCTCCGATTAGCGTCTGAAATGTAGTTCGATTAGCCTTCAATCAGAGAGACGAAAAAAGAGCGGAAGGACCAAAAGGTGCCACTTGTCATCCATGTGAATTTCCCGCCAACACATTTTAGACATTTGGCCACACTTTTGATTTTCAATCATAATAGAAAATCATTACAGTGAATAAGATATTACTGAATAATTTATCGCAACATCCACGCAGAGCCTTAATCTTAATAGATTATTTTACACATGAGAGCCTAATAGGTTGACACATGAACCAAGTTGATTAAATGCTTGAAAAGTGAAAAAAAAAAAAAAAAAAACCTAGTTGAAGAGTAAGATAAAGGTTTATGGTCGATCCATCAATCGATTCACCAATCAGCGTATATAGCGACACAAAATATTGTAGCCCGAGTTATCAGTACTAGAGTGCTTAATTCTTATTTCTTATTTCTTATATACCCACACACATTCTCCAATATTAGGTTTTATTAGGATGCCACAGAATTTATGGTTGAAGAGATTCAAGCCGATATTGGCATTGCAAGCCTCAAACAAATGAAGGCCCAGCATTCAAATTTGGCCCCAATCAATAAACCGATAACATACAAATTTTATAGTGACAATCGAATCAATGAAATCGTTATTCCACGATCTTTGATCGATGGTTAATAAACTCTAAAATATTTCATGTAAGAATATATGGAGACCCTCTCAACCATAGGTCATTCTGAAGCAGCTCTCTTGACTCTTTTTCTTTTTTTTTTTAATTCAGACCCCTTAACTTCTATTTTTTTTATTTGAGTTTTTATATTAAATTAAAAATTTTATCAAATTTTATCAAATGTAATGACTCTTTTAGTTATTAATATTTAATTAACTTAGTTTTACCTCCTAAAGGTTAATTAAAGCTATTATATTTTGTAAAATTGTTAATAAATTTGATAAAATCTCTAATTTTTTTGATTGTCATTACTAATTCAAAAATATTACATGTTTGAAAAAGTCTCAATAGAAAAAGCTAAATATAGAAAATCTTTCTGTAAATATTTATTTTTTTACTTTTTCTTTTCAACTTTTAAAAACTTACATTTTGCACCCTTAAAATTTCAGAAATATTTTCAAAGGGGTACCACGTTAATGGAGAGGGCAAATTGGTCAAATTGCCCTTATTTTTTCTATAAATAAAAATAAATTTTTTAATATATTTCTGTTATTTTGAAGGGCTTTTTCGATATAAATTATAAGAAATTGACGGAATAATGATGGAATCTTGACGGAGGGGGGCTAAATGCAACAACTTGAAATATTGAGAGGGTAAAATATTAAATTTTGAAAGTTAGAAAGAAAAAATGAAAAAACGGATATTTATAAGAGAATTTTTTATAATTTAGTCTTTAAAAAATAAAAAAGTAATAATTAAGGAGGCTTTTTTCAAAATACCCTATAATTGAGGGATCTCCATTCACTTTTTGCCAACTCCTTTTGCTTTGCTGCAATTTACGCCTCGGCATCAACCAGCGAACGAAGCGTTCTCGAGTTACCTCGTCAAGTGCCAACAACAAAGGTCAGCGCGCCACGTGTACTTTAATCCTTGCGCCCGCGCGTGATCCTACACGCGCGTTCGAAATTTGTTTTTTTTTTAGCAAATTCACCAACTATAAATAGCGCGAGTAATTACTTGCACTACATCTCCACTTCCACAGCTTAATTAATATCCTCTTATTAGAAAGAAATTAAAAGAGTTTATTAACAAGAGAATTAATCCGGCAAGAAATGGCCGACCATTCGGATATCAGGTACAAGGCCGGCGAGGCTGCCGGACATGCCCAGGTAATGCTTCGCAATCCAAGTAACCCTGCTGTCTTCGTCAGTTGCCGGTCTTAAGTATGATACCAGATTATTTTCTATCTGTTCCATTATTTTTGAATATTATGGTATCAGAGCTAATTCTATATTTTTTTTAGCTTTTTTTTCAAGATTTGTGAGTCGCGGGCTTGGGTCGTGCCAAGTTTGACCCCAGCCCGGCCCTAAATAATTTCGGTGGCTTGATGTGGGCCTCAGTAATCTTATCTATAATAACTTGACTGATTATGATTTAGTATACTTTTTTTTTATTACAGTGAGAGCTCTTTTGGTTCACGGTTTATAATATTCTAGTGAATTCATTATATTTTCTATTAAAAATATTTAAATTATTATTATTATTCAACTCAAGTTTAATAGTTGTAAAAAGTGTTAGTAAAATAATAAAATCATTGTAGATTTTTAGATGATATACGATTACGGCATTATCATGAATTGAAATGTATTTTTATTTTACTGTTTGATGGGAGTAATTAGTAGTTCATTAATAAGAATATATATAAATTTTTTGAAATATTATAAATCTTGAACCAAACGGCTCCTCAATGTAATTTGAGATCACCACCCGAATTTCAAATTGATACAGAGCATCTGTACAATCCTTTTTACAACATGTAACACTTTGTACCGACCGTCCCTAGCACAAGTGGTAAAGGGCTTGGTGGTTGGTACCCGAGGTTCCGAGTTCGAATCCTAGTTGATTCACATTTTCAGCTAAGTTTATTTTCTAAAAAAAATAAACGAAGCGGATAGCGTGCTACCTTTCTCTCCAAAAAAAAAAAAAAAAAAAAACATGTAATTAATACTTTGTAAGTTGCGGTTTTTTTTAAAAAAAAGTTATGAATTTCAGAGATATATACCATTCCTTTTGAAAAGATATAAATCAAAGATGCCCTAATTAACACTGGTTGTGTTGATCGAGTGTGCAGATCAAGAAGAATGAGATGATGGACAAGACGAGCGGCGCGGCGCAGTCGTGCAAGGAGTCCTGCCAGCAGGGTGGAGAGAAGGCCGGGGGTTTCATGCAGCAGGCAGGCGAGCAGGTGATGCAGATGGCCCAAGGAGCTGCCGACACCGTCAAGAATGCCGTCGGGATGGGCGGGGCCAGCGGCGGCGGCAGTGGCGGGGTCGGCAGCGGCAGCGTCGGCAGCACCGCCAGCGGCGGCGCCACCACCACCACTCACACCACCACAACCAAGCGATACTGACGAGCAAATAAATAATTGATGCGATCCTTTTTCTCTTCCAGGAGTTTTTATTATTTTTATTATGATGGAATGGTAGTGTACGTGACCATTTCCTTCTTTAGAATTAATTATTATGTTTTGTTTTTCCTTCGTGCGTGTCATTTTGAATAAGCTAAGGTGCTTGATCATCTAGCTACTATTAATTGTATGAGAAACCAAAGTTTCTCTTTTTGGAAGCTATTTTATAAAGAAATAGATTGGTTTTTTTATTATCTTTTGCGTGAAATATTGTACAATCAATCAATCGAGAATCTGATGACGAGCAAATGATTTTTTTTTAAAAAAGTAAAAACATATAAAATTTTTATGAACTATCAATCCTTCAATTTGTTTAATAAAATAATTTGATGGCTCTTCGGATATAAAATTTAAATTAATTACTTTATTTAATAAATATATAGTTACGTAAATTGTACAAATACACTAATTATCAGTAAAGATAAACGACATATTCAAATTTTAAAATTAAAAAGTCACTAATTGACTCAAATCAAATAAATTAAAATATTAAGCAGTAAAATAAAAAAAATTAAAAATTAAATAGTCAAGTGATAATTAAGATGAATTTTATACATTTTCGCCAAAAAAACAAACTTTCAATTGTAGCCGGACTCTCCCAAAGCCACTCAATGCATGACATTTCTGCAATCCATTGTACGCATAATTTCTGCACATTAGTTGATTTAGTACATCATCTATTAAATTGCGGATCTATTAGCACTACTAGATCCTGCTTTTTCTAGCAAAGTATTAATGAAAAATGAATCTTACCTTTTAAGTTCCCTGAAGGAAAATTCTGAATATAGCCGAATCAGGGAGAACAGTTGGAGTAGAGAGTTTCACATGGAGTACATTATGTTCTCCTTTCATCTAAATTTTTTTAATGATTCTGCGAGTCTATTCCACTGACGAACTCAGCACACATATTAATCGATTGTCTAAATATAAAAATATTCTATGTACGCAATTATAGAAAATGTTAGGACTACGATGGCTCAAATGCATTTAAGTACTCATCGACACATCACATGAAGCCGAGCCACTATCAGTGTTCAGTCATTGTCGAGCAGAAGAAACAGAGGGAGGAAAATGAAACACTTATCAACAGCAAAAGACCACTTCATGTGATCAGTGAAATGAAACCTCACTCCTCTTTTATACTTTTAGGTGCAAATTGTGTACAGTCCTGTGCGTAAATTTTTTTTTTTTTTCAAATTTAGTTATTCTGTTTTCTTATTGAGGCAGTAGTATTAGGGTCGGATCATTAGATCAGCCAATTATTTTGCTATCGAATATCTTTTCAATAGTATAATATTAAAATGACTAAAATGTAAAAAATTATCCTATAAATATCTTTTTTTTTTCTAATAAATGACAGAAATATTTATTCCGTCATTATTCCACATATTTTTTATGATTTATACCGAAAATATTTTTAAAAATAACAGAAATATATTTATTTTTTTATTTTTTTATAGAATAATAAGGGTAATTTGGTAAGTTCTCCCTCTCCATTAAAATTATAACTCTTTGAAAATATACCTAAAATTTTAGGAAAATAAAATATAAATTTTTGAAAGTCAGAAAAAAAATTTTATTTACAAAAAAAAAATTCTGTATTTTAGTGTATAAAAATCAATTCTCAGCTCTCTCTCTCTCTCTCTCTCTCTCTCTCTCTCTCTCTCTCTCTCTCTCTCTCTCTCTCTCTCTCTCTCTCTCTCTCTCTCTCTCTCTCTCTCTCTCTCTCTCTCTCTCTCTGTTTTTAAAAGTTTTAAGTTTAATTCCCACGTTTTTTACTATTAATTGGACGAACAAAATTAGATCGTCCCAAACATAGAAAAAAAAAAGAGAAAATCAGAATCATTTACTATATACTAAAGTAGAACCCTTTGTGTAAAACTGACACGTGTTTTTCTATATGCTTGCCACGTGTCATTAAATATTTTGTCAATTACATATTTTGTCCATTTTTTTAAAGGTTATCATTTATGTCATTTTATTTTATTCAATTTATTGTATACTAAAGGTTACCATTTTTCAAATATTATTCTAAAGGTTACCATTCATGTCATTTTATTCTATTCAATTTATTGTATACTAAAGGTTACCAAGTAGAACCCTTTGTGTAAAACTGACACGTGTTTTCCTATATGCTTGCCACGTGTCATTAAATATTTTGTCAATTACATATTTTGTCCATTTTTTTAAAGGTTACCATTTATGTCATTTTATTTTATTCAATTTATTGTATACTAAAGGTTACCATTTTTCAAATATTATTCTAAAGGTTACCATTCATGTCATTTTATTCTATTCAATTTATTGTATACTAAAGGTTACCATTTTTCAAATATTTTCTATATTCTGAAGGTTACCATTTATGTTATTTTATTCTATTCAATTTGTTATATACTAAAGTTTACCATTTTTTAAATATTATTCTATATTCTGAAGGTTACCATTCATGTCATTTTATTTCATTCAATTTGTTATTCAATAAAATCAAATTAAATGACGTGAATGGAAGACTTTATTATATTATAATTTACCAAATTATATCTTTTATTTTATGGTTCCAAATTTTATTCATTTTTCAGATAAAGCTAATTATTACTATAAATATTGCATGCCACTTTCCTATTATCACTCTTTCTATAATTTTTACTTCGTTTCCTACTATCACTCCTACAATTTTCACTTCGTTTTAACATTATTCAGCGCATTTCAGTTAAGTATCTATGAGCAATCATTTACTATATACTAAAGTAGAACTCTTTGTGTAAAACTGACACGTGTTTTCCTATATGCTTGCCACGTGTCATTAAATATTTTGTCAATTACATATTTTGTCCATTTTTTTAAAGGTTACCATTTATGTCATTTTATTTTATTCAATTTATTGTATACTAAAGGTTACCATTTTTCAAATATTATTCTAAAGGTTACCATTCATGTCATTTTATTCTATTCAATTTATTGTATACTAAAGGTTACCATTTTTCAAATATTTTCTATATTCTGAAGGTTACCATTTATGTTATTTTATTCTATTCAATTTGTTATATACTAAAAGTTACCATTTTTTAAATATTATTCTATATTCTGAAGGTTACCATTCATGTCATTTTATTTCATTCAATTTGTTATTCAATAAAATCAAATTAAATGACGTGAATGGAAGACTTTATTATATTATAATTTACCAAATTATATCTTTTATTTTATGGTTCCAAATTTTATTCATTTTTCAGATAAAGCTAATTATTACTATAAATATTGCATGCCACTTTCCTATTATCACTCTTTCTATAATTTTCACTTCGTTTCCTACTATCACTCCTACAATTTTCACTTCGTTTTAACATTATTCAGCGCATTTCAGTTAAATATCTATTGAGCAATTTTTCTTAATTTTTAAATGTTGATAAATTATAATATAACATATTATTTTTCTATATGCTTGCCACGTGTCCTTAAATATTTTGTCCATTTTTTTAAGGTTACCATTTATGTCATTTTATTCTATTCAATTTATTGTATACTAAAGGTTACCATTTTTCAAATATTATTCTAAAGGTTACCATTCATGTCATTTTATTCTATTCAATTTATTGTATATTAAAGGTTACCATTTTTTAAATATTTTCTATATTCTGAAGGTTACCATTTATGTTATTTTATTCTATTCAATTTGTTATGTACTAAAGGTTACCATTTTTTAAATATTATTCTATATTCTGAAGGTTACCATTCATGTCATTTTATTCTATTCAATTTATTGTATACTAAAGGTTACCATTTTTCAAATATTATTCTAAAGGTTACCATTCATGTCATTTTATTCTATTCAATTTATTGTATACTAAAGGTTACCATTTTTTAAATATTTTTTATATTCTGAAGGTTACCATTTATGTTATTTTATTCTATTCTATTTGTTATATACTAAAGGTTACCATTTTTTAAATATTATTCTATATTCTGAAGGTTACCGTTCATGTCATTTTATTCCATTCAATTTGTTATTCAATAAAATCAAATTAAATGACGTGAATGGAAGACTTTATTATATTATAATTTACCAAATTATATCTTTTATTTTATGGTTCCAAATTTTATTCATTTTTCAGATAAAGCTAATTATTACTATAAATATTGTATGCCACTTCCCTATTATCACTCTTTCTATAATTTTCACTTCGTTCCCTACTATCACTCCTATAATTTTCACTTCGTTTTAACATTATTCAGCGCATTTCAGTTAAGTATCTATTGAACAATTTTTCTTAATTTTTAGATGTTGATAAATTATAATATAACATATTGTTTTTATTTTATTACTTAAATACGAAGCAAGTACTAACTTTTTTTTCTTGATGTCTTATTGTTCTCAGGATATGACACCTAGGTTTGATTCTATAAGTGATATCACTCCTCTTGGAGATAAATGGAAGATCAAAGTCTGAGTGATTTGTCTGTATACTATGCCTGAATTTCAGCGTTCAGAGGTGGTGAATAGTTTAGAGTTGGTTCTTTCTGATCAAAATGTAAGATATCATGACTGTCATTTTCAAATTATATGTAACATGTGTTCCTGCATGCATGTAAACTTGATGTGCTATGATATTTGGTGAAATCTAATATTTTATATTTTTAATATATTTAGATTTTTTTCTAAAAAATTCTACTAATATTAAGATATTTTTCATTTAACTTATCTAACAAATTATCTACATTGTTATTGAAGCATGTACTTTCCATCTTCATGCAACAAAGCTTGCAAGTTGGATGCTTTTAGTAAATTTGGTCATCCCAGAGAAGAGAAACTTTAGCTCTAAATTATCTTTTAGGTTTTATTGGTGTTTGGCTACACCGAGTGAAATATCCAAAAGTGGTGATATTTAGCGGGATATAAGTGTATAAACTTCTAAAATTTGAGTCTTTTCTATAATTGTATTCTTTGTTGTCAATTGTGATTTTTAGTTACTTACACTGACTTGAAGATAATTAATTTTTAGTATTTATGTATGAATATTCTAGAATTGAAACTTGCATATTGCAAATGTGAACTTCAGTTGATTAAATGTGCATGGTTGAATTTTGCTCTTATTTGGTCCATAATTTTATTTATCCAGCTTTTATAATTCAGTATGTACCATAATTAATATTGATTATATATTTATTTATTTATTTATTAAAAAATATAATATTAGTTTGAATAATATTTTTTTATCATTACATAATAACTTTTGTTACCTTATATTATTACATTAGCCGTGCATCGCGCGGGTCAAATACTAGTTAGGCTACTATACTATCTATAATACCGGAGCTTCGGTACTATAGTCTTGTTTTAGATCTTAAGATATTCAAATCAACGATCCATACAATTAAATATGATCTAGAATATATAAAGTTCTTAAGAATAAAATTGTAATTTTTTTCGTCATCGTTTACTTAGTAAGTATATAATGTCAAAATAAATTGTTGAAATTGAACAATTTTTAAAATTTGAGGATAGAACTTTTAAATTCAAGATCAAGCATGTTGATCTTGATCTAGATAATTTAAAGTATTTTCTATCAAAGTTTAAATAAATTTAGATTCTTCTACACCGTTAAACTACAAACTCGTCATGCTAGACACTACAACAAATCTTGCACTTAAGGATACTTTAAACAATAATTAGCGACGCTTTAAAGCGTCGGCAAGAATAACCCCGACACTTGTAAAAGCGTCGAGTAAAGAGTCGTTAAGTAAACATGTCGGGATATATATACCGACGCTTTAATATAGCATCGAAAAATTTTCATCAGCATTAGATAAAAATTTGTTTATTGGCGACGCTTAATCATAGTGTCGACACATGCCAAATAGTGAAGATGCTAGAGTAGGGCGTCGTCTAAAACATATTTTTTTTGTAGTGTAGTCATTGAAAATTGATAATTTTGAAATGATTTGATCATCAAGTAAACTATGTCGAAAAAATATAAAATTTTATTTCTAAAAACTTCAAATATTTTATATCAGTTTTAACAGTATGGATTGTTGATTTGAATATTTTAAGATTAAAAAATAAGACTATAGTATCAGAGTTCCAGTACTATAAACAGTATAGGAGCCTAGCTCAGAAAATAAATGGCTAATTATTCACGTCCATGGATCCTTGTCCTTACAGTAACCTTTTGATACATGGCCCAAAACTTCGACAAGTATAAAAAGGAGGAGATAAAGAAAAGGAAGTGTAGAGAAAAAGGATAAAGCGTACTAAAAAAAGCAAGGTGTCGTTATCCCCAGTAATGAATATCAGGGCGAAATAAGGATTGCACTAGCACCTACCGTTCTTGGTCTTTATTCGTTATTTATTTTAATTTTTCTTTATTATGCTCACCATGTTTTCAATCCAAACTCTCTTAATATCTATACATCTATTAATCCAAAATCTTGGACACGAGCTCTAATTTAAGGATTGTTCTAATACGTACCATTTTATGCCTTTATTCATTTATTTTTCTAGTCTATATATATTTTTGGGTGTTTTTCGTTCGGTTATCTTTTTAAGATTTTTAATAATTCAACAGTAATAAAAAAAAATACGACGATGTTTGGCTAAATACACTAAATAATTTGATCGATATTGTTAGATTCATTTGAGAATAAAATTCACCCCAAAATAATCTAGAGCCTATCTCTCTCCCTATTTCTCTAATTATACTCTTACTCTTCCCCCCTCTCCCTCTAATCTCATCTCCCCTTTTCCTCTGATCACAAATCTCTCTCTCTCTCTCTCTCTCTCTCTCTCTTCTCTCTACATCTCTATTCCAAAATCTCTTTTTCTTTCTCTCTACCCACCCTCACCCCTCACCTCTCTCTAATCTCAACTCTCTTTACCTTTAACTTCAAATCTATCTCTCTTTCTCTACTAAGCTCTCTCAATTTAACATAAAAATAAAATCCTCATTATTATTGAAAAAAAAAGATGTTTAATTATTGCTAACATTGTCGTCTAAAATTAGTTAACAAAACAAATACATCAATTTTATACTTTCAACAATCTTAAATAATAGGCCAATTTGCATAAAAAATTCACAAAATTTGAGCTTTTGCAAAACTAGACCGTCTTTTTCGATTTTGCAGATTCGGTTCGAATTTTCAGCAAACTGACCAAAATATTCTTATTATTTTTTCTCTCTCCTCTTTTTTTTTCCCTCTCCGACCCTCCTCCACCGCCTCCGACGACGACGCCTCTCTCGCCCTCTCTCGCCCTTCTCGCCCTCTCCCTCTCCCTCTCCCTCCTCCTCCGCCTCCTCCGCCGCCTCCGACGACGACGCTTCTCCACTGACGCCGATGCCGCGGAGGTCGCTGCGGCGCCGCAGTCTCGGAGCGGGGGGTACTTAGCGGCGTCGTCGCCGGTGCCGTGGCCGTTGGCGGAGAGGCGTGACCAAAAAAAATTGTAGAAGAATGAAGAAGAAAAAAATAAAGACAAAAAATTATAGAAGAAGAAAGAAGAAGATAAAATTACACTGTTAAAAAAAATTACACTGTTTAAATTTTTTTTGCACAGTTTTAAATAAAAGGTATATTATTTGAGACAGAAATTATACTCTTTGGAATCAGATTTATACTTTTTAGGACAACGTTGCACTATTTGAATAAAATTTATACTATTTCTCTTTCTATTCCTCTACTTCCTCCGATTTATACCATTTCTCTTTCTCTTCCTCTTCTTCTTCCTCCTTCTCCTTCCCTTCCACTTTTTCCCTCCGCAGTGTGTCCTTGAAGACCCTCACGAACCCCGGCGGCGGCGGTGACGGAGGAGGGGCCGGGGTTCGTGAGGGTCTTCAAGGACGCGTTGCAGAGGAAAAAAGTGGAGGGGAAGGAGGAAGAGGAAGAAGAGGAAGAGAAAGAGAAATTGTGTAAATCGGAGGAAAAAAAGGAAGAGAAAAAGAAATAGTATAAATTTCATCCAAATAGTACAATTTTGTCCTAAATAGTGTAAATATGATCCCAAAGAGCGTAATTTCTGTCTCAAAGAGTGTAACTTTTATTTAAAACAATACAAATTTTTTTCTAAAGTGTACTTTTATTTTAATAGTGCAATTTCATCTTCTTTTTCCTTCTTCTATAATTTTTTGTCTTAATTTTTTTCTTCTTCCTTCTTCTACAATTTTTTTTGGTCACGCCTCTCCGTCAACGGCAACGGCGCCGGCCACGATGCCACTAAGGACCCTCCGCTCTGAGGCTGCTGCGCCGCAGCGACCTCCGCGGCGTCGGCGTCGGCGGAGAGGTGTCGTCGTCGAAGGCGGCGGAGGAGGCGGAGGAGAAGGGAGAGGAAGAGGGCGAGAAGGGCGAGAGAGGCGTCGTCGTCGGAGGCGGTGGAGGAGGGTCGGAGAGGGAAAAAAAAATAGTCGCGGCGCGGCCTCGGCGGGGTCGAAGGTGAGGAAGGCGGAGAGGGGGGGTGAGGGCGAGGGCGAGGGCATGAGGGTGAGAGGCGAGGCGGGCCGTTTTCGCCTCCGCCTCTGCCTTCGTTGCCTTCTTCGGAGAGAGGAAAAAAAAAAGAACGAGAGAAAAAAAAAGATAGGAGAAAGAAAAAGTAATAAGAGTATTTTGGTCAGTTTTCTGAAATTTCGGACTGAATCTGCAAAATCGAAAAAGACAGCCTAATTTTGCAAAAGCTCAAAATTTGTAAATTTTTTATGCAAGTTGGCCTGAATAATATAATTGTATAAATTAAACACTATAATACCACATTTTTATTAGAATGAACAGGAATCAAATTCTTGAAAATTCTTTCATTTTCGGTAATCTTTATAGTGCGAACCAAATTATAATGAGATATTCATTAATATAAAATCTATATTATGAATTCTAAATTTAAGCTTATATGAAAGTTTGAACCTCCGACCTTAAAGATGAGAACCTAACAATAGGCCACTTAAAGTTTGGGTGTATCTTTATTTAGTTATAAATTCGGAATCTTCATCAATTATGGAAACTTTTTCTATTTCAACGTGTACTCATTCATATGGATAGTGGTATTGAAAGAAAAGGATACAATAACTGTTTGTAGCCTTTGTGGGGCTTTATTGGTAAAAATTAGAGATTGTTCTTTTGGCTCACGTGAGTGTGGAATCCACTTTAGATTACAGCATCTAATTCCAATAAATGCAACTACCTATGATTATTCGACATTTTGCATAGGTTGGTTCCAAAACAAAGTTTAGATTATATACAAATTTGTTTATTTATTTATGTGAATAAAAAGGAAGATGCTCAGTTGAGAGCCCAATTGACCTTTAGTTACGCCTTTGAAAAAGGAAAAGATGCAGAACTTTTACTTGAACAACAAGCAGGAAAAAGACTAAAAAGAAATTCTAATTTAGTACTTTTAATTTTACAACACAAAGAAATAGTGTGATCATATTAATTTCTCTTGAAATTTTTTTTTATTAAGAGGTATCTAATACTTTATCAAACAATACTGCATCTCATAGTATAGTCAAATATGTACTAATAGACAATCTATCCCAATTGCACTACTATTTCTTAAAAAAAAACCATAGATTATATAATTATCCGAATAAATCGCATCATTTTGACTTAGCAACAGTCATATTTACTTACAATTAGTGAACCCAAATAACTGGAGAACTACGGAGAATGCTTAGCACTTGTCAATAACACCACTTCTATAAAAAATGACTTTAATCCCACATAGCTTCTCATGCTCCTAGTTAAATCTCACTAAAATAGAAACAGTTAATTAATCTTATCCCCTAATAATTAAGTGAACACAATTAAAGAGTTAAGCGAAGCTACATGATTAATGTTTACCCCAAAAAGAGAAAAACAAAAGCGACATGAATGAGAATATATATATATATATTATTATATATCCAGTTACATCAAGAATCAATTCAATTTATGCCAGGGAACAAAGTTAGAATAAACACATTCCAAATCAATTGTTATTCCTCCATTTCAAAAGAACAATAGATATATGTACAACTTGCATTGTGGACCATAGATTAATTTCGAGCTAATAACATTTCCAAAATAAAATTTTAGAAAAATTAAATTAAAGAACTTATGCCTATATGGTAACAAAAATAATCTAACATAAAAAAGTAAAAAAAAAAAAACACTATAATGAGAGACCGGCGAGGAAGGCCACTCCGGTGGCCGGCAACCAAGAGGAGCCGTAAATAAACTGCCCTACCGTGAACTTACTCGCCTCTTCGGGGAGCGTGATCACTCTATATCCGGGCCACTGCACTCGCTTCCCGAGGGCCGCCCCGGGCCCGTAATTCAGGTACTCTCCGTAGTACAGCGTATCCAGCGCGAACCCCCCGCTCCACTCAAGCCACCCGGCCGGATGGATATGATGCCCTAAGACGGACATCATGTACACCGTTCTCGAATACTGCTTCCACGGGCGGCCCAGGTAGGTAGGGTAGGCCCACCTAACCGGCGCGAGCTCCGGCGTGGCTAGCACTCGGCAATCGTGGATCGAGATTCCCGTGTTCTGATTCGGGTCCTTCCTGCTTTGCGCCGTGATCGTGTTCTTCTGCATCGGCAACGGCTTTCGGGCCCAGATGCTGCAGTTCTGGAGCACCACTGCTGCGTTACCGAAGATGAAGTCGACGGTGCCGTAGACATCACACTCGCGAAAAAACTGCCGTTGTGAGTGCACGTATAGCGTGTCCTGGTACCCAATTATGTCGCATCGGTACACCACGGCGCGGTCCGCCCCGACGCGCAGAGCCACCGCCTGGTGCTTTTGCGGCCCGGCCCAGTTCTCTATCGTCATGTCCTTCATTATGAGCCCCGCTCCCGTCCCCGCTGTCACAAGTCAAAATATTTTTGAAGTTTTTATTTGATAGCGAACGGCGAATTCAAATTATGAAGTTGAGGTAGTTCTGAAGCTATTGTTTAGAGATGCATATATACCAAATGTTGCGCTTTGAAAGGTCGTGTAGTTATCGTAGACGCTGCGGGATCCGGCGATGACCGTGACGCCCTTCCCGTCCCCGACGAACATGAGGTTGGTCTTCTTCCGGCCGACCTTCACATTCTCCTCGTACCGCCCGGCCTTGACATATATAATAACTCGACTCGAGCTGTACTCGGGGGCCGCCTTGACGGCTTGTCCAACTTTCTTGTACGTCCCGTTCTCTCCGTCCTTCGACACGACGAAATCGGCCTGAATGTACGCAGCAGGCGTCTGAAGAAGTCGGCGGTCACTTCTTCCGATCCAATCAGGGAATTCGTCGCTAGTGTTGCTACTCAATAGCCTTCTCCTTCGCCTCTTGTTCTGGATCGGAATCCCCGCGAACTCTCCGTTCTTGCTCACGGCCGCGAAGATGGCGAGGCAGTTACTGACCAGCTCGGAGAGGTCCTTGAGGTAGTTATCAAGCATCTGCGATTTGATGTATTCGTCGCGGGCTTCTTCAATGCCCTCCGTGCACGTGTCCTGAGGTAAAAGAAAACTTAAGCTATCAGAGAACGGTATTTTAAATATTATATATTTAGCTTGCACATACGTGCACCTGGTTTGTCAGCGCGGCGCTGAGCCAGGTGAGGACGTCCTCATCGGAGGCGCCTCGACTACGTGGCGATGGGGACGGAGAGACGGCGAGGAGGGAGTCGGAGAGCTGGTCGAGGGAGTCGGCGAGGAGCTCCATGCAGTCGGCGTACGCGGCGCGCGCGCGGGGGCCCATGCGGGCGCCGCCGAGCGCGGACGCGCCGTAGAGCGCGCGCCCGACGCGCTGGCGCGTCATGTTGAGGGCGACGCCGACGAGGTCGCGCGCGCCCGCGGCGCCCGACGCGCCCGGGAACGCCGCGAGCGAGCCCACGCACAGCGACGGGTAGCGGGTCCACGCGCACGCGTCGGAGATCGCCTGCGTCGACGGGGCCGATCCCCGCGGCGGCTGCCCCGGCCGGGCGCGAATTATGATCGCGGCCGATACGGCGGAGGCGACGACGAGGAGGAGAGCGGCGAAGAGGGCTACAAAGACGAGGAGTAGTCGACTGCGACGAGTGCCGGGGTCGGGGCGGGGATCGGAGGAGTGGAGTCGGCCGTAGGGCATGGTTTTGGATTGTGGGGCAGGAAGGAATATTGATCAGGAGAAGGAAAGGGAGGAGACAAGGGTAGCAGTGTAAGTGGGAGTTATGTTTACAAGAGAGAATGGGGATGTGTTCAAATGTACTGTGTATAGATAGGAATGTAAACTGGGCGGATCCAGAGGGCATGGGAGGGGCCCCCACCTCCCATCCTATTTTCATGGCAGATGCCACAGATGAGATGAGAGTAGATTAAATTTTATCTTTGTTTTTCATCCTATACCATCTTTTTTGGAGCTAGTCGGGACAGAAATGAATTTTTTGCGGATCCAAACGGTTCAGAAAAATTTCCTTCTCCAACTTTATTTTTTAGCCGATGAAAATAAATTTGAAACGAATCTTCTTTTTTTTTAAAAATTTTTGACTCATATTTATCGTCCCATTCGGAGCGGATTGAGATTAGGATCTCAGCCAACCCGGATACAATTGCATCACTATTCTTAATAGCAGTGTAGTTTGGTGAGGTGTCTGCGTCCCTTGCGTTCAAATGAGCTGGATCCTACTTTCTTGCTGCTTTTCTCTGTGCCACAAGATTTAAAACAATTCCACTTCTGCTTCCGAATGTTATCTTTATAAATTATTAGTTTTTTTTTTTATAAATAATAATATTTTTATAATCATATTCTGTTGTAATTTTACAACACACTTATCAAAAGTCTATAAAATTTTACACTAGTCTTATCAATTTTTTTATATTAATTTTTTTTTAATTTTGAATAAACTCTAAAGAGATTGTTACAATTGTACTATGCAGAATTATATATATTACAATCTAAAGTGAATTGTAGACTTAGTATTTCTCTTTAATTTTTTTAATACGTAAATAAGAATTAAGAACAACTTGCGACATTTATTCAGGGCAGTCTCATGCATAAAATTTTCTGATAATTTTTCTGGTGATTAAGAAATAAGATTGTTACATGCATAAAACTTTTCGCTTGCGCTCAAAATTATAACAAAATCATCCGCACATTTTCTCTGGGTCCATAACCTAGTTTTTTTTTTTTTTTTTTTTTGGCACCCCTCCGAAGCCATGTTGCCTCACCCATGTAGCTTAGTTCATATTTTCAATGAATGAAGCGGGTAACGCGCTACTTTTTTCTCAAAAAAAAAGAATTTTTGTAATCTAAAATAGTGGCATGACATCATCTCTTTTTCTTTCTCGATCATAAGATTCATAACTCTCACTACAGTAATTTTATTTTACTATATCAAATATAAAATATTAATTATTATAGGATATATTTTATTGTAACATTTTGTGTAGCTGCGACAATACAATGTTTAATTGTTTCTTATTAAAAAAAAAATTATAACAATGATTTGCGCGCAATGATTTATATTTATTGTAAAAATTATTATTGCGACTATATAAAAGTTATCAATTGAGCTAGTGTTTATTGTTAAAGAAAAAATGAATTTCTGGTAGTGTCTCATTTCTCAAGCCTTCAATGTGATTTGTATTATGCGGGAAATGTTTACGTAGACAGTTCTATTATGTCATGTAAACATGTAAAGTTTGTTAAGAAGTAATTAAGGAATTCCATTTACAAATTTATTTTTGCTCACGTTACTTTAGACAAATTATTTATTTTTAATTAAATATTATTATTTTAAATAAAATAATGGGAATACAGAAGGCTTTTTCGCATTTATTATTTCAACTCTTCGAATTTATATAACATACATACTTTATGCAATTCTAATTGTTCTCTTTCGCTAATATAGATCTGAGTGAGAAGATGCTTGGTTTGTGCATATTAAGGTAATAATTTAGCCCAAAAGGGTAAATTAATTAAAAAAAAACTATACTTTTTTTTTTTTTAGTACTTGGGTGGTGCATTAAAAATGGTCCAAAAATTGGTAATGGATTGAGTCAATAATCTAGAAACGCAAGGCCGAAATGCAAAGTACAAAGGATAGATATCATAGAAGGAAACATTTTCACGTGATAGAGAGAATAACGTTATGAGCAGACACCACAGAATTTAATTCGGTGCATGTTTGTTTCCGTATGAACGTTTAATTTTTTTTTAAAATAATATAATATTATTTTAATAGTATAATTTTATTTTATTTTTTCTATAATTTTTTGTTTTTTCTGTAGGAAAAAAAATATTTTTTTATTTTTATTTTTTTTATTTTTATTTTTTTTCTCTTTATAATTTTTTTTTTGTCACGACTTCTCCCTTGCCCTCTATCGCAGCACCGTTCTTGCCGGAGTGTAACTATTTTTTTCCCTCCCTCGCCGGCGTACTTCTCGGCCCTGAGAAGCACTTATTCTTCGTCGCCGGCGGCAGCGGCGGTGACGGCGGGTTCCCAGAAGTGGGTCTGGCGAAGGCCGAGGTGGAGGGCGAAGGAGAAGGAAGAGGATGCGGTACCGTTCTCGCTATCGTCACGGAGGGCTGCGGAGGCGGTGGAGGAGGGTCGGAGAGGAAAAACAAAAAATAGGGAGAGTCGCGGCACGGCCTCGGTGGGGTCGGAGGCGAGGAAGGCAGGGTGCGCGGGCGAGGGCGAGGGCATGAGGGTGAGAGGCGAGGCGGGCCGTTTCCGCCTCCGCCTCTGCCTCACTGCCTTCTCAAAGAGAAAAAAAAAAGAACGAGAGAAAAAAAAAAAGAGAGAGAAAAAGTAATAAGGGTATTTTGGTCAGTTTGCTGAAAATCCAGACCGAATCTGCAAAATCGGAAAAGGCGGCCCAGTTTTGCAAAAACTCAAAATTTGTGAATTTTTTATGCAAATTGGCCTAAAAAATATTTTCTATATTTTATCTTTTTATATTTCATTAAACTAACAATATCTATTGAAATATGATACACACTGCATATTTATCACTAAATCTATATAATCTGTAAAATCTAAAATAATATAAATATAAATATAATAATATCTATTGAATTTTTTATGCAAATTGGCCTAAAAATTTACCGAAATTTCTAGGAATTCAATTAAACAAATACCCAAACCAATAACTTATATATATATATATATATATATATATATATATATATATATATATATATATATATATATATATATATATATATATATATATATATATATATATATATATATATATATATATATATATATATATATATATATATATGGTTTTTATTTGATTTTGTCAAACTGATTTAAATTGATTTGATCTGATCTTTAAACGATTGCGAAGAAACCAACAAAGGGATAAATTACACGCGAGGTTCCTAACCTTTTAACCATATTTCATCGAGTCGATAACCATAGAATCAAATTCTTAGGTTTTACTGGAATTTCGATCGGGTCCCTGATCTTCTAAAATATTGAAATTAGGTTCTTAAGTTTTTTAGCCAATTCAATCTAGCTATTTGTTTATTTTTTATATATGCATACACTTATTTTAGGACCACATCAAGAATTTGATTATTAATGTGCAAAAATTATAATCTAATTCAATAGGTATAAGTTACAACACATAAATAATTTATAATAAAAATTCATAATCTAGATATTAATTAATTTCTAAAATCAATAATAGATATTAATTAATTCTATCATTTGATTCATAAAAAATCAGTGTTGAAAATTTGTGTGCGCTACAATATTGCTAAAGTAGAAAGTTTCATCTTGTAATAAAAATTACTAATAAAAAGACCCAATGGAAACGCTAAAAAAGCTTAAGGATTTAATTGTAATAAATTAAATTTATATATAATTTATCCCATAACAATCAAATATCTCACCAATTTATTTATTTAGTTTTTTGTAAAACAAGATAACTACTAAGATCCACAGAATCTATCCCTTACAATTTAAAGATCCACAGAATCTATTCCTTACAATTTAAAGAACAAATCAAACTGCAAACTAACTCCACGCGCAATCAGAGTCGTTGATCTCCTCCGATTCCAACTTCTCACCCAACTTCTCAGAGAGAGAGAAAGTTGTAAGTGATTATGTCGATAGACATGCATATACATACTACGTAGGGTATTCCTAATTCTACTCGAATCATGATTTGTACCGATAATATATATTCTTACCAAATACGCTGGGGGATGTTTGAGACTTGAGAGCCGTTGGATCTAAAAAAAAAAAGGTGCAGAGATCCCTCAACTCAACTTTTCTTTTTCTTCTTCTTTTTCTTTACATGTTCTTAATTAACTTCTGATTTTTAAGTCTTTAATGGCGAATAAGAGGAAGGAGAAGCAGTTGTTGGATGTTCCGACATCCGTCAAGAAGATAAAGAAGGAGAAGAACACGAGCGCGACTCCGACACGGCGTTACGACGATATCACTCTCGATGAGGCGCAGCGGTCCGAGTTCGTGGCGGCCATGTGGAGGACCGGGTGCAACCAAGACCCCGTCTGCGTCCTGCGTAAGCGGGTCTCGAACAGCGACACGAGCAGCCACCACCGCCGTTTCTTGCTCCCTCGCGACGCGTTGATGGGTGCGAAGCAGCTGGAAGGGAAGCACCTGCACCTGATCATGTCGGAAAGCGAGAGGAAAAAAGCGCTCGAAGACGAGAACGGCCTTGACGTGAAGGTTCTCGGCAGGTCGGGGATTGTTCGCGACATGACGCTCCGGTACCTGTCTTCGAACAAGGCCTACCGCATGATCAGGGGCGACATCAAGCGGTTCGTCGACGAGAACCGGATGCGCGAGGGCCAGGTTTTCGAGCTGTGGGCGTATCGCGAAGGCGATAAGCTCAAGCTGGGCGTGTTAAACTACGACACGCGTCAGCCAGATCCTGCTCCTCCTGCGCCCGCTGCTCCTGATCGAGAGGAGTCGTCGCTGGGGCGCAGGAGGCGAATGCAACTGATGTTACGGCTTTGGTTGCGGATCCGGATCCTCCTGCGCCAGCTACTGATCATCAGATATCGTCTGCGGAGACGCAAGAGGCGAATGTTGTTGATGTTCCAGTTTTGATTGCGCGCGAGCCTGCAGCGCGATCGCATCGTCGTCCATACAAGCCGATAATGATTCCGTTTGATTACGTTACAGAGGTTGCAATGTTGTTGATGTCGGTGAGTTTGATTCACAAATCCAATTGAAAAAGAAGAAATTGGAGGTGCAGATTGTACACGTTTTAAATAAGAAGCAATTAATTATTGAAATTCTTTTTTATTGAGATATAGAAAAATAAAACAAAATTATGTTTTAAATAAGATAAACTTATTTGTCAACTTTTAGCGCAACAATTAATTTTTACTGTACTGTCACCCCAAACTTAATTTGATTTGACTCTCTTTTACGTTTTTATAGGTTACATCTGATTTTAATCGTGAGAAATAAACCTATGTGTACAAGATTAAGAAATACTTTAATTTCGAGTCACTTCATGGTTTAATTATTTTTGGATTTACGATCATTTAGGCTAATTGTGTTGGTGATTTTGAGCACAAATTAGAAATAAATAAATGGGTATTTTTGAGATTCAACACAAATCAGTTTAACTAATAATGAAAATTTATTTGGGATGCCGAATTTCAATTTATTATAACAAGTCATTTACTCGCACTTGCACGTGGGGAAATTTAAATTGAATTCAATTATTTCAAAGAGAAAAATAAATTTCTACAATTGACTAATTCTTGCTCTTCCTTTCCTCCTCCTCCATGCACACACTCTAACATAAAATAGAGCTTAATATGAAAAAATAGAGCTTAATATACAAGCTCCAATAATCTTTAAATACAAAAAGAATAAACAAATAAATGAATTTGATCTTCGTCTTTCTATTTACATCTTCTTTACATTCTTTTATGAGCAATTCCCTCACAAGCCATGCATGCATGCATGCATGCATCAAGTGCGAAAGTACGCGACGAAGCGCTTCATGTGCCGGTGCTCTTTCCTGGCGGCAGCGTCGCGGTCGATGATGCTTTCGATACACCGAAAGTAGTCGACGCGGCACGGAATAACGATCGCGCCCGTCTGCTGGAACCCGAACTCCGCCTCGGCCGCGTCGAGCATGGCCGCGAACAGCGGGTGCTCAAGGTGCCCCACCGGCACCACGAACCTCCACCGCCTCTCCCCCTCGGCCCCGACCCTCACCGCGACGTGTCCCTTCGGCGGCAGCGGCGGCGATTTTTTTACGGACCAGGGCCAGTGAAGGTGCAAGTTCTTCCATGAATATTGGTGCTGCTGCCTCTCTTTGCTGATGCTATCCATGCCCAAAAACACGAAAACCAAGCGCGCAAAAGAAGCTACAAAGAGAAAGAGCTCTTCAGTGAGAGAGAGAGAGAGAGAGAGAGAGAGAGAGAGAGAGAGAGAGAGAGAGAGAGCTAAGATGCAAAAGGGATTTGGTATTAGTTGGGAGAGGGTGTGTTTATATATAGATATATATAAGAAATAATAATTAAAAAAAAAGCTAAGTGGAGTCTAGTTTGTAGTGGAGTCGGCGTTGGAGATGATTTGCTTGGTCAAATTAAGTAGGACACGGTTTCAAATTTTTTTTTTTTTCCCTTTGTGTATTACTAAATAATTTGATTCATAATTGGTCTATACGTACTAACGCTATAAATAGTTAATTAAGATTGTTCTTTTGTTGCACTCTCCGCTAATTAGAAACAAATCTAAATAGAATTAAATAACAACAATTCAGTGAAACTTTTTTAAAATAAAATTTATTCACATTTCCTTTTATTAATTGTTCAACAATAGATTAGAAATCACTTTTACCGTGTTTACTTTTTCTAATTTTTCTAAAAATATTATTTTATTTTGTTAGGAGGAGAGATCATAAGAGAGATAAAAGGTTCAGTCTTATAAGATAATGTGAAATAATTATTTTGTCTCGAAAAATTTAAATTATGTTAAAAAAGTTTACTAATATTTGAACTCGAGATTTTTTATAGGGTCTAAGATATAGATTTGAATTAAATAAAAAAAATTTAATATAACTAGGAGTGTGATAACATTCGAACTCAGAATTCCGAACTCAGAATCTCTTATTTTGATAATATATTACTCAAAAAATCAATTAATAATAAGCCCTAAAGCAGACAACTTTTTATAAACAATCATGCTAATAAAATAATGGGCTGACCAAACTTTTAACACGTGTTACAAGTTTATATAGCACGTGTTACGTTAACTATATAAACTAATATATTAAAATAGTCAAATTACTTTTTTAATAAATAGAGATATTTGAATGTTCTTTTGATAAATAGAAATAATATGTTAGATTATGTTATTTGGACATAGAATTTTTTTTAAGGTTAATTGCATTGCTAGCTCTCAAACTTTTTATGGAAATTACTTGGGTTCACTATTCCTTAATGTGAGCTTGTAATTCTCAAACTTCTAGATGTATAAATATATCAAATTCGCTTGTTTTGTCATAGAATGTTTTGCTTCATCAAATAATAAACTTCATGTCTTTAGTGGCAGATGACATAATAGCTAAAAATTTTAGAGGTAAATTGTTGAATATATGTTAATAAAGCACGGTTAGTAAAACACGGTTCTCTAATAAAACATAATATCAAATTCATTGAATATAAGTTAATAAAACACGGTTATCTAATAGCTAAAATTTTTAGAGGTAAATTAATTGTTGTTTCACACCATTTAAAGTAGTCACAAATATGTTAGGCCAACTAAAAAGTCTCTACTACAGATATAAATCAGTAACATAATTTACTGCCTCTATGTACTTTAAGTTGTCTCAGACCACAAACTTTAACTAAATGTTTTCACACATACATATGTTAAGAGTTTACACGTGAATACTCCTATATCGGATAATTATAGGAGAGTAAAAGAATTGATATCTATATATTAGTTGGTCTAGATCTAATAGGCTTAAGCTTTTAGCTTAAATAAATTTTATTAAATATGTCACATCCCTTAGCGCCTCATGTAGGACTGGGCAGAAGTTTCTAATAACATGCGTGAACCACATAGTAGCAAGTTTATTATTTCCAGTGAAATTTATTTTAACGTTCATTGCGTTTATCTTTCAGAGTTCATAGAAACTTCAAATTCAAAAAATTATTGAAAAGGTTAAATGACCATCATAATTTTCTTTAACTCCTGTATATATTAGCATTTGCTTAATTATGCATTTAAGGACAATCTGAAGATAAAATAAATGTAATTGCTACTAAAATTAGAAAAAAACAGTAATAATAGATGGGGAGTCGTGTAATATAGAAACATAACAAGAGACCTAGCTAGCTAGTGTGCCCATTTAAGAGGTACGTTGGGGGTTCGATCTCCTACCAATGTATTTATAAAAAAGGATGTTTGAGAAAAATATCTGTGAATACTTTAGGAGGTCTCGGAGTGGGGCCTACTGGCTCTAATAAAACTTATAATCTTCTGTCGTGCAACTGTTATGTCTCTAAGCTGAACACTTATATATTTCAGCAAATTGCTTATGCGTTTAATACACTCTAAATATAAAAAAATTATATAAATTTTGCATAATTCTTATTGATCATTGCAAATAGAGGGCGAACTACTATGCATCCATATTACAAAATAACAAACCAGCCGTCCCTAGCGCAAGGGACAAAAGGCTTAGTGGTTGGTACCCGAAGTTCCAAATTCGAATCCTTGTTGATTCACAATTTCTGCTAAATTTATTTCTAAAGAAATAAACGAAGCGGGTAGCATGCTATCTTTCTCTAAAAAAAATATACAAAATAACAAAGTATAAACTTGCAACTTTTTATCTTCAAGGGCCATAAAAAAAAGGGAGAAAAACAGGAAACAAATAAATGAATTTGTTTTACGTTTTTGTTTACACTTTGCTTTGACTTTTACCTGTCAACAATTCTCCTGCAAGAAACCAAACTAAAGCCTGAATAACTATTAAAAAAAAAAAAAATCTGAATTCAGAAGCCAAATAAAAAAAATCAAAATCACACATAGGTTACGAATTTCTTCAAAAGGTTAAGGAATGCGAATCTGAGTTTTAATTTAACAAGAACTCTCGAATACAAGTTTTTACCATAGAAATTGCCAGATTAAATTATAAAAGAACTTAGAAAATTAAGTAAATATATCATCGATATCGCATCCAATTATACACCAACAAGAGATTAATTAAAAACTCAGGAACTACAATTCAGCATCTACTGATAGAATCATTTAATTGCATTATTATATTATTAATCACACCGGGGTATACATTGCATCAGGCTCCACCAAGAAATTAATGAATCTTTGATTGAATAACTAATTGGAGAAACTATAATCAAACCTAGCTCCGTTGATAATCCCGTCAATTACATTAAAACCCAGGAATATACTTCATAAAAAATTAAGGACGAACTAATTATTTTCATAAACAAAAATCAAGAACCATCGTGCAGATCGAGTACGTAGAGCAGGAATGATCAGTCTCACGAATCTTGCAGCAACACTAATGCTTCCGCAGCCAGCAGTTCATCGGCACTAAAACCACCACCACCATCATCATCATCATCTTGGCATACTTCGTCACCCTTCTTGTGGCTCAGCAGGGCCATGCCGAGGCCGTCGCGGCACCGGAAAGCCAACACGTCGACGCGGTCGCCCACGCGCAACTCGTTGCGTTTCACGAAGCGGCCCCAGCTGCCGATGAGGCGGAAGTCGCCGTTGGAGGCGAGGAATTTGAACGTCATGGCGTGCTCCCGCCCCAGCCGGTCGAACACCCTCACGGGGAGGCCGTGCTCGCGGTTGACGACGAGGGCGTTCTCGTCGGACGTGATCAGCCCCCGCAGTGGCGTCGCTGCCACCCGGTTGTGGCTCAGCAGGAGGCGGCTCTGCTGGCTGCTGACGTCCGACACCGACAGCTCCTTCTGCAGTATCCACGTCGGCTGGTTCACCCCCTCCCGCAGCAGCGCCAACAGAACTCCGACGCACCGAGACGGCTTCGGCGCACTGCCGTTGCCCGGAGGACGATTGTTGGGCCGCCGGCTGCGTTTCTTGGCGGTGATGATCGGGGAAGCAGCGGCGGTGGTACCGACGGCATCTGCTGGGGGGTCTCTCCTCGGCTTCTTCCTCGCCGGTGGTTGTGCGGAGTGACCCAGCTGATGATCTTGCGCGTTCTCGAGATCAGGCGGCTCGGATCGATCGGGAAGGTCGGCGCGGTTACGCACTGTCTCCTTGAAGATCGCCATTGATGGTTTCTTGAAGCTTCGATCGGCCGGGAGCTCTTCCTGAGGATCAAGAAACTGCTACGTACGTACGTGATCGGAGAGAGAGAGAGAGAGAGAGAGAGAGAGAGAGAGAGTTGCAAGTGGTTATGTCGCGTAGCATAACATAATTAAGGCATGCATATACCTACGTACGTACGTAGGGCAATTCCTAATTCTACTCGAATCATGATTCTTACCGTTGATGAATATTCTTACCGTTAATGATCGTGATTCGTCGATCCTTATCACTTATCATTGGTAACTTCGAGTTGAAGGTGGTCGTGCGTTGACTTAATTCGCCTGGGGATGTTGAGACTTGATAGCCGTTGGATCAGGTGCATATTTTATATTTAAAAAGAAGTGCAGAGACCCCTCAACTTTTTTTTTTTTTTTTTTTGTTTTTGTTTTTGTTTTTGAGAGAAAGGTAGCACGCTACCCGCTTTGTTTATTTCGTTTAGAAATAAACTTAGCTGGAAATATGAATCAACTAGGATTCGAACTCGAGGCCTCAGGTACCAACCACCAAGCTCTTTGCCACTTGCGCTAGGGACGGTCGGTGACCCCTCAACTCTTCTTCTTCTTCTTTACATGTTCTTAACTACCGATTTTTTTTTTATGAATTACGTAATTATAATCCGTAGCTGGCATCCGTACATTTCTATTTTAATTGAGACTCATTTTGTACTTTTATTTTAGGCTAAATTATACAAAAATTCTCTGTCAAAACTCGATTTTTCACTTTTCCCCCTGTCATTCAAAAACCTACACTTTGCCCCCTCGAAAAACGAAAAATATTCAGGAGGGTACGGTGTGACAAAATGACAAAATTATCCTCTTCTTCTTCGTCTTCTTCCCCAACCTACTGATACCGTACCTTTGTCGGCGCCTTTCTCGACCCCAGCTGCAGCACCATTTCCTCACCTGCTCCCTTACTCCTCCAGCATGCTCGCGGCCCCTTTATTTCGGCGACTCTAGGGAGGAGATCGTGGTGGGTATGGACGGAGAGGTGGACGAGGACGAGGGTGAGGCGGCAGAGGAGGCCAAGGACGTGCATCTGGGCACAGATAGCGCGAAGGCGAGGGCGAGAGCGAGGCGGCGGAGTCGGGCGAGGCGGTGCGGCCGAGAATGTCGGTAGGAAGGAGGAGGAAGATGAGAATTTTCAGGGGTATTTTGGATATAAAAAATATAATATAAATGAAATCCTAACGGAACGCTGACGACGGGAGCTGAAGTTTTTTATTTTTTGAGGGGCCAAAGTGTAAGTTATTGAATGATAGGAAGGAAAGTGAAAAAACGGGTATTGACAGAAAAAATTTCTATAATTTAGCCTTTATTTTATTATTATTATTTTTTTTTTCAGGTGTTTTTGTCTTGATGAGAACTTTTGTTAGCCAATTATTATGTTAAGTTGGGTTTGCAACGGAATCTAGTTCGTGCAATGAAGTTGTCTGAATCTAGTAAATTATTTATCTTTCTTTAGTGAGTTTGAGTCGAGGGGAAATCCCATTTGTTTTGCCAAGTTAAAGGCTATTTAAGCTTCTGCTGTTCTTGTGAAATATTTCAGTGATGTTGTCCCCCTCCAATTTCTCTTATTGAGAATGTTTTGTTTGTTGTTCACTCATCGCCAACATTTCTCTCCCACAGCGGCTAAAAAAGAAATAAATAAGCACCACTAAAGACAATTTGAGAAACTAAGAATCCATTTGGCCCGGCCTTTTGTGCACAGTATATGAGACACAATGACCCAAAAACGCAGCATTTGGCCCACTTTGTTGCCGACTTAACTCGCCAATGTGTTTTACCACATTACTACAGAAACTTCAAATTATAGCTTCTTGAGTTGGGCATGCTGGATCCCTCCTGATGCACCTCCGGAGCGACAAGATCCCGGCAGTAAAACAGACCTCCACAATGTTGCAAAAAGTCCATAGTATACATGTGTATATGTATACTGTACGTATGTACAAACATGAACTAATACAAAGAATCCTGCATGTCGCAACCTTCACAACCAGGTATCGATACGAATTTGGTTAAAAAATGTTTTCCAGCTAAAAAATCATGGAGAATATCTTATGGACATTTTTCCTTCTCAAAACACCACCAAATAATATAGTAGCATTCAATATAAAGAGCTAAATAAGCAATATGGAAACTGAAAAGGAACCCATGGTAGAAGTCTATCAAATAGAGAAAAAATTTTGAAGTCAACGCAATCCAAAATCTGACAAAGCTGGTCTTCTCCCATCAGAAAAAAAAAGGGAAAAAAAAAAAACATGGTTAGAATAATAATCACCTATCGGCGTGCTCTCTCTGACTTACCTTTATAAGTCCTCTTTACTCTCGAAACGACTAAAATGCCAAACCTGCACAAAAACAAAAAGAAAAACGGCATCAGGTTAGATAAACTATACGCAGAAAAGATCCACAAAGCATGATATTCTAAAATAAAAGCAATGTGGACATACAAACACTAATGCACTAGTTCTCACAATGGTTGAATCCTATTACTGCAATGAAAACGAGATTGCAGTTACAAAAATATAGGAAGGAAATAAGCAATCAAAGGTGCAATAACACAGAAGGAGTCTTTGTCTAGGAAGCAAATTTTGGGGAATTGTAACTCTAATGAGACTAAGATAGCTATGGAACCACGTAAATTCCAAGAAAATTTGGGCCACATTGCATCTTACTGGATTGGAAGCATCAGCTGCCAAAGTAACACAAGAATGTGATGGACGGCAACCGAATAATGAACGAAGAAGACAGCTTAAACGTACGAGCATGATCAGTAGGCCTCAGTTTGTTAGATATAACATAATCATAAAGTAATCCTGTATAGAAAGTATATGGATAAACGATTACGTATTTCTTACACAGTTAAGGTAGAATTATCTGACTGCTTCATAATGCATTCATATTCCAGTCAAAGATCGGAACTGGACTCAAATGCTCAGTTAAATTGAATTGGTCTCAGATTCATGAAGCACCAAAAGAACAGTGAAAAGAGATAGCTAAGATGCAAGATGGGCCCTGAAAAGCACAAATACTTGACTGGGCTTATGAATTGCAGTTGATGATGCTAGAAATAGACAGCTCTAACAAGAAAATAAGCTAGGAGTTGACAAATTATGATGTGATTATAATTTAACATTAATAAAAACTTAACCATCGTAAACGTCAGTGTAGGAACTATAGTCAGACTTATTACTAGTTTTAGTAACACGTGTTTAAGCATCATAGACAATGTCCAGAGTACTGCTCCATTCAAGTTACCGTTACTAATAGGTTGTTTGCAGTATTACCAAAAGATTTAGAGAATGCAAGAAGAAGTTTTCATCCAGCTAGAACACGTGAAACCATGAAAATATGGTTAATGAAGTGTACCTTATTTAAAATGGAAACCATATTTGTGGCTCATGAAGCAGATTGCAAAGACTATATAGGAGGGTGGCCACCTGCATAAACAACTACTTATATCAACATAGCGAGAAAATGTCTAAGAGTAGAAACCAATTAGCACTAAAATTTCCGCCAAAATAATGGACAGCAAGAGGCTGAGATATTCTCCTTAATTTAGGACAAAAACTAGGATTAACAAACAGGACAACCAACATCAGATACGATGGATACGAAATGACGTCCGGTTGCAGAAGAATAAAATATTGCCAAAAGCAAAAACACTATGGATGTCTCTAGAAAAAAAACATGTCAACACTCCTCTAATACAGTACCCACACGAGCAACCACCTATAGTCAAGTTCTTCCTTATCTAGAGAGGAACTTATTATCAACCCTAGGCGTATGTCCAACTTTTACACACATATCTCATGCTCGGCTATCATTTACTAAGGCATCTCATGCTCAATTATCATCATTTCTTTACCTAATATTGAACCTACTTACATAGTATGCCAGACTATCATTTCCACGCATAGAAGTCATATCCTTAGGTGAAAAATAGTAATATAAAAGACAGCAGTTTAAGAACCATAAACATTGATGGATGGAGATAAGCCATTATTGGGGCAAATACTATTGAAGGAAGAGCAGCAAAGCTCAGAGGTGCAGAATTCAATCATCTGCACTTCTTATATACTAAGTCAGTAATTAAATACCAAACTATCAATTTCCAGTCATATCCATTGAGCAGATAAGTCAGCATAAATCTTCAAAATCATTGAGATTAATGGATCGATAAAAGTAACTACCTGAGAAATTAAAGGAAGCATATCCTTGCTGTCAGAACGCATTGTCAGATTAGGTGGCCAATTTGTCTGTATACAATCACTTGCTAGGAAACAGTAAAGCACTGAAGAATACCAAAGCACGAAAGTAATTGCTAATTCCTTCTGGCAGAATAAGTTATAGACACTTCTTATTTGATTCATTCAGTGAACTTGCATTATTTGCTGCTTATGCTTTGGTTATTCCGACATCTTCACCCAATATAACATCTGTTGGTCTCGGAATGTCATTTCCTCTAACTACTCTGTTATAAACTATTTTGAAGGAATGTGATCCGTACGGCCTATTTAGCAAACTCACAGGCACTCTGAGAGTCTGCTTCCGACTTTTTCCCTTCACGTAAATGCTGAAGGTCCCATCGCCTTCATACCTTGTAACCTTTTTCATGGGACGTCTTTCACCAATTTTCATTGTACTATTATTTTCCTTAGCTATCTCAGGTTTGAGTTCAATATTAACTACTTTTTTCAGGTCATCTTCTCCAGACTCTTCCTCATTTGGTAAATAGTTATTAGCAACAGCATTTCCAGTTTCCACCGTCGCAGATACCTCTGTACCCTCATCATCTTTCTCGATTGTTTTTACAATGTCACAGTCAAGTGAGGGTGTCAAATCCACACTCTCAACATGAGACTGTACCAATGTTTCTGGCAAAGACGCAGAAATAGGGTTTATAATAGGCGGCGGCACAATAGGGAAATCAACTGGACTACATCCTGGCCATATTGATACTGGCACGAACTCGTGTGTACTTGGATTCATATTGCATTGCCAAGCATAGTGGTTAGGTTGAAACATGTTATTGTTCATAGCAAAAGTGGTGGTTGGAACAGCTTGAGGCTGAGTGTATGGTGGGTAGATAAATGGCAAGGGATGTAAAATGTTAGGGAGCCGAGGGGAAGGAGGATAAGGGAGGTGGGGAGATGTGCAGAGAGGAGGTGCGGTAGGCATTAGAGGTGCAGGCCGAGAGTGAAGAGGAACACTCACGGACCAAGGCCCAACTGCAGGAATGGGACCATTTGGAGAAAGTCTGACATTTACAGGCACGGGGCTGAGCACAACGGGAGGAGAGGGGTTAAACGGTGCAGCAGAAGCAGACAACTTCTTATTAGGGATGTCTCTAGCATCAACAGTGTTCAACTCCAGTTTTGGTCTTGGACCATTGCCGCCAGATTCCTCAGGGCCACCAAAATTTTCTTCAAGATTCTCTTGATTTTCTATAGAGAATGAATTGGCACTGATTCCAATGCTGCTTGATAAAGCTCCATGTAATGATTCCCCTTTAGGTTTGTCAGTTGAGCAATCAGCGTTCTCCCGAACAGTTGATTCTAAAGATTCAATACTATGTATCACTTCTTGCCCCTCATCACTATGTATCCTAGATAAAGCTACTTCAATATGTAGTGATGACAAATCAGTTGAACCTTCTTCGCTAGTTTTCTGGTTTTCTACTTCTACTTGCTTTGCAGCAATTTCCACTTCCTCGACACAGTTATCTTCTTGCTTGGTCTCATCTATGTTAGCTGCCACAGTCGATTTTTCCACATGATCACTAACCACGAGCAAACCCTTCCTTTCTTCTTCATCTGTTTCACTTGACAATTTCCTATTTGCCAGTATATCACTTTCATGATCTTTAACCGCTGATAAATTCTTCATTTCATGCCCATCTTTCGGGCTAGATATTTCCTGATTCGTTGGCAAATCATCTTTAGACCTCTGGATTTGAGCCTTAGTAATTGTTCCTGGAGGTGCAAGCGCAACATCTTTGTATGATGGCGCATTTTCAAGACCAGCAATCAGAGCATTCTGTGACTCACCTTCCCTTTGATCTTTGGATGCAGTGTTATAAAGAGAAGGTGATTCTGCTTGAGCATTTGTTTTCTCACTGAAAATCGTAGAATTATCAATCTCCTCAGCAGATGAATTCACCGACTTCACTCTGTATGACACAGATCTGTACACTTTACGACTAAATTTGACATTTGGTGGCTGAACTTTCTCATTTGTATGATCTGTGTGGCTACCAGGGGTTACAATCCGTTTCTTTACTACGTAATAATGGCTACTCGAATAAGAAAACTTTGGCTTGGATTGAGCAGTATCATAAGCCCTTTCACTATTTGCGCGGTATTTCTTAATTCGCTTTCCAGAACCTCCCGCTGATCTGGGCCGTTGGACTGGTTGCCAGCCATCGTCTGGTCCTGAGATTTCATCGCTCAACATTTCATCAACAATAGTGAGCTTCTCTTCAGTTTTAACCTTAAGCTCTTCAGAATTTACTAACTGGTCTTTAAGTTCAACTTCAAATTTAGGCTCTTCAGATTCCTTGGGTATTAAGCTCTTCAGACTCCTTGTGCTATTGTCATCTTGGCTAAGGTTGGGTTCATTGAACTGCTTTTCCTCATCTGAAACTGATGAATATGGCTCTTTAGGAGACAACCCAGGGCTTGCAATATTCAAGTTCACAGAAGAATTGCCTTTGGCCTGATCAGGAAAGGAAGAAATTTGATTAATCATGTAGATAAACAGTAAAGCCTCAAAATAATATACGAGAATCAATTAAATTGGACCAATGCAATAGAATTGGCTAAACTAGATCAAATGTGGGCCGGTTTTCAATTCTGGTTCTGGCTGCATAAATTTCATTTTTGACCTGTACACTAATAGTTCTGTAAATAAAACGTTTTTAGCCTTTTGAGCTTCCCTTCTACATCTGATTCATTACAGTAATATGAAACTGCCATATCTATCTGTTATGTGTTGATTAAACTCCTCATCTTATTTCACTTCATTTCTGTCCTTAGGCTACATCTAAGTTTATAACCAAAAGAAGAAAATAAATTGAAAGACAATGCAGAAACCAACCTTAATGCCCAAATTTCTCCTCTTTGTTGACTCAGAGTCTCTACCTTTAATCTCCTGGTTGGGATTTATGTAATCAAGAAGATCAGAAACACTGCCAAAAAGAAGGAAAGATTTAAGATTTCATCATACAAATATGCCTTCAGAAATTTGTTTGAACTTCCGCATTTAGTATTAAGTACATATAGATGACTATGGGAAGCAGCAAAATATGCCACTTTAGCAGCATTATGAGTCGGCATAATAGTTATACTCTAGCAAAGTTTCGGATCCAATTGGTAAGTTCAATATCAAATTTTGTACCTTAGATGGCCTTTACTAGCAATGGACGCATCAGGCTTCCGGGTACCATTGCGAGCAGCTTCCTGCTGCTCAATAGCCTTTGATTCAAAGTATTCAAGCCAAGCAGCAGCATCCTGATAAATTCAGCAAAACTTCGGCTTATAAGACTCTCGAAAACAAGAAGTTAAAAAAGGCAAAAGGAAGCAAAAGGAAAAGATAATCCAATATCTTCTTGGAACCAATCTATGATAACAATACCTGAGTCCGCAAGTCATCGGGACCAAGCTTTGCTCGCAGAATTCGCAAGGTAGTTTGCTCATGTTGAACGCTCAATGGATATGCTTCCATCAAGGAGAGTGCAATAGCTATAGCATGGTAGCTGGCTGCAGTCTGAAGGTTTAGAAGTAATAGAAAAAAATGTATATAAGAACAAAATACAATGAAAAAAATATTAAATTAGTCAAGAAAATGCAGGGGCATTTAACATACTTACAAAATATCTATTTACATATCAACCCCTGTAAAACATGAAATTTCATTTATACTCCCCTCAAAGGCCTAGTTCCTTACTAATAACCTTCTAGTTGGGTTAGTCATTTAATTTTCATATGCCAGAAGTCTATTTTTTATTAGATGCAAAATAAAGCCTTTTAAGGGCATATGAAAACTCGAATTTGAATGATATATTTGTATGTAAATTAAGTCAGAATTGTAAGGAACTACATGAAAATATCTTTTATTTTTAAGTGCTCCACAATCTAATTTGATGGTGAAATTACAAAATCCAGGAATGAGCTAACAGAAGCCTACTTTGTTACTACTGTAACCGTCCAGCTCAAAGTGTGACTACAAGCATTTTTCGACCTATACACACATAAGATGTATTTTCGGAAGAAAGGGAGCGATTATATAGAACAGCAGAAAAAGGAAGCAGAGGGAAACAAGATATAGTAGATGGAGACCTGAATATGGTCAGGGCCAAGTAATCTTTGGTTGCATTTCAGTGCTTTATGGAGGTATCTTAATGCGACATGCACATTTCCTAAGCCTTCCTCCATCATGGCCACATTGATGTATGTAGCAGCTGTATTTGGATGGGATGGTCCGCAAGTAAGATGCAGGAGATACAATGCACGCTTCACATACCTGATTTACAGAAAAAATTAGAGAAAGAAATATATTGACGGCAAGAAACTTCAAAATCATGTTTATGGGATGATCTAATTTCAACTTAAGAGGAACATATAAAAGTAGAACCAAACTTAAGAAAGCATTAGTTACATAGAAAAATGATCTGTAAATGTAATAATGAAAAAGAAATATGATTCATGAAGAACTGAATCACTTAGGCCTCATTTTGGTATCGTGTTAGTCTTTTATTTTTTTTAAATAGAATTTGTATATCAAAAGGTGTAGAGTGGACAGTGGATTGTTTGCAATCCTTTCATCCAAAATATTTACTTGGCAACAAAAAAACTAAAATCTGAAAGCAACTTTTTTTTTTCTTTCCAAAATTTTTTTAAACAAGTTATCATCTATCACTTAGCCGGATGCGTTGTACGCTGGTCAACTATAACAACAAAAGAAAAGTCTTTCCTCCAACACATCAAATTATATCGAATTAGTGTTTAAAAAAATAAAAAAAAACAAACACGAGACCAAACAAGGCCTTAAGTTTCGAATAATTAGAAATTGTTATGTAAGAAGAATGCCAGATAGCATACATCACACCACTTTGACAAATAGTGACCTTAAATCCTACATTATTTTGTTTGATTTGCAAGAGAAATTACAGGCGACAATCGATTTGTTCGAGAACTTATATAATGTTCTGATCAAGAAAGTCTTTGATACACAAAGTAGTCCTAATTTTTCCCTCTTATAATATAATTCTCCATAAAATTTCTATAAATCGATTGTCGGAAAAATTTCTATAAAATTTCTATAAAATAGCAAAAATGATTACAGAAATTATTATATTTGGTGATCGGAAACAAGTACTGAGAAGATTAAGTGTTAATGTCTTAAAGTGATAATGGGATGCAATTATAAATTAGGTGCTCTAGGTAGCTTCTTTATAAAAGATAATGATGGGAAATAAGGAGTCTGTTAATGCTGTTTATAAAATTAGACTGCCATATCCTCATTATTGGCCCAATACTTTCACCTTACATCATGCATATATTTAAAGGTTTGAGTCCGTATTGCAGCCATTTAGTGCAAAAATGTTGAAGGTCAGGAGTGGGTAATTGCCTTTTAATTTCTTCTTACATGGTAAAACGATAGTAGCTCAATGGACAGCATAATGGAAAAGATCTTCATATTAATTTGTTGTAAGTGATAAAACCACCTAGCCTTAATTATATCAAAATATATTTAGAGTTTAGGGTGTATATTAAGGTTTAGGTTTTAGGATTAAGGGTTTAGGGTTAAGAGTAAGGTCATAAACCTTATTTTCTGTAGAACAATATCTAAACATCTCCATCCTACAGTTTGAGACTTTGTTATGATTTGTGACACCAACTTGTTTGCACGTGTTTCTGTTTGATGACGATGCTTCCACTTCTATAACTTAGCATTCTTGTGGCAATGGTATTGCAGATTGCCTGTCCAGATATATCCTATAATCATATAGGTGCAAAGAATATAGGCCTCGTAATAACAACTAAGCAAGCAATTAGATGTATCTCACAGCTTTATAGTAATGAAGAAAAAGATGCCATAACCAAGCCAGATACACATGACTGCAAAAGTTTGGTAAATGATGGGGTATTATGAGCTTTTGGAGCTAGCTTGTGCAAAGAAGCTGTAGTTATCGTATGAAAGAACCAAAATTTTAAAAAGTAATAAAAAAAGCATAGTAAAAATGAGATGAGTTATCATAAGTTTATAAAGCCACTTACAAAGAAAGTTTAGTTAACGATTAAATGAACCAAAATTAGAGAAAGTAAGAATATTTGACCTGGGAAATAACAAGAAGTGTTAATAGCACATGCATGCCACATGAGAATTTGAATTTGGAAAGCTGTGACATGCAACTTACTTAAGAGCCAACTCTGTATGTTGAAGTCTGTAATAGAACACAGCAAGGTCCCCATAACTCTTCATTGTGTCAGGATGATCCAACCCAAGTTCCCTTTCATTTATGTCTAGAGCCTTTTGCTGATAAATTGTGGCCTGTAATTTTGAAACTATTTCAATTATGCGACAAGGAAAAAAGGAATAGAAACTTCTAGAACAAAATCCATCATAAGACATGTTATATGATGACTATCATGCCTTTTCTAATTTGGATAGATTCAGAATGATCAGAAAATCTCTTGACCAAGCTTACCCTTAATACTGATTTCAGGTAGTCAGACCAGCCAAACTGGATAGATTTTTCTCAACTGAGTTGGCCTTGCATTTGCTCATATACTGTATATATTCGATTATAAGGGTCTCTGTTATTCTATCCTTGATAACTTTACCATAAACATGTATTGAAGCACATTTCAAAATACATATTCTTAATCATCTAGATGCATTTCATGCCCAACACTTTTAAACTGGTGAGGATTCTTTTATCATATAAGTTTGTATTAATCTTTATTACTGGTGTACAAAAACAAAGCTCTTATATATACAATCTAAACTGAAAATAATTTGAGGATTTCTTTAATCGCACCTGATTAAAATCTCCAGTATGATAAAGAACAACAGCTAATAGGCTGTATGCTCCAGCTGTCATCCGATGATAAGGACCGCATACTGCTATAAGCTTAGCAAGAGCCTGGAATCATATATATAACTTCATATAAGGAGATTCACAAAGATGGGTCTCTCACGGTGAACTGGAAGATTTATCTTATTTAGGGGTTACCTTTGTTCCATAATTGACTGCATCTTCAAGTTTGCCCTTGTCAAGAGCTGTTTTTGAAGATTCCAAGAGTTGCCGTCCATCAGCTGACGAACATGCAACTTGCTGCAAATTTATTAAAGAGAAGAGTTTGAATAACTGTCCTTGACTTTAAACATGTGAAGATGGTATCACTAGAGTCACCGTGAAGCTTGCAATGCTCACCTTATGCACTGGTATGAGGCTAATAATATCAAATTTGTGAAATGGGAAAGCAGAATCCATATCAAAGTCTCGTGGTGCCAACTCAAGACCCACCTAAATCACAAGTCATGCATAAGTTCAGTGTTACAAGTAACACCAAGTTGGGGCTGCTAACACATGTCCCTGCAAAATATCTATTTACATATATAACTCAATAAAATTTAAATTTTCATATATACCCTTGAAAGTGCCGTCTAGAAATCATCTAATTCATGGAGGGAAGTTAGTTTTCATTAGAAAGATTATCTACGATGGGTGATACATAAGAGGGGTCTTTCTGTAAGAACAAGTGTCTATATTTATATAATAAATTAAGCTTTACAATGGTGAAGTAGAATACTTATGGAAGTAGCTACTTTCACTTTTTGGGCCCTTGGATCCATACAATTCCAACCACCAAATGGTAAACCATAGGCATTCAAGGGCCCGAAAAGTAGAAGTAGCACACTTCCAAAAAGTATTCTAGCTGGATTCTATGTGTGTGTGTGTGTGTGTGTGTGTGTGTATACATATATATATGAATGTGATTGTGTTTATATATATATATATATATATATATATATATATATAAAAGAGTCCAGCTAGTCCAACTACTATCCTCTATGAGGACGTGAATAACGCATATTATAGACTTTTTAGCCCTTGGATGCCTAGGGTTTAGCAGGGGTATGTGGAACAGTATTTGATCCAAGGGCTAAAAAATCTATAGTATGTACTATTCATATCCTTATAAGAGGACCATAGCTGGAGTCTCCCTCTCTATATATATGTATGTATGAATGTGTGTGTGTGTGTATATAGAACTAAGGTAGAATACTATCGGTAGCATGGAGGTCTCTATGCTACCAAGTTGTTTTCGATGATAGGATATTCAAATCGACAACCGGCTCCATTAGACATGATCTACACTATTGGATGTATCTAGAAATCAATTTTCATGATTTTTCAACATCATTTACTTTTAAAACAAATAGTCTCAAAATGAACGCTCGAAAGTAAAAATCTCATAAAAATAATGATAAAAGGCCTAAGTTTCAAATCAGAGGCATTGATCTTGCTCTAAATAGTGAAAAGAATTTTCAATCAAAATTTTATTGGATTTGGATTCTTCTATACCGTTAAACTTACAAGTGCATCATATCGGCCATTCAAATTCTCAATTTTGAGACCTTTTGATCACTAGTCAAATTATGTCGAAAAAATATGAAATTTGGTTTCCGATCATCGATTCGGATGTTCCATCATTGAAAACAACTTGGTAGCACGAAGGCCTCTGTGCTACCGATCGTATACAAGATGAACTCTGTATATGTGTATATATATATATATATATATATATAGAACTAGGCTGGAATACTATCAATAGTACCAAGGGCTTGGTGCTATTAGTTTTTTAGCCTTTGGATTGAGAAATGTGTGGTTAGGATGATGTGGGCCCCCTAGGGTTGAGTGGGTGGTTGGTTGAATAGTATAATCTAACGGGTAAAAATAATCAAAGGGTTATATCTAACGGTGAAAAACTCGATAGCACCAAGCCCTTGGTGCTATCGATAGTATCCCAGCCGGACTCTATATATATTATATATATATATATATATATATATACATATACAGAGTTCATCTTGTATACGATCGGTAGCACAGAGGCCTTCGTACTACCAAGTTGTTTTCGATGATGGGATATCCAAATTGACAATCAGCTCCATTAGACATGATCTATGCTATTGGAAGTATCTAGAAACCAAATTTTATTTTTTTCAACATCATTTACCTTTAAAACGAATAGTCTCAAAATGAACGGATGAAAATAAAAATCTCGTAAAAAATAATGACAAAAAACTTAAATTTCAAATCATAGGTGTAGGATCGTTGGCGCTAACCATTAATCTCAAAAGCTCGAGCGGTTAGAAATACGCAACAAATTCACTTAAAGCGTACAGACACAGTGCCCATGGGTCTTGATTGTGACTCGGCCCAACAAGCCTCACGCCACTTCGAACATAACACGGTCCAACCCAGCCTCACGCCATTTCGAACATGACTCGGCCCAACCTGGCCTCTCGCCACAGGGCAGGATGCCGGCCCATTTAAGCCAACAATTCCCCCTCCAGCACCTGCACACATTCGCAGCATGCGGGAATCGAACCCGTGATCTCTGGCTCTGATACCACTTGTATCGAATCGTTGGCGCTAACCATTAATCCCAAAAGTTCGAGCTGTTAGAAATACGCAACCAATTCACTTAAAGCGTACAGACACAGCGCCCGCGGATCTCGATTGTGACTCGGCCCAACCAGCCTCACGCCACTTCGAATATGATTCGGCCCAACCCAGCCTCACGCCATTTCGAACATGACTCGGCCCAACCTTGCCTCCACCACAGGGCAGGATGCTGGCCCATTTAAGCCAACAAGAAGTACTAAAGTTCAGACCTTTTGAATGACCGATGTGATGCATTTGTAAGTTTAACAGTGTAGAAGAATCCAAATCCAGTAAAATTTTGATAGAAAATTCTTTTCACTATTTAGAAAAGTTTAGTACATTTGATATGAAATTTAAGTCCTTTGTCACTATTTTTTTTGAGATTTTTATTTTCAGTCATTCATTTTGAGACTACTCGTTTTAAAGGTAAATGATGTTGAAAAAAATATGAAATTTGGTTTCTAGATACTTCCAATAGCATAAATCATGTCTAACAGAGTCGACCGTCGAAAACAACTTCGTAGCATGGAGGCCTCCATGGTATTCTAGCATAGATCTCTCTATATATATATGTGTGTGTGTGTGTGTAGGGTTTAAATGTAAATAACTAAATATGTCAACAAAGTTTTAGTAAAGTGCAGTTATTACCTTATGGCATAATCCTCTGAGAATCGCATATTTCCTTACATCACGGTAATCCATGGAAGTAAGCTCCCAATCATATCTCTTTTTCAAGAATGTTACTAGCCATCTCCAAACGAGAGGATGCAGATTAGGAGAACTTTCGGTTACTTCAGAATCAGGTATCCCAAGAAGCAAGTTAAGTGTTGCAGCTATTGATATAGCCAACTGCTGAGTATCTGAAACAGCAGCAATCACAGATCGGATAATGTGCTTGAAAGCTCTTACTATCATCTCATGTATACAAAGGGACTGCACATGTGAAAGCTTCTCAGACAGCTTGACCTAAGCAAAGATAAATCATGATATGTTATACCTAGAACAGAATCACAACTTGAAGAAAAAATATTAATTAATGTACGATTTCCAGAAACAACATGATGGACTTACAACTCGCCCTAGAGAGCGCATTCTTAAGCCTCTGGTATGCATGAAATCAGTAAGAGTCCGACCATCAACAGGTGAAAGTTCCAGCGAAGCAAAATCAGCAACCTAAAACACTTCCATGGTTAGCTGTCATGATCTTGATAAGAAGGAAAATGACATTCACCATTAATTATATTGAGGCCTACCAACTTTGGGAGAGCAACTTCATCGTGGTACTTCAAAGCCATCTCAGTTAATTCCTGTGGAGACTGTCAAATGCAGGAGAGTTATTCTTTAAACACATTGCATGGAAAACAATATTGGAAATTCTTAAATCTTAATCAAGCTGCAATATCACATCAAAAAGGTTGCTCTAAAAACTCGGAAGCTGGTAATTCAGGAATACCCAACTTCAAAAGCGGCAAAAGCCAATTTGGACCTACAAAATTTGTTTGCTTCATAATTGGCTAGCAGCCAATGAAGATTCATCAGACTAAACTATCTTTGTATAGCAGTAAGCTATTATAGACTTGCCAGAAGGTTATGGTGAGAGGCAAAACTGCAATTGTTGGCATCATTCTGATGGTGAAAGCCAAACTACTCCAATCACCGACCAGATCTTCTTATTTATAAATAACTAAGAATAGCTTTCTCTAGACAAATGAAAAATATTCTCAAGCCAAACAGTTCCAAATGATAGCGATGAACAACATATAGTATAAATTAAAGAAATAAAAAAAAAAAGTTTGTCTACAGAAGGCTGTATTCCAAACAAAACTTATTTGTAGCCATATCTTTAAGATCAAGGCCAAATATTTTTGCTTACAGTTAAAATATTTTTGCTTACAGTTAAAAGGTTCTGTGTAATCAACGAGGTCAAAAGGACATGCTCTAAAGTACTTGATTCCATATAAAAGAAAAGCAATCATTGCTATAATTATGTACTTGATTCCATAGAAAACAAAAGCAATCATTACTATAATAATTACCTTCAGGTGCAGTCCTGTTTCTGATTCTTTTAACCGCATAAATGCAGTTTCAGATAATAATTCTCTAAGCCTAGATTCATTTCCAGTTGCTTTACTCTCTCCTTCAGACTGCCCAGAGGGCAAGTTGGCTTTTTGGCTTTCGCCACCACCCACTTCATCTGTCAGTTTTCTGTCCGACAGAGATCCATTATCACTAGCATCTGCTATCTTCTTCGAATTCTTAAGAACTTTAAGAGGCTTCCCGAGCCCCTCAATTCTTGTCTCTTTTGTAGACTTCTCCGTACTCTGCTTTTTATCTTTTTCACCACCCTGTTTCTTATCTTTTTCAGCATTGTTCTGATCTTGCAAATGCTGTATCCAGCAGGCTCCGAGTTCCCATCTCACAAAAATGTCCGAGTCCGTATCGTCTTCCATGAGCTTTCTAAGGCTCTCTTTCAACAAATTCTCAACAAAATCTCTTGCCACAGTTAGTTCTTCATGCTTCATACTTTCTGAAGAATTTGATGCTCTTTTCTCTCCTGATGTGGGGCTTTTGTGAAGAAGCATCCTCAAACTGAAATGGCCAATTTTCACTTAAATATAATGGAACTATATGAAATGTTTTCATTAATGAATCTTTAACTGAGAATCGTCCGCGTACCTGTTAATATTCAAAGCATTAGCTCCACCTTCGGGTTGATCTTTGATGTCAACAGTTTGCAAAGGAACTTTGTTTTTATCGTGATGATTGACTTTCGCTACCGCAATGTAACCACAATATCGCACATTGACAATGCCCAAAGTGGCAACATCCTGCATTTGTATTAGTTAAGACATGGTATAATTAAATTGCCAAAGAAATAGTTAAAAGCTCAAGAATGTGTCTTTATCTTACATGGGCAGCTGTGTTTTCATCTGCAGTTATTCCTTTCAGTAGGTTTCTCTCTGCAATATGTTTTGAATCCATCCCCATAGTATGACTTCCATCTATCTTCGTATCCAATTTACAGCTTGCATCCGAAACATCCTTAGTTACAGTGACGGTAAAATCCCCCACTGTCTCAGAGTGCAAAACTTTGTCTCCCTTGGTTGAAAGCAACACATCCTCTCTCTCCATAACATGCTTTATAGCTGCAATGGATCGAAAGATCGCTACATCTACAAATAGGCTATGCAGTAGGAAAGCTCTTCGATCACGGATTTGCCTCTCTTCTGCTGTTTTGCAAGGCATGGAAGTGAGGAACAAGAACTCATTGGCCCAAGGTATCAAATCGCTCTTGCCATCCCTGCCCCAACCACCACCGTCGCCCCCCCATGTTTCATCCTCGGTTGGAAGGGGAGGAAATGTTGATGGGGATTGTGCGGAAATCAGCGGAACGAGCCACGTGTTTGCTCGAAATCCATACGGGAGATTTCCAAACTGCACAAGATAGTGGGTTGTTAATTAGTTTGTAGCTGCATGAAATCGAGCAAAACAAGGAAGAGAAAGAAGTTGGTTTAAATAAATGCCTCTCGAGCTATATTATTGTCGTCAAAATAAGTACATGAAGAATGCCAGCTAAAGATTCATGTTGGTGCAAAAACTTTCTGTAGTTTAAGATACACCACTAGTGATCACGAGCAATCTTGCGCGAATTGCATTGCTAAAATAACCACAGAGGAAGAAGATCATGATATGAAAACTTAAAACCCTCCATGAGGTTGAGTACGGAAAATAAATGTAACAAGGGCTAAAAAGATGGTAAATGCTACTTTACATGAACTTGTTGTGGACGTTTAGTAATCGCATGCACACAGGCATCCAAGCATATAAAGCTAGCAAAATAATAAATTAGATATTTAGATTATATTTATGGAGTTGATTAATCAATTTTAGATGAATATGCTGCTTTAATTACAAAAATAGACAACACATCCAAATTTACTTTCCACAGGCAAATATTAAATAGTATCTTTCAGACATCAACTGGCTCAATATTTCCTTGAGACCAACTGAACAATGACAGACCTTATTACGCTCCAAGAATGCCTTCATCAGATCTTCATACGCCTGAAATGGAACCAAAAAAAACCAAAAACGATTAATGACAGGGTTGAAAAGAAAATCCAATCAACTCTGAGGAGAGAGGGGCTTACTTTATCAAATGCTCGGCTAAGAAATTTAAAGAGATCGACGAGATTATGGCACAACACCCGCTGCTTCCCCAAGCTGTAAAACCCTTTAGTGCGAGCCTCCACCACTATCAGCTTCCCATTACAAAGCTTCGCCTTCAAGATTATCAGAGAAAAATTGAACAAATTTGGAAATTAGGCCGTATCTGCTTGAAAACTGTTGACTAAAAATTCATAAAACGCCTTCCTCTAGTATCTTAAGCCTTTAAAGGAGACAATTCTTTGACACGATACGAAAGTATGAGGTCCTAGTCTCATTAAATTTTAGTCAATTTCTAGCAACCGTTTTATCTGAAAACTTAAGCTACCAGAGACCCGTGATTCAAAAATTCGTCAATATTTGATGAGAACACTGCTATCTTTATGGACCGCTGATATGTTGACCTATGATTTGTCACATCCAGATTGGCATGCCAGCACATTAGCAGCAATAGGTGGTGCCCATTGTAATACCCAATGGATTTTCGTAAAGCGCTTTTGTTATAAAAGTTTACGCTACTAGAAAACAAAGTTTTACAGATTTAGCAACTTATGTCAAACAACCTGCTGGTATGATACCCTAAATGCTAAACCCTAAACCCTAATAGGGTAAAGAATCCATACTTCGAAAAAGAAGAGATGATCGTCGGAGGGCAGCTCCTCTTGCCGGGGCTGCGATACCCGCCGTACAACTGCGGCAGAGAAAAACCATCCCAGATTCTTGATTTCAGGAAAGCAAAGATCACAACAACAATGCTCAAGGAAGAAGATGAGGGAGAGGGGGGGGAGGAGGAGGGGTTACACTGGATCGGTGGGGTGAGATTGGCGAGGGAGAAGAACTCGTAGAAGGCGCCGAGGCGGGGGCACGCGCCGCTCATCTCCACCTCCGCATCGGACGGCGCCGCCGCCGGCGTAGGGTGGAGGCGCTCCGGCGAGGCCTTGCGGTCGCCGCCGCCCTTCTTGGCGTCCTTCTCCTTCCCGGCGGAGGCGGGGGGCGGCGGAGGGGGGCCGAAGCAGGAGGTGGCGGAGGCGATGTCGAGGAGGCGCCGCACGTGCGCGACGGCGCGCTCCTCATCGTAGTCCTCTGCGCGCCCAAAACGAACGGGAAATTAATAATTAAGATGAAACATCGCTTTCACATCAACAATCCATATTAAGTCAATTAAATTAAATTGTAGAATTTAATTATAATAATTTAAAAAATTTGTACTAAAAGTTACTATAAATTAAAATTTGAGAATCAAAGTCCCACGTCCCTCGTTGTTCAAGGACCAAAAGTGTAATTTAGCAGCAATTATGTTGGGACAATTAAAAATATGTCCCTATAACGTTACAATATTAGATTTTTATTTATCCAAATTTTAAAATATTATATATATACCTGAAAACTTTAAAAATTTAGAAATACATTTCTTCACTAGTCAAAAGACATTATACTATACTTCAAAAATTATTTTGTCCTTATCAGCTTCATTATTTTTATAAAATTACCAATTAAAATCATTTTGCAAGAAAACAAATTATATTAAATTATCTTTATTTGTTATTGATCTTAATGACCTAATTGATCAGCAGTTCTGATCACAACAGGGGCAAAACAATTATTATACTAAAATTAATATAGTAAAATTTAGCTAGTTAAAAAATATATTTTTAAGCTTTTAAAGTTTGTAAAGACATATAAAATATATTAAAGTTTAGAGAGGTCACTATGTAATATCCCAGCTTATGGGAATATATATGAAATTATTTCAATTTATATTTATATTTGGTTTATTTTTTAGATTTTAGAGTTTTATGTTTATCTCAATTTTACCTTCGACGAGAGTGAGAACGCACGGCTTCAAGGCGGCCACGTCGACAGTGTCCTTCAATCGCGACCCTCGAACCTGAAAAATAAAAAAATGGGATCAAGCCTCACTTCATTAATCTTGGCCGTTGAAAAAATAAAATAAATGAATAAAAATATATCATCCCTCAATTATTCGGCTTTTAAAAATAAACTTTTTTTCTTTTTTTGGTTGAGACTCCTTAACTTTCAATATTTATGCAATTAGGTAATTTTAGTTAGAAAAGTTAAAACTTTATCAAATTCATCTATGACTTTATAAAATTTATCAAATTTAATCATTATTTACCAAATAAAGCTATAATAAATAATAATTAACGACTAAAGTATCACAAATTTTAATAAAAGTTTCATCTAAAATAATTAGAATAATTTAATTTAAAATAATCAAAAGTTAAGAGGACTCAATTAAAAATATTGAAGTTGTGAGGGTCATTTCAGAGTGACCTGGCTATAATTGCATGCCTCTCCAGATATTTTTTTACCAAAAAAATGAAAAAAGAAAAATCTTAGCAAAAATTGCAAAATGTTAAAGAACATAATTTTTTTGTTAATTTGGATGCACGAGCATCTTATTCAACATATTCATAGCAGTTATTTAAAAAATTTGTATATTTAATAGGTCAGGAATATAATTAAATATCTAAAAATGCCTTCAATAATATTTTTAGAGTAAAATAAGTTATATCGTAGATAAAATATATAATCCTACCAAATTACAGAAGTTAAGACCTTCCGAGAACTTATGAAATTAAATTTCTAGCTTATGATCATATAAAACATTTTCACAGCACATACGTCAATCAAAAAAGAGTGTTTGGATACAGAAATATTTTGTTCGACAAACCTCTTTTATTTTATTAAAAATATTTGCAAGATAAGAAGTATTATCAAATGTATACATTCAATATCATATTCGTCATTCAAATCATTTTACTTTGAAATAAAAGAAATTGTGTTCTATATGTAATTAGATAAAATCAAATTTGCACAAAAAAAAATTCAAAACAAATGGATTATTTTTAAATAACTTATTTTGGTATCAGAGCGAAAAAAATATATGGACTCGTCAGTTGTATTTGGTGGAACATTCTAGAAAACTCTAGAAAATACTCAATTAGACAAGGAAGATTCCAAGGATAGCTTTTTATTTATTTATATTTATATTAATGATGGGAATCGAAAGTTCGTTCTAGTACGAATTTGGAATTCGGTTTTGCCGCACGTGGAGATTGAGAGAAGAAACGGTCCAAATTAATTAATGCACCATATATTAAATTGTTGAGGAGTACTTCTATAAATTTTTTAATTTTTTTTATACTGTTCATTTATTATTATTGTACGGCTCAAATTTAATTTTTATTAGTTGTGATCTGCACTGACAGATTATTTTGAGAGATGTATCCATTACTAAATACTCCAAAAAAAAAAATTTGATTTTTTGATACGGGAGTAATTAAGTAATTTTGATTTTACTATATTATCTAACATCTCTTTTCTCTTTCCGTTTTCTTTTTTTACCCAAGTGGGCGGCACCTAGGGCTGCAAGTCTAGCTCGTCGCTCGCGAGCCAGCTCGTGTTCGATTCGAAATAGGCTCGAAAATGGCTCGTTCGAAATTAATTTTAAATATAAAACGAGTTGAATTTTTTCGCTCGAAAATACTTTCAAACCGAGCACGAGCAGGCCTCTGCTCGTTCGTGTTCGGCTCGAAATAGTTCGAATATATATATATATATATATATATATATTTAAAATTAAAAATCTAAAATAAAAAAATATTCATATTATTAATAATATATATTAATATTTTTTATTAAATATTTTAATTCAAATACACATTTTAATGCATTCTCTATGTACCGCATAGACGCTGACCCACTCCACATAGAATTTCGGGTATAAACGAGCCGGCTCGGAATCGAACAATTCCGAGCCAAATTCGAACATGACTTGAAACTAGCTCGAAAAAAAAAAAAAACTATTTCGAGCCGCTCGAATTCGGCTCGATTTAAATTTCGAGCCGAATAAGGCTCGATTTAAATTTCGAGCCGAATAAGGCTCCAAATAAATTCGAGCCAGCTCGAATTCGGCTCGAATCTAATACGAGCCGAATTCGAGCAAGGCCGCGCTCGCTCGTGTTCGGCTCATTTGCACCCCTAGCGGCACCCATGCCCAAAAAAATATGGAATTGTTTCTTGAACCAAGTATGGATTTTATCTATACCGACGTTGAATTCGACTCGGATCCTAATTGATTTTATATTATATAATATATATATATATATATATATATATATATATATATATATATAAAGTTTGATATTATATTTGAATTTATATTTTAAAATTTTAGATTTAATATAATATGTTTTGAAATATAGTAAAAAGAAATAATTATTTCGGATTCGGGTTTTCGGGTTTGGGTTTGGATTTTAAATTTTTGGTCAGTTTCGGGCGTGGATATGGATTTTTAAAATCTGTCAGGTTCGGATGCGGGTTTTGGAATTGATAGTCAGGTTCTAGTTCGAGTTTCTGAAAATCTGCCATGAATCTGACTCCTTAACATCGCTAACCATTAGTTCTAACCATTAATTTTTTTTAACCACTAATCTTAACTTTTTAAATTTTTACGTTTAAATGTTTATTATCTCTAACGGTTAAAATATCATTATGTTTAAAACGTCTATTGTCTCTGACAGTTCAAAACTGTTCTATAGTTTTATTCAGCTCAAAGAATTCAACGGAGCCGTCTGATAGACTAGATTACAGTTTGACCGGCCGAACCAGTCGGTTCTATCTGGTTTTTAAATTATTGATACTAACTTAATTAAAATGAATAATAAAAGTTAGGAAACTAATTGCAAACTAAAAGATAAAGAACTGAAAGTTTAAAAATTCACTAAAAGTTGAAAATTTTTAAAGGTAAAAATTAAAACTAACTTAATAAATCAAATCAATTAAACTCATCAAATTGATAAAATATACAAATAGTTTAAATTTTGTCTATATAAATTTATTTAATTTATCTACAGTTCTAATTTTGTTTACTCTTTTAAAATTCTATAGTAGAAATTTATTATAAGTTAAAATATAAATTATACAGTCTAAATTTATTCAGTCGTAAGTTTAAATTGCACTATACTGTTTAAATTTATAGGAGGTTTCTATATACTGTTTAGATTCTAAACTTCAAATTTATTTTCAGCTTAATTTTAATTTATAATACATGATCTCATTATTTTAAAAGATCAATTATTACTATTAAAATTTGAATTAATTTAGCCTGTATATTCTATTCTAAGAATAAATTTGAATTATACCCTATATTCCTATTGGATCAAATATTTACCCACATTCATTTTTTTTTTAACAGTGATACAAAAATTAATGCCTAAATTAGAGAAATTCTAAAATTTCTTAAACATATTAAATATGTTGAATTAAAATAGTTACCCACTTCAATTTTTTTTAAATAGTCATACAAAATTAATGTCTAAATTAGAGGAATTCTAAAATTCCTTAATAAACACATTAAATTTGTTGAATTTGAATACCTATCCATCTTCAAATTTTCTTAAATATTGATACAAACTTAATGGCTAAACTAGTATAATTCTAAAATTTCTTAAATTAACGCCTGAATTAGTGCAAAATTAATGCCTAAATTTGTGGAAGGGATATCAATCAAAACGTTTTAAAATTTTGCAATGTTTAATTACGGAAATAATCTCGACATGAAGTTACCTTTTAACCCATTATAAGTTAAAATGACACTTTTCTCTTTATTGATCAACGGTTAAAGTTCTTTTATTTTTAATAAAATTAAGTACCGTATTATTTCTCTTAGATATAATAGGACTAAACATCTTAACCCAGCTATAATATTTTGGATGGTGGTTAAGCTCAAAAGACTAAGAGGATTAAGCGTGCTAAAGTTAGAGTAGTTCTAGGATGGATGGCACTTTGAAAAGTGGGATGTCACAGTTGATATTATAGCCAATCATCACTTGAAAGTATGAGATAAGTCTCGGCCGGTTGGTTGACTACCGTTGTGGGTGGAGCGCGGCTCCTCACAAAGTCAGCTAAGGCTAACGAGATAAGTCTCACATCATCTGGTATTTATGAGTGTGGTTAAGCATGATGAGAACGTCAAGACTTAAAAGAAAAAAAAAATGTAACATCTCTAGAATTTAAAATAATTCTATATATTATATATAATATGGCTAAACCTCTTAATTCATGAGAAGTTAAACGTGTTGGAGCTAGAGTAATTCTAGGATGGGTGATCCTTGGAAAGTGAGTCGTCACGGTTAACTGACGATAGTTAATATGTAGGAATGAGTTTGTATATTTTGTAACTTTTGAAAGATGTATTTAATAATTAAAATTTTCAGAAATAAACCTGTAATTTAGAAACTATGTATAAATACACATGAATATATGAATATTTATGTTCCCCATAAGAAAAATGAGGAAAAAAAAGGGGGAAAATTAATTACCTCGTGGGCGAGGGAGTAGCAGGTGATCCCACAGGTGACGGTGTTAACACCCAGCAGCCGCCGTACATCGATGATCCTGTCCGTCGAAATCCCCTGTACCCGAAAAACCAAATCAACCGTCTGATCAAAAACTGACGGCCCCGATCGACCGACATCCCATCCTAAAAATTGCAAACCCTACCCATCAAATCCCCCAAAGTAGCAGGAAAAATGAGCACTTGCTTTTCTTTGGTGAAAATTGTACCAACACCCCCTCAACTATAGATAGTTGTGAAATTGACCCCTCAACTTTATGTTTTTTGAACTTTTGAAGTAACAATCATTAAGAATACAAATTTAATCAAATTTACTTGTGATTTCAACTGCAATTACTTTTCAGCAAAACAAAATTAAACTTACAATGGTTAGTAGCTAAAAATTTTAGTTATCTAACTAAAATAATCTAAATCAGAAAAATTAGAAGCTAAAGTGGTCACAATAATAGTAAAAATAAAAGTTAATTAGTATGCCTATTTCTATATAGACATATTAATTACTTTTGTTGTCCACTATAGGCCATTTTCAAACGGCCATTTGAATTTTTAATATGGTAATCATTAAAAATAGAAACTTAATCAAATTTACTTGTGATTTCAACTACAATTGCTTTTTTAGCAAAATAAAATTAAACTTAAATTCACTAGATTCGATAAAAAATTTACCTTGACTAAGTATAATAATATGAATCAGAAAAATTGGAAGTCGAAAAAGTGTCAATTAAAAAAAAAAAAAATAGAAGAAGCTAATTAATATGTCTATTTTTAAATAGCTTATAGTTTAGGGGTCTCCATAAAAGTTTACGAACCTTTTCATGTCCCAAACAAAGGGGAGTTCCATTGAATGCTACTACACTCAACAAGAGCGCTCAAGTCCATTAATGAAACAGTTGTTTTCATGTAAAAATGCATTGGGACCCCTCAACTATAGGCTGCTTATAAACCCCTCAACTTTAAACATTCTGATTAAGACCCAGTGGAAGTAGGTAATTTTAGCCCAATAATTTTATAGTTTTATCTAATTTAATAAATTTTAATTACTTTTTTAGTGAATGAAAGTAGATTGATTAATGGCCTACAGTTTGAGTTTAACCCAAAATTAGAGATTTTATCCATTTTTTTTTGGATAATTTCATCAAATTTAATAGTTATAATCATTTGTATCAAATAAAACTAGATTAATTAAATGATAATAGATAATTAACCCAAAAACTCAATAAATTTTTAGCTTTAATCAATCATAAAAATTCAAATTTAAAAAAAAAATAGTAGTTAAAGAAATCTCAATTGAAAAAAGAACTTTAATTTGCCTCCCTGTGGTTTCGCTCATTTTCACATTGCTATCTTGTGATTTAAAAAATTACACTTAACTAGCGTTTGAACTTTTTTTAAAAAAACTTCAAATATCCCCCTATGTTTTAGCACTTTCTCACTTTAGTATTCTGTGGTTTAAAGTGTATCACTTTAGTACCCTAAGATTTTATTTTTCTCTTTCTGTCAACACTTCCGTTAACTCTCCGTTAAAATATATAGAAGAAAACTTCAGATACTTTCATGTGGTTTATCAAATTTTTACTTTACTACCATGCGGTTTTAATTTTCTCACTGATTTAACGAAAATATTAAGAAAATGGATAACAGAAAAGGAAAAACAAAATCATAGAATACTAAAATGATACACTTTAAACTATAAGATACTAAAACAAAAAAGTGCTTAACCTCAGAGGTGATATTTGATGTTTTTCCAAATTATTTCGCTAACCACATAGCAGTTAAGTATAAATTTTTGAGCCACAGCGTGTCAAAGTAAAAGTAAGCTGAACCGCAGGATAGTTAAATATCACTTTTTGAACTACGGGGTGATAAAGTAAAGATAAGTTAAACCATAAAGGGGCAAATTAAAGTTCACCCTTAACTAATAAAAGTTGAGGGGCGTGATTCAAAATATTCTAAAGTCGAGGGGCTCTCCATACATTTCAATTTCGGTCACCGCAACTATTAAACCTACTGGGGTGACCAGATCCCACCTCGCGGGGAAAACATGGAGAGATTACGAATCCAAACCCGCTTTCGCGGATGCACCCATTCCTCGTCCTCGGCGGAGTACCGTAACGACCCCATATATTCTTATTCATATTCTTTCCATGTCCTTTTTTTATATATCTATATTTACATATGTGTCCTCTAAATACTCTTTGCGTTTTAGTCCCATAATCCTAATTATTTAATTAACTAATTATAATTACAATCATAATTAAATTATTTACTTAAACAGAAAGGGAGATAACATTACCTTTAGAACGACATGAGACTCGTCCGGGAGGTTTATTGTGATATCAATAGCTAAAGGGAGAACTACATACACACACAAAAAAAAAAAAAAAAAAATTAGTTACTTAATATTTAAATGTTATACAAATATAGTACAACAAAAAATGGAACAGTTTATATATATATACCTTTCTCTTCTCTCTTCTTCTCTCCCTTGGCCTTTCCGCGGCCGCCCCTCGGCGCCATTTCTCGCCGCCGACACGGCGCTGCGCGCTGAAAACCGGACACCTAACTGCGAATATATAATAACAGTAATAATAAAAAAAAAATTATGAAAATTTGGCAACAACAACAACAACAACAACAACACATTGAAATACCAACATAGCTTGAGCCACAAGTAAGTAACTTAATTTGAATTGGGAAAAAGACATGGAACCAATGAAGAGAAAGATACCCAGAGACATATATAGAAGGAATGAGATTTGGAGAGATTGATTACCCAATATGCTTACCACAAGATGAGATGAATAATAATATGTTGTTTGAGAATTGTTATTGGTTTTGGGTTCTTGTGTTTTAGAAACTCATTGGGAGAGGGGGGGTGGAAGTGGACATTGGGGATAGAAGGATAGAGGAAGAAGCAAGAGAGAGAGAGAGAGAGAGAGAGAGAGAAAGAGAGAGTGAGAGAGTGAGAGGGTGAGAGGAGGGGGGTGGGGGGTTTGGGGGGGTTGGGAGAGGAGGTGGGGTTGATAAGGGAGGAAGGGTGGAGATTGAATGGTCAGAGAGGATGTTGGCTGTATATAAGCAGAGTATAATTCTCACTTTTTTCTTTGCTATTTGTGAAATATGTATATATACTTGTTCATAATTATCTTCATGTATATATACAAAAATACAAATATCTATTGCATATAATTTTATTTTAATCTTTGCATATATAATATGAACTGACCTCATATGCTTTGAAAAGCACAAATCATTGATGCTTACGGTTTTCAGCCTTTGTATGAAGATTTATAGAGTTTAATAGGTGGTTGGTAGAATGGCATGATCTAAAGAGTGAAATTGGTCAAAGAGATAAATCTAATGGTGGAAAACTTGCAAGCACCAAGGGCTTGTTGCTTTTAAAAGCAAATAAAGCCGGACTCTATATAATAATATATACTTAAGTAAAAGCTTTCGTTTTGTGAAGAATATGACGGCATGCTGTTCATTAAACGCAATTACGAATAGATAATTGAGTTTTATAAATAAAAAAAGGGTCAATTATAAAAATCCTTTCTACACTTTGCTCCTTGTCTCAAATATCCATCTCCATAAAAAATTTAAACAATACTGATCATGCACTTTAGATCTGCCTCAAATAAGTTCTTTTGTTAGGATTTTTTGTTAATCTTAATGACCGCCTGCTTAAATAGTATATTTTCAAGTACATTCAAGCATACTTTTAAAAATCAAAACCTGAAAAGGAACCATAAAAATGCATTCATGTGTGCGAGAATTTAAGTATTTCGTACCAAATCATCTTTTGTTACATCATCACCGTTACCATTTCCGTCAAAAGTTAACGGAACGCCCAAATAATTGGACCTATTTAATACAAGACTAAAGTGTGAAATTAACATTGTTTAAATTTATTATGCAAGAAGATATTAGAAATACGGAGCAAAGTGCATGGCGATTTTTATAATTAAGGCTAAAAGAAACCCACATGGATAATAAGTCAATTTTAGCTAGTTGGATGAGTTTGATTTCTATCATTTTTTATTTTTTTTGACAAACAGTGAGTCATATGAAAACTAAATTAATGCATGGCGTAAAAGTTTCCTAAAAACAAATTTATATATTGAAGAAAGAGGGGCATAAAATAAACTTTAATAGACCATGGTTGGTAAAGAATAAAGTGTATAGTGAAGTGATTGATATCTATGTTCTTGGAAATTGGAAATATCCCAAATTTTGCCATATCTAATATGCTTTGTTATCCATGAAAATATGACCATCTTAAAGTAGTGAGTTAGGGGAATTGACTCTCTAGGATTAGTGAGTTACAGCCCTAATGAGAGGTTTATTTCCAAGCTTGAATGGGGCTATAGTGGGGAATAGGATTGTGCCCATATGTTAGAAATTCATGTATGATAATAATAATTAATAGTTCCAAACCAAAAGGGATAAATAAATAAATTAATTAATGATTAACATATGTTAATAGGCTTAATTAAGCTTTTAGATTATGTAGGTTCATCACATTTTTAAACTTAATTAGTGATAAACCTACCGGATGATCACGTGCCGATAACATCTGATAGAAATTATGTTTGAACAATCAAATAAAGCAAACATATTATTCTTACAGCTTTTATCTTTATTTTTTCATATGCAGATATTATATCGTGACCACAAAGAAAGAATCCATTTGCATTCAAATTAGAAGCGAAAAGTTATCAAGTTCCACAAACACACCAAACTCGCTCTACGAGAGCCCTGTAAAGTCAAGTTCACGTAACTTATAAAGAAGCAAATTGGGCTCAATATATGTTTAATTATACCGATCTAATATAATTTTCCCCTTAATTTTATTTTATTTTTATGATTAGGAGTCCAAAATGCGTCGACATCCACCACAAGTCTCAAATTTGATAAGGAGGGCCACTATGAACCGTTGAGATTTTGTCTTATAATTAACAATGGTGGCCTGGGGCGGTGGCTAATCAAATGCTAATGGATTCTCCACCCATAATAATACATAACAATTGTGGATTAGTATTTTTCTTTTATATATTATACACATCTCAACTATTGGTTTCAAAGAGTCATTGGTATATCTCTCCCCTCATAGAGTAGGCTTTTTCCTAATATATGTTATCTAAATAATTAATCTTGTGAGAGAGAATTAATTATTATTAGTGTTTGGTTTCTTACTTATTATTCTTGATAAGTTTGGATATGTAGTTGTTTAAGTGCTAGATTTAGAAGTTGGTGTAGTCATATTGAGAAAAGATACATACATAACTTTTAGGTAGCGTTTGGTTCGGGGTTAAAGAGGGGGTTAAGGGGGTTAACCCCCCTTTAACCCCAAACAAGAAATTGGGGGGGTGGGGTTTGTTAACCCCACCCCAAATGGGCTATCCCGGGATAGCCCATTTGGGGTGGGGTTAACAAACCCCACCCCCCCCCAGAATTGGGGTGGGATTAAAGTTAATCCCACCCCAATTTCATTTTTAATTTAAATATAAAATTTTAATTATAATTTTTTAATTTTTTTAAAATTTAAAATTTGTAATCTTAAAATTAATATTTTAAAATTTAAAATTTAAAATTTTAAATTTAAAATTTTAAATTTTAAATTTAATATTTCAAATTTAATATTTCAAATTTTAAATTTTAAATTTTAAAATTTAAATTTTAAATTTCAAATTTTAAAGTTCAAATTTCATTTCAAATTTCAAATTTAAAAAATTTAAAATTTCAAATTTCAAATTTTAAATTTTAAATTTGAAATTTTAACTTTTAAATTTGAAATTCCAAATTTTAAATTTTAAATTTCAAATTTCAAATTTCATTTAAAATTTAAAATTTAAAATTTTTTAAATTTAAAATTTAAAATTTAAAATTTAAAATTTAAAATTATTAATTATTAATTTTAATTATTTAATTTTAAATTTAATATTTTATATTTGAAATTTCAAAATTTATAATCTTAGAATATATATATTTTTTTTTAAATTTGAAATTTGAAATTTGAAATTTGAAATTTGAAATTTGAAATTATTATTTTTAATTATTTAAATTTTAAATTTGAAATTTTATATTTAAAATTTTATACTTGAATTTTTTAATTTTATAAAAGTTATCTATTTAAATTTGAAATTATAAATATAAAATAAAAAAATTTAAATTCAAATATAATAATTAGGGTCAAATCATTATTTTCTATTTATAATTACCCACTATTCTTCTTATTCCATCTAATCTATCCAAACACTATTTTTCTTAACCCCGGGAACAACTTAATTTTCATCCAAACGCAAAATTGGTCTATTCCAGGCTTAACCCTGAACTTAACCCTATCCCTGGAATAACCAATTCTTACTTAACCCCGAACCAAACGAAGCCTTAAGTATCAACCAAAGGAAGTGCCTAAACAAGGGGAAAAAACAAAAAAGTTGAAATGGACAAGGGACACTGCGAGAGTTTTAAAATTTAAAAATAAAAAACGAAGAGTAAAAAACTCCATAGTTTTTCATACAAAACAATACAAGCTATTTATTGAAAGAAATAAAGAGCCCTAGAACGCGTAAAGCGTTTGACAATAATACAACAGGAGTGTTCAAAAATTTGATGGGAATGATCTGAATCCCAAGAATTTGAATTTGAATTTCAACAGTAGCGGTCTTGGTAAGAACAGAATGACACATAGAATATCGATCATTTCTAGTTAGCATCAGAAAATAGCCCTATCCATCCAGAAAAAAAAAACAAAAAACAGAGTTGATATGGACGAAGGACATTGCTTGAGTTTTAAAATTTAAAAATAGAATATAAGAGTAGAAAACTCCATAGTTTTTCATATAAGTACTTTGATTTTTCACTTTTTCTAGTACCTTTTTGAAAATACGAAACAACATAAGCTATTTATTGCAAGAAATAAAGAGCTCTAGGACACATAAAGCATTTGATAATAATACAACAGGAGTGTTCGAAAATCTGATGGGAATGATCTGAATCCCAATAGTTAGAGCTTGAATTTCGATAGTGTTTGTATCGTGATTTTGATAACAGAACGACATATATAGAATATCCTTTCCAGTTAGCGTCAGAAAAGTCCCATTCATCCAAAGTAGATTTGGTGATGATCGAAGCTCTTTGAGCTTTACAATTGAATTGTTAACATTAAGTAGTTGTACCCACCTACTCTCTTCTGTCAAATGTAGATCTATTAAATAGAGTAATTTGTCACATCAACATGAATCATATTTGCCATAAAAGGAAAAAAACTTTGCTATGTGACAACTTGATGGAAGAACTTGTGAGAAACATATGAACTGAAGTGCAAAAGTAAAAGTCTTGGAATGGAAGTAAAAATAAAATAAAGATAAAGAAGATCAGGGACAATTTGTGAAATTAAAACTTTTTTTTTTATTAATGAGGAGATTGCACTGTCCAGTTACTAATTACCATTTTTTGAGTATGAAACTTGTGTTTGGATTAATAGATGGTCAAATTTTAGACCATAGGTAGTGCATTGCCGTTTCACCGCTTTCATTGAACAAGATTTTGTCAATACATTTGGAAAGAAAAAAATACCACATGAATATGTTTTACTAATTGTAGAAAATTACATGAAAATTACATGGAATACCTAATAGCCATAAGATATTTTACCCAATCAAAAAAAAAAAAACCATTAGAAATGTCAAACCCTAGGTAGGGGTGGAAACGAGCCGAGCTCGAGCGAGCTTGCCTCAGCTCAAGCTCGGCTTGAAATTAATTTCGAGCCTAAATTTAGGCTCAAGCTCGGCTTGAAATTAATTCGAGCCGAGCTCGAGCGAGCCTAATTTCGAGTCGAGCGAGCTCGAGCCCTAAACGAGCCGCTTGAAATTCTTAATATCATACAATCTATAGTTTAATTTTTATGAAACATTATCAAAAATTTGATTAAAAAAGTCTAATAATTCAACATACAAAATAAATGGATGAAATATGATATTATAATATTAAAAAAATTTAGAAAAAAATGACTTTGCGAGCAAGTGGGAGAGAGAGAGTAATTAGAGTGAGGTTTTGCTGATTTGGTTTTGTGGGCCAGCATATATGCCTAATAATCTAAACACTATAAACATATAATTAAAATACATAGTATGTATTATTATATATATTTAAAATATTATATATATATATTTTATAAGTGGTGCTACCCGTACATCCGTAAAGGGGTGTATAGGATACACCCACCCATCCAAGGGTGGGTGGGCTTTTACTTGTCACATCGATGTGACAGGCAGAAGCCCACCACCCTAGAATGCACGGGTGTATTCCATACACCACCTTTGAATGGATAGATTTTTTTCTTATTATATATATATATATATATATATATATATATATATATATATATATATATTAATATATATATATACATAGTCTAACTATGGTGCTTCCGGAAGTATAAAGGAATTGGTGCTTCCAAGATTTTAACTCTTGAATCTATCACTTTGAGCATTTCTAATCCTTTGATTAATATTGTTCCCCTAGAGGGACTACTAAATCCTAGGGGGAGCCACTATCATCCTAACCGTACAGTTCTGAATCCAAGGGTTAAAAAGTCAGAAGCATCAAGTCATTTATACTTCCGAAAGTATAGTAGTTATACTATATATATATATATATGAGTTGAGCTGGAATACTATTAATATTATTTGGGCTTTTTTGCTATCGATTTTTTAGCCGTTAGATCTACACTTTAATCAATTCTACCCTTTACATCATACTATTCAACCAACCACCCACTCAACCTTAGAAAAACCACCACTAAATCTTAGGGGACCATTATCATTTTAACCATACAATTTTTCATTCAAGGGTTAAAAACTCGATAGCAAAAGAGCCTAAATATCATCAATAGTATTCCAGCCCAATTATATATATATGTTTTCGAGCTTTTCGAGCCTAATTCGAGCGGGCCCAGTAATACTCAAGCTCGGCTAGAAATAAATTTCGAGCTTTTTTTTTTTGTTCAAGCTCGGCTCATTTAATTTCGAGCCGAGCTCGAGCGAGCCGAATTTCGAGCCGAACGCGAGCCGAACATGAGCCGGCTCGCTCATTTGCCAGCCCTAACCCTAGGGCCGTGTCAGGTATTATTGGCGATTTTTTTTATTTTTTTAAACACTAATTTTATATAATTTAATGTATTGAAGGAAAGATTTTTCTCTTGTTGTTATGGCTCGTTAGTGATGGATGACAACCTATGTAAGAAAATTTTGAAGCAAAAAAGAGTCGTTGCCAAGATTTTATTTTGTTGTCAGATAAATTCTTTGGATGTAAAAATTATAAACAATCCACCATCTCTTTTCATAGTAATTTTATAGAAAACTAAAAAAGGACAATTATGATATTCCAATAATCCATATCGAATAATATAAAAGAGTGTGAGAGGCTTATATATGATATTCCAATAATTGGGCTTAATTATTTTGGGTCGGTGTTTTGAGACCAACGATTTATTAGTGGAAGTGGGCTTGGTCATTACAGTCGGTATTAAAACTGATTCATCTGCCCGAAGTATTAGATGACCCTCACATGGCCTGATTATCTTAGACTATATATGTTGTTGGGCTGACGAGAACGTTAGGACCTAAAATCGGAGACGGTCCCAATATCTCAATCCAACAGGTTGGAGAAGGGGGACAAAAATTTGGTGGACATAGTTCCCAAACATAATAGTTTGGGGATTGTCCGGATCGGCGCCATGTGGCAAGCTGTACCTATCTCAACCGTCCAAAAAAATAAAATTTTCAAATATTTTAATTCAGTAAAAATATCTTCTTTTTTTTACGGTTGAGATGGGTGCGGCTTGCCGTATGGCGCCGATCCGGACAATCCCCAAACTATTATGTTTGGGGACCATGTCCACCAAATTTTTGACCGGAGAAGGGTGGGAGAGTACGTGATATCCTAAATAATAGGGGAGAGTGTGAGAGAGAGGGGTGATATCCCAATAATTCTACATAAAATAATGTGGGTGGGTGTGAGGGCTTACATGTGATTGTGATGAGCGCATTTGAACTAGTAACTTAAGCGTAAATATTTTGAGCCGGTGGTTTGGACCCAACAAATTGTTAGTGCCAGTGGTTCGGAGCGTTACAATAACAATACTAAAAAACGCAAACTTTTTACTTATTCATCCTTAGAGCTAGGGATGAGCACGATTCGGTTAAAACTGAATTATCAAACTGCACCGATCTAATTCGGTCAAAACATTTTCGATTTGACCAAGTTTTTAATTTAAACGGTTCAATTCAACCCAATTTTTGATTTTTGGTGTTCGGTTGGAACGCCTTATTTGGAACCCGAACCAACCGAATTAACCGATAAAATAAGTCAAAATATTCTTTTAGGCTGAAAATTTGAACTATATGTTATTTTTAAAAATATCTTTAAAAAACAAAATAAAATTTCCTATTTAGTCTATCAAAATTTCTACTATTATTTCCTCATAATTTTTTCAATATAAATTAAATTCACATATAAATAATTTGAATTCGTTAAACCGACGAATGTAAATTGTTGGCTATATAATAATTCTGAAGGCCCGTTTTACAAAGATTCAAACCGATCAAACCGGACCAAAAAATTTTGGTTCAGTTGATTTTTCGGTTTGGAGTAATAGTTCGATCGGTTCTGTTCAGAAAACTGCAAAATCAAAAAATTACGGTCCTCCATTCTACTAAAAACCGACCAGGCCGATCCAACACTCTTCCCTACTTTGGACTGGATAAAACCAAGAGTTAGCACATATGGTATGAATACATTTTTTCTGTTATAAAGTCTACTATTCGAGTTGTTTTTTTTAAAAAAAATTACGAAATAAGTTTAATTTAATTTTATATTTACAACTTTTATTTAGTTTGTTGACTAGAAAAATCCTTACTGTTCCCTTTACTTGAAAAATCAAATCATCTTAGTAATGAGGAGGAGGAAGAAAAAGAAGAAAAACAAATGAGAAAATAAAAAATATATATATATATCTGTGCAAATTTTCTTTTGGCCAATTTGCATAAAAAATCTACAAGTTTTGAGCTTCTGCAAAACTGGGCCACTTTTTTCGATTTTGTAGATTCTGGCCGGATTTTCAACAAACTAACCAAAATACCCTTATTCCTTTCTCTCTCTTCTTTTTTTTTCCTTCGCGCTTTTTTTTTTCTCTCTGATCCTCATCGCCTCCTCCACCGCCTCCGCGGCCCTTGGCAGGGCGACGTCACATCCTCTTCCTCCATCTCCTCCTCCCCGGCGCCGGCGGCCCTCGGCGACGGTAACGAGGGCGGCACCGCCTCCACTTCTTCCGCCTTCGCCTCCGCCTGCGCCGGAGAAAGAGAAGGATAACTCGAAACGGGCCCGAGTGAGGGCGGAGCGGACGGAGGCAACGAGGTCGTTGCCAAGGAGGTGCTCGCCGCCCGTGAGGGTGAGGAAAAAAGACGCGCCCATCTCCAATGCGCGAACAAAGATGCAGAGGGTAGAAAAAAACAAGAATAAAAAAATAAAAAAATTTCTCTTTGAAAGACCATTATATATCATTGCTGCTACCGAAAAGTCTTAGAATTAGAGAAAAAGGATGAAGAAGATGAATGTTGCACTGTTAATATAAAATTGCACTGTTATACAAAAAAATTGCACTGTTTAATATGAACGTTGCACTCTTTGAGGTGATGAGGTCGTTTCCGTGTTTTGGGGCTCTGATGCGTCGCGCGGGGTAGAGAGGCTCGCGTTGGTGAGGATGGGGTTCGGAGGGGGAGGGGGAGGGGGAGGGGGAGGAGGGGGTCAAGGGAAGAGGAGGAAGAAGAAGAAGATGAGGCGATGAGGGTCTGAGAATAGTGCAATTTTTTCTGAAACAGTGTAATTTTTGTCGAAAGAGTGTAACTTTTATTTCAAAGAGTGTAATTTTTATCTCAAAGAGTACAACGTTCATATTAAACAGTGTAATTTTCTTGTATAACAGTGTAATTTTATATTAACAGTGCAACCTTCATCTTCTTCTTCCTTTTTCTCTAATTCTAAGGCTTTTCGGTAGCAGCAATGATATATAATGGTCTTTCAAAGAGAAAAAAATTTTATTTTTTTTTATTCTTATTTTTTTTCTACCCTCTGCATCTTTGTTCGCGCATTGGAGATGGGTGCGTCTTTTTTTCTCACCCTCACGGGCGGCGAGCACCTCCTTGACAACGACCTCGTTGCCTCCGTCCGCTCCGCCCTCACCCGGGCGCGCTTCGAGTTCTCCTTTTCCTTCTCCGGCGCCGGCGGAGGCGGAAGAAGTGGAGGCGGCGCCGCGCTCGTTACCGTCGCCGAGGGCCGCCGGCGCCGGCGGAGGAGGAGATGGAGGAAGTGGATGTGGCGTCGCCCTCGTTACCGTCGCCGAGGGCCGCGGAGGCGGTGGAGAAGGCGATGAGGATCAGAGAGAAAAAGAAGTGCGAAGGAAAAAAAAAAAAAAAAAAAAAAAAAGAGAGAGAGAGAGAGAGAAAGGAATAAGGGTATTTTGGTCAGTTTGTTGAAAATCCGGCCCGAATCTGCAAAATCGAAAAAAGTGGCCCAGTTTTGCAAAAGCTAAAAACTTGTAGATTTTTTATACAAATTGGCCTTTTCTTTTTTATTGTGACCTGATAAATATATATATTACTTCACCATGCATCTTGACAGATCGACACTACACTTTGTCTTCTTTCACTACGCTAATCTTGCATTTTCCCTCACGTGTGTCGACATATCGACCTTGTTTGGTTTCTAAAAGCTTTGCATTTTTATAAATTTTAAATCTAAACTAAATTTGACTCTTATGAAGGTATAAGAAGGTGCGGCGGTCACGACTCGAGCAGAAAGCATTTGATTCGCGATATCCAGCTCACCAATGATGCATGCAATTTATTCTGAAATTTTTTGGGATTGCTTATACATTCAATCCACTGTCTTGAATTCATAAAAGTACCTCACAAAAAATGGAACCCATATATGTGAGACTTAAAGGCTTCTATCCTTGTAGCAGTTTCATGCACTCAAACATGAATAAAAGTAACTAACCAGCTTCTACATGTACAAAATATTCTGGTTGAGGCAAATATAACAAACATATCCACTTACTATATACAATGAAAATGTACTTGTTTGTGTTCATGGCCAAAATTGATCCAATACAAAAAGATGGCTCTCTTGATGACAAGCTCACTCCTTTAGCCCAAGTTTTCTTCTTCTCCTCCTCCTCCTCTGGAGTTAGTTCTGTTAAAGGGCTTGAATCTAATACTAGTTAAGCTAATTCTCAATTCGTTGCAAAGAGTTATACTTAAACAAATAAAACTCAATAACAATACCAAACAAGGCCTTACGTTCCAAAAATTGTTTATTTTGATGAAAGTGGTGTAAAGTTATAAAATTGACTTACCCTTTTACCTTTTTTCTTTTGAGAGAGAAGTAGCAAAGTTATCTGTTTCATTTATTAAAATTTATCCGTTAATTTGGTGCAAGTAACTTCACACATTTTCACTTTGAAGTTACTTGGATTGAATTATAACCACAGAAAGATAACTTTAAATTAGATGCACTAAATCTAGCCATTAAATTTTGACTTCTACTGTTGTGCTTTTCGAAGAAACAAAACAACCGAATGAAAATGGTACAACTAATGACTTTCTCTAAGGCGACTTTCTCTAGTGCTCCTTTTGTATAGAGAGAAAAAAAAAAAAAAAAAAAAAGGGTTAAAATTTGTCTCATTGGTTCGAAACTTGAGGAGAGAAAAGAAGATAAAAGGAGAGCAGTAGATCGTATTTCATAACAGTCCTTTTTTTTCTCTGAAAGTGGAGAAAAACGATCAGAAAATTATTAACTCTTCTTTTCTTCTCTTATTACAAATAGGGATGCCAATAGGTCGGATTCGTGGCCGGTTTTCAAAAATCTGAATCTGAACTCGATAACTAAAGTCGCAACCTCCATCCGAATCCGAACCTGACGAATTTTGAAAATTCATATCCGAAACGGAACCCAACCTAAAAACCCAACCGAAATAATTATTTCTCTTTATCATATTTCAAAATATATTATATTAAAAATCTAGATTTTTATAAATTTAAATATCCATATGTATTATATAATGTAAAATTATTCGGGTTCGGGTCGGATTGGATACAGACAAAATTTATACCCGAATCCAAATTCATCGAGTTTTTATTTTTTATACCCACACGTGACGCAACGCCCCACTTTCCAGGAGGTCACCATCCTATAACTACTCTAGCCCTAACATGCTTAACTCCCTTAATCTCTTGGGTCTGGCCACCATTCAAAATGATATAGCTGGGTTAAGAGGTTTAGCCTTATTATATCTTATATATAGTGTTATTCCAAATTCTGTAGTCGTCACATTCATTTCTCCTTTAAGCCCTGACGTCTTAGTCAGGCTCAAGCATACTCACAAAGTATCAGGCGATGTGAGACTCATGTCGTTAGCCGTAGCTGACCATGTGGGGAGTCGTGTTCCCCTCTTTAAACCATGACGTCTTCATCAGGCTCAAGTACTCTCACAAGTATCAGACAATGTGTAACTTTTCTTGCTAGCCTTAGCTGACCTTGTGGGAATCTGCACTCCACCCACAACGGTCGTCAGCCGAGGAGCTGTGCTCTACCCGCTGTATGACCCTTGCTCAATCGAGACTCATCTTACTTCCGACTGGTGATTGGCTCTGATACCAACCGTGACGTCCTATTTTCCAGGGAGGTCATCCATCCTAGAACTATTCTAGCCTTAGCACTTTTAACTCTCTTAACCTCTTAGGCGTATTCACCGTTCAAAATCCTATAGCAAAGTTAAGAGGTTTAGTCCTATTATATCTTATATATAGTACTATTCCAAATTCTGGGGGTTCACACTATATCCGAAATTTTAGCGATTTAGTATCGGGTAAACCTGAATTGTTCAAATTCGCATTCAGATAAAATTTCAAAGGTTTGTACCCATTGACATCCTTAATTACAAATAATAGAAGAGAAAATTACGTTCTCTTCCTTTCTCTTAAGTAATTTTTTCTACTTATGTTGAAATAAACAGCAGCATTTTTACTTTTTTTTCTTTATAATTTTTTCAAGTAATTTTCATTCATCCATCTCATTCTTAATTAATGTTCTCTCTCTTTTTCTTATGCTTATGTATGCATCCCATCCCAACTAGTTAATTTGAGTTGACAATATGGAACACTTCTGTATAAGTCTTGCATGTCCACATCGGGCACCCCTTAAACACGTGCTCAATACGAGTCATAGCGCATACAATTAAAAAAAATATTTTATTTATTTTATTTATTTATGCATATATAATATAAGATGATAATATTTTAATTTTTTGATGAATGCGTACAAATATTTTTAGATAATATAAACAAATTATATATGGTAAAAAATAATTCTTAAAATATATGAACTATCAGTAAAAATTCTATTAACTTTTATTTTTATGAAAAATATAACAATATTTTACCAAAATTAACACTTTATATATAATAAATAGGCTAAATTACAGAAAACCCCCCTGTCAATACCCGCTTTTTCACTTTCCCTCCCTATCATTTAAAAACCTACACTTTACCCCCTTGTAAAATAAAAAATGTACACTTTGCCCCCTGCCGTCAGTGTTCCGTTAGGGTTCCGTTAATAAAATATTATTATATATATTTTTATACCCAAAATACCCTCGAGTCTCCATCTCCTTCCTCCTCTCCGACTTCTTCCTCCACCTCGGCGCCGACCTCACCGTCCCCCGCCTCGCCGTCGGCGTCCTCCGCCAGCACGGCTTCCCCGTCCCCGTCCCCGTCCCCGTCCCACTCCTCCTCCGCCACAGCAGAGGCGGCGCCACCGCTCGCGGTGGAGGAGGCGCGGCAGAGGCGGCGGCGGCGGCGGAGGAGGACGACGAAGAAGGAGAGGAGGTGGAGGAAGAGGGCCGCGGCGAGGAGGAGGGATGCTGCGAGGTGGTGGTGGCGGAGGAGGGGTCGGGGGAGCGCGGGAGGGAGAGGGTGAGGCATGAAGGGCGGAGGGTGGAGGGGTATTTTGGTCATTTTGCCATCAAAGTTAACACTGTACCCTCCTGTGTACATTTTTTATTTTACAAGGGGGCAAAGTGTAGGTTTTTAAATGATAGGAGGGAAAAGTGAAAAAGCGGGTATTGACAGGGGAATTTTCTGTAATTTAGCCTAATAAATATATATTATTATATTAATAATATTATAGTTTATTAGCGGTGTCAATACTGTGTCTGTATTCTAATTGTTTGGAAACTGCCGAGTCACCATATCTGAATCTTGTCGTGTTTCGTATTCCGTATCAGTATCCGTCACGCTTAGCAGATAACTAAAAAATGAGAGGATCACAAGAACTGACATGTTTTAAAGAACACACACATAGATGGTCAAGTTCAATGTAAACTTCTTTTGATCTCTATTGGATGATGTTGTGGCAAAAGAGGCCCCCTTTGTCTCAGTTTATTCACAACACTACCAAGATAGTCAAAGATCAAGGATAAATCAAGGATTTAAGTGCCCATCGGCACGGACCGTATCCACCGTGTCGTATCGTGCCAACAAAATATCGGCACGATATAGTCTTTGTGCCAATGGCACAACTTAAAACTCTATATTCTTTAAATTAATCAATAATTTTTTCAATAAAATTCAAAAGATTTAATAAAGATACATAATAAGCAATTAGAGTATGTTGTTGCTAAAGAAAATAAATATTTCATGCCATTATGTGTCGGCACACATGTATTTTTTGTGACCGGCACGCATCGGCACCGTTCGGCTCGCACCGTGCCGTACCGTGCCGGCAAGTTTACGGCACAACCCCGTGCCACGGCACTTAAATCCTTGGAATAAATAGTCACTTTTGCTTCCACTTTGTCCCCCTAATTATTGACTAAATTATAAAAAAACTTTCTCGTACTTTAAACCCATGTCTTAATTACTCATGTATTAAAAATTGAATCAATTATCTTCCAATACTTTGCAATTGCATCAAATAGGTCTAGCTATTTAGAATAATTATTAAATTCAGCTTCAAAACTTTGTCAAAGTAAGTTTACAGATAAAATTACTCAAAAATAATATAATAGAATCATATAAATAGATGTTTAGAGATGAGATAATGTAATATGATAATTTGTTTTAGTGAAGTTTTACAACTAATTAGTCAATTTTTTAAATTTTTGGATATATTTGAGATGGTGGTAAAGTGCATAAAGATAATTGAGACAACGGCTAAAGTGCAAGAGGTTTTTTATAATTGAGCCTTAAGTATTAACCAATTCAAAAAGAACTTTTGGTTTTTAGTTACGGAATGTTTAGAAGATTTCAAAAAAGTTTGAATATATAATAAGTAAGGATAATATTTGCTGCATGTTTATTATCACGAATTTTGAGATAACTTTTATTCAGAAGTCAAATGTTTGAGAAAATGAAAATAAAATATTTAGCTAGAGGGATGTTGGCATTCGGTCAAACCGAATCGAATGTACCCCGGATCGGACAGGATTCGACGATTATTATGTTGTCTAATTGGATTAAATTTTATCTTACTTTTAATTTAGAAAGCTAATTAAAGATACTTGTTAGTAATGTTAGGATAACTAACAATAAACAAATTTGTGTCATATTTTTAGCTAAGTTCATTTTTGAACAGAAAAATGAACGAAGTGGATAGCATGCTACTTTCTCTCAAAATAAAAAACTAAACCAATTTGGCCTAATCTTTTATTCATTTTTTCAGTATGGCGGAAAATCTTATAAATATACTGGCGATTCTCTCATAAATATACAATAAGATATACAAGAGACCTAAGAAAATTTTTAGAAAATTGTGAAAATTCGTGAGAAATTTTAGAGTCATATTGTGAGAGAGAGAATCCACATCCTCCATTAATTTTGTTGCTTTTAGAGAGTTTTGAATGGTGGAATATACACCTAACTCATTCGTAACTTGGTCTACCGCGAGTTTGCAGCATTAGAAGACCTTCATCGATGATCTGAGGACATGTGAATCAACCTCTACGATTTGAAACGATCGCATTCGAAGAAAGCTAGCGCGAGTTGCTTCCGCAAAAGTTACAAACAAATACTTCCGTTGCGTTCTACAAGTGACATGGTAAAATAGTCTTCCGAGTTCTAAAACCCATAATTTTGAATTTTGAATTGCGTCTTGCCTCAAAAAAAAAAAAATTACTTGAAAATTTTCAACAAAAAAGCTAACAATGTGAGACAGAGGATGCATTAACAAACTACAAATAAAAGTAAACAAACTTGAACTATCCATCAATCTTGAAATGAGAACTCTCAGTAACCCCATTACTAACTTAGGATCAATTTGAGAATCCCTATACAAATAAAGCAAAATTAAGTTTGATGGCTATTATTGAATATTTATAATTATTTTTAAAATTTTGTTAAATTCTTAAAAAGTGCTTGTGCTTGAGCTTTATATTTCCATATCCATAACCTAACACAAGAAAACCATAATAAATAGGGCATGCAATTCCTTATAAATATATAATTTGCCTTGTCAATTACATAGATTTGTTGAAGGAAGCAAAGAAGCTGACCAAATTACTTCATATGTACTTCATGAAATAGAGAGTAATAGATAATGACAAATGTGGGGGCATAATCACATCTACCACAACTTTGTGAGCCACATATATATATATATACTCTTCTATCTATCTAGAGGCCCCTCGATAGGCTAAGTTGAGGAAAAGATTTTTTTTTTTTTTTTTTTTGTAACAATTGTACGCACAGGATATATCATAAACTAATTTTATTGTGTCAGTAAGATAACAAGTAGTACAAGTATATTTTTATATATACTTGTGTCTAACGTGAAAGATATATACTGATTGGATGTTGTTATCTTCATATAAAATAACTGTGATAGAGAATTTTTTTGTCAAGGGATAGATAGATCTCGCCTATCACACGGTTTATAAGGTAGCTCACTCAATACTCTTATATGATTAATTTTTTATGATTAAATTCTCAAGAACTAAAAAAAAAAGCGCACCCTTCTTCCCAAATAGTAATATAAACCAAATTACCATTAATTTAATTTGTTAAAAAACTAATTTACGTTAACAAAAAAACTCATTTAAGAAAACTTTACAAACTAATTTGTGCATGACACATCAGCACACCAGCACACCAGCACACAAGTATCTTTTTCTGAATATATGTCAACTTATACGAACCCACCAACTACGCTTTTCTCATTTGGTTGATTGTTTCATTCTTCTAATATAGAAAACTCCTTTTGTGCCTATGATTGAACCCACTTAGGCCATGTTTGGATGCGCAGTAAAAAAATTTCATGGAGTCTAAATACCATAGTATTGCTTCGGATGAAATGTGGAATCATGTAACTCCAAAGAAATTTCATGGGTTCATTTTAAAAGCCGTTTGGATACAAATTATACAATTCCATAAGATTTCTCAATATCTTTAAAAAATTAGCCATTAGAAACGTTAAATTTAAATTATTAGCTATTTGGATTCACATAGTACGAATTCAAAAGCTTTGAAATTTAAAATTTAAAATTTGAAATTTAAAATTTGAAATTTAAAATTTGAAATTTAAAATTTGAAATTTAAAATTTAAAATTTGAAATAAAAAATTTCAAATTTCAAATTTCAAATTTCAAATTTTAAATTTTAAATTTTAGATTTAAATTTTAAATTCAAAAATTAAATCTAAAATATAAAAAAAAAAAAGTTATAATTCCAAATTTTAAAATTTGAAATTTGAAATTTCGAATTTCGAATTTAAAATTTAAAATTTAAAATTTTAAATTTCAAATTTCAAATTTCAAATTTTAAAATTTAAATTTTAAATTTTAAATTTTAAATTTTAAATTTTAAATTTTAAATTTTAAATTTTAAATTTTAAATTCAAAAATTAAATCTAAATTTTAAAAAAAAATTAAAAGTTATAATTCCAAATTTTAAAATTTAAAATTTGAAATTAAAAATTCAAAATTTAAAATTTGAATTTGAATTATAAAATTTTTAAATTTAAAATTTAAATTTAAAATTTAAATTTAAAATTAAATTTTGAAATTTAAAATTTAAATTTTGAATTTTGAATTTTAAATTAAAAATTAAAAATTTAAATTTTGAATTTTGAATTTTGAATTTCAAAATTTAAAATTTGAATTTAAAAATTTAAATTAAAATCAAAAATTTAAAATTTAAAATTTGACATTTAATTTAAAATTTAAAAATTTAAATTTTTGATATTTAAAATTTAAAATTTAAATTTTGAAATTTAAAACTTAATACATTTTGGGTTGAGAGAGCTAGCCCAATAATGATGGAATTTTTTTTCTTTGGTTGGATTGGATTATAAGTTTACTCTATTTTTTGGAGTATAGTATAACTATACTCTAAAAATTACTCCATTTTTTTTTCTTCCAAACGTTTCGCAGGAAAAATTTTCTACGGGCGTAGCATAGTTTAACTATGCTACGTTTTTAGGTCCATCCAAACGGAACCTTATTGGGCGAGAGGATAAAATAGTTTTCCATTCTTTTTGCTGCTCTTACATCGAAAAGATATAAATAATAGAATTGCCCACTTATACGTACTGAAAGTTAAGTTCATGTATTTCGCTTACGCGGAAACAAACCCCATCTTCAAGAAGGTGGTGGAAAGAGTGCAACCAAGAACTGAACCTACCCCAGGTGTGTGGGGGGGGAAAAAAGGAGGTAAAACACGCAAATGTTGAAGTGGCCTCCACTCCCTCTTCCCTGTGTCTCTCTACGTGCACTCTTAGTCCAAAATGGAGAGAGAGAGAGACAGGGCCACATTAATGTAGCGTGACCTCCATTCTCACCATGAATTTTCTTTTTCTTTTTCTTTTTGTTTTTTCTTTCCGAGTTTAATACGTGTGGACTCCATTCGTTCAAAGTGTTCTTTGAACTTATCAACTTAATTTTGACATTGGACTTTTTTTTTCTGGAAGATTAAAAAAAAAAAAAAAAAAAAAAAAAAGCTGTAGAAATTAAGGCATGTTTGGTTTCAAGGATTTGAGACTTGGAATTAGAATCGGAATAAATCGTTCTCATTGTTAGTGTTTCGATTGAAGAATTAGCATTCCGATTTTCATTTCTAGGAAAGTTTGAATCTCTCGTAGTGACAATTTTGATTCCGAAGTGATTGAGAAAAAAAAAAATTCACGAATAATTATTTAAGTTTATGTATAAATCTAAATATAAATTTCATTAGATTCAAATTATTTTCATAATTATTTCATATTTGAATTTAAAATATAATTTAAAATTGTAATATATATATTAAAAAAAATAAAAAACATTAATATTATTAATTATATATATTAAATATTTTTTATTAAATATTTTAATTCAAATACAACTTTTAATGCATTCTCTATGTACCGCATAGGCACGGACCCAACTCCACATAGAATTTCGAGCTATAAACGAGCCGGCTCGGAATCGAACAATTCCGAGCCAAATTCGAACAAAGCTTGAAATTAACTATAAAAAAAAAAACTATTTCGAGCTGCTCGAATTCGTCTCCATTTAAATTTCGAGCGGCTCGAATTCGTCTCCATTTAAATTTCGAGCCGAACTTGAACATGCCTTATTCTGGCTCGAAATTAATTCGAGCCGGCCCGAATTCGGCTCGAATCTAATACGAGCCGAATTCGAGCAAGCCCGCGCTCGCTCGTGTTCGGCTCGTTTGCACCCCTATTTAGAAGTGGGCAGAGATAGATTGTAGAGAAGAATATATAGCATATATCCCGCGATAAGAAGAGCTATTGCATTCAATAGAATTACAGTCCATATGGTGCTAACGCTTAAATTTAAGGGTTAATTTCATACAGCTCCCTATAAACATATCAAATAGCAAATATATTTCTACAAAGTTTAATTTTTTATATTTATTCTTGCGAAAGTCCAGTAATATTCATATTTGTTCTTCTGGTTTGTTACCGATAGAACACTGTTTATTTTTTAACAAAAGATAAGTGAAATAATATTTTTGTCATTATAAATATGTCCCTCCAAAAACCTCAACTGTTAAAATTATGCGGAAATGTCCTTCCAAAAATCTCCAACGGTCATTTTCTTCCTTTCTATCATCACAAATAATATAAGAGGGGTAAAAAGATCAATTTACCTCATTCACTAATCAGGGATAAATATTTTACCTATGGTTAACTATATTTTTCAAACGAAGCCTAACAGTAGGGATATATTTAAAAATATTATGACTTTTGCAGGGATAAATATAAAAAATTAAATTTTGTAGGAATATATCTGCTATTAGATATGTTTATAGGGAGCTGTATGTAATTAGCCATAAATTTAAATAGATAAAAATGTATAGAACTTAGCTGAAGTATAGAGCATTTTGATTTGACTATCCAATCTTACAAAATTTTAATTTTAGTATCCAACTTTTTAATTTATTTGATTTAATTCATTTGATGACTCTTCCGATGCAAATTTAAGCTAATTGATTGTTTTAATGAATTTATAGTTGCATGAATTAAATAAAATATACTAGTTAAATTCGTCAAGATAAAGGCTCATTCAAATTTTAAAATTAAAGAGTCATTAACTTGCTCAAATTCAATAAATTAAAAGGTTAAGTAGAAAAATCAAAATTTTTAACTGTTAGATAGTCAGATCAAAATGGATGATAGTTGAGGTAAGTTTTATACATTTTTACCATTTAAATTTTCCACAGTAGGAGAATTCTTTTATATTGTAATTTATCTTATCATACACCCTAACATCCTCGTGAGGCTCACTCCCTTATATAATTTAGAAACTACTTGGTTCTGTTGGTTTAAATGGGCCAGCATCCTGTCCTGTGGCGGGAGGTCATGTTGGGCCGAGTCATGTTCGAAATGGCGTGAGGCTGGGTGAATCGAGTCATGTTCGAAGTGGCGTGAGGCTGGTGGGGCCGAGTCACAATCGAGACCCGTGGGCGCTGTATCTGTACGCTTTAAGTGAATTGGTTGCGTATTTCTAACAGCTCGAGCTTTTGGGATTAATGGTTAACGCCAACGATCCGACAGGTTCAAGATTTAGAATATTCCGAGAATGTTTTATATTTGGAATGGTAAGTTTGTTGCTAGCTTATCGTATCGCTTTAGTTAGGAGGTTGTTAAGAAGTTGTATTATTGATACTCACCAAGTATGGAAATGAGATACCTTCCAACCCACACCAGAGAGACTCTTAGAATTATTATATTTTTTATAAGACGTAGCCCATCAACAAACATTTGTCTCTAAAGCCAATTGTAACAACCCAACCTACTAAACTAAAGATTTGTTGGGCCCAATGCATTAGTCCAAATAACATAAACTTATTTGTATATGAGTGGACACACAATCATTTCTAAGCCTCCACACTGACCGTCCCTAGTGCAAGTGGCAAAGGTCTTGGTGGTTGGTATCCGAGGTTTCAAATTTGAATCCTAATTGATTCACATTTTCAGCTAAGTTTATTTCTAAAAAAAATAAACGAAGCGGATAGCATACTATCTTTCTCTCTCAAAAAAAAAAAAAAAAAAAAAAAAAAAAAAAAAAAAAAAAAAAAAAAAAAAAACTTTGTTCCCCACCCAATTGAAATCAAATGGTCGACCTCCCTACAATTGTGCGTGGGAGCTTAGGTGATCTTGTGACTTCGGTACTAAAACAAATGAACATTAACGGCTCAGAGTCACAATTACAATATTCCAAATCCTAAAAACCAAACAGGACCTTGAGCGTTGTTTGGTAAAATTGAATTCAGCTGACTAACAATCACGTCAATCCTAGTACTCCTAATTAGGGGTGTCAACGAGCCGAACGCGAGCGAGCCGAACACGAGTTGGCTCATTTAAGTATCGAGACAAAAAATTCGGCTCGTGTCCGAACACGAGCTGGCTCAGAAACAATAAGTTAAAATGATTAGAAAGGATATGTATATATATAGAAAATAAATTTATGAGATCTTATCCATTAGACTTTGATCTAATGATTGAAATTTTATATATAAATTGACTTTTTATAATTAAGTTGGGCTTTAATTTGGGCTAAAAATTAAATAAGGCCTTTTTGCATAAAAAATCCACTAATTTTGGGCTTTTGCAAAATTGGCCTGCATTTTTCGATTTTGCAGATTCGGCCCGGATTTTCAGCAAACTGACCAAAATACCCTTCTTACTTTTTCTCACTCCTCTTTTTTTCTCTCTCCTCTTTTTTTTTCTCTCTCCTTTTTTTTTTCTCGCTCTTTTTTTTTCTCTCCGAACGGCGGAGGCGGAGGTGGAAACGGCCCGCCTCTCGCCCTCGCCCGCGCACCCCCACCCTCCTCGCCTCCGACCCCGCCGAGGCCGTGCTTCGCCGCGACTCTTTTTTTTTCCTCTCCGATCCTCCTCCACCCGCCGTCCACGCCGCCACCACCGGCGACGAAAAAGAAGTGCTTCTTGGGGACGAGAAGCACGCCGACGAGGGAGGGAAAAAATATAGTTACACTCCGGCGAGGGCGATGGGTCGTGACAAAAAAAATTGTAAAAATAAAAATTGTTTCTGAAAAGAATAAAAAATAGAGAAAAATAAAGAAGATGATGAAATTGCACTGTTAAAAAAAATTACACTGTTTTAAAAAATATTTACACTGTTTTAATAAATGTTGCACTATTTTAAAAAAAAATTACACTCTTTTGAGATAAATTTACACTCTTTAGACCAAATTACACTATTTAGAATAATGCTGCACCATTTTTTTCTCTACTTCTTTCTTGTTCCTCCATTCTCCATCCTCATCCCCTTCTCTCTCTTTTCTCACACTCCAAAATAATTTTTTGAACCGATGCGGTCGAAGCCGGAGAAGGAGGAGCGGCCATAGTCGTGGGGGTGGAAGAGGTAAACGGAGAGGAGGGAGAGGGAGGCGTCGGAGGTGGCGCGCGGGGCGGTGGTGGGCGCGCGCAGAGGGCGCGGCGAGCGCAGGGGGCGCGGGCGCCGGTGGGAGCGCAGGCGCGGTCCCCCTGCGCCCTCTCCCCTCCGCACCCGGGACGCGCCCCCTAGGGGCGCGTGCGCGGGCGCAGGGGGCGCCCCCTGGGGGCGCGTGCGCAGGGGGCGCATGGAGCGCCCCCTGCGCCCACCGGGGGGGAGTGCGGGGGCCCAGGCCCGGGCCCGGGCGGGCGGGCGCAGGGGCGGGGGCCCGGACCCGGGCGGGCGGGCGCGGGGGCGCGTCCCCTGCGCCCCCCGCGCGCCGCGCCCTCGCCTCCGACGCCCTGCGCCCAACGCGCCACGCGCCCGCGCCCGCGCCCGCGCCCCGCCGCGCCCTCGTCGTCGTCGACGCGCTGCTCCCCTCCTCCCCTCTCCCTTCTTTCCGTTTATCTCTTCACCCCGCCGCGCCCTCGCCGCCGACGCCCTACTCCCGCTCGCCTTCGAGGTCCTTACCCGCGGAAAGATGGACGAAAAATAAAAGTACAACGAATATGTAAAATAGTACAATTAAGGTACAAAATGATGACAAATAGTGTAACGAAGATTAAAATAGTGCAACTAAGGTGTAAAATAGTGTAACTAATGTGTAAAATGGTGCAACTAAGCTCGGCCGCTGCGTTGCACTATTTTAACCTTAGTTGCACCATTTTGACCTTCGTTGCACTATTTTTCATTTTTTTACACCTTCATTGCACCATTTTACACATTCGTTGTATTTTTATTTTTCGTCCATCTTTTCGTGGGCAGGGATCTTGAAGGCGAGCGGGAGTAGGGTGTCGGCGGCGAGAGCAGCGCGTCGGCGGCGAGGGCGCAGCGGGGCGCGGGGCGAGGGCGCTGCGGGGCGCAGGGCGAGGGCGCGGGCGCGCGGCGCGGGCGGGGGCCGCCCTCGCGCTGGGGCCGCAGGGCGTGGGCGGCGAGGGCGCGGCGGGGCGCGGCGCGCAAGGGGCGCAGGGGGCGCAGGGGGACCGCGCCTGCGCTCCCTCACCCGCGCCCGCGCCCCCTGCGCTCGCCGCCCCCTCCCCGCGCGCCCACCACCGCCCCGCGCGGATTCCTTCCTCCTCCTCCTCCTTTGAGGCTTCCTCCTCGTCATCGTGCTCCTCCTCCCCGCCTCCCCCGGATTCCGAGTGCTTCCTCGTGATCCGCCGCGCGCCGCGCGGCCCGAAGAGGGAGGTGACCGGATCGAGTTTGGTTGGGAAGAAAGAGTGCAAAGAAATAGTGCAACGGGGAGAAATGGTGCAACGAGGAAGAAGAAGAGAAAAAAAAATAGTGTAATTTTTATCCAAATGGTGTAATTTTAGTCTAAAAAGTGTAATTTTCATCTCAAAGAGTGTAATTTATGTCTCAAAGTTATTTAAAACAGTGTAAATTTTTTTTAAAACAGTGCAACATTATTTTAACAGTGCAATTTTATCTTTTACTTTCTTCTTCTATGATTTTTGATCTTTCCTGTAGGAAAAAATATTATTTATTATTATTATTTTATTTTTTTTCTCTTTACAATTTTTTTTTGTCACGACCCACCGCACTCGCCGGAGTGTAACTATTTTTTCCCCTCCCTCGCCGGCGTGCTTCTTGGCCCCAAGAAACACTTCTTCGTCGCCGGCGGCGGCGGTGGGGACGGCGGATGGAGGAGGGTCGGAGAGGTTAAAAAAAAAAAAATAAGAGTCGCGGCGCGGCGCGGCCTCGGCGGGGTCGGAGGCGAGGAGGGCGAGGGTTCGCGTGCGAGGGCGAGGGCGTGAGGGGCAGAGGCGAGGTGGGCCGTTTCCGCCTCCGCCTCCGCCTCCGCCTCCGCCGTTCGGAGAGAAAAAAAAATAGCGACAAAAAAAAACGAGGAGAGAGAAAAAAAAAGTGGAGAGAGAAAAAAAAGAGGAGAGAGAAAAAGTAAGAAGGGTATTTTGGTCAGTTTGCTGAAAATCCGGACTGAATCTGCAAAATCGAAAATAGCGATCCAATTTTGCTAAAAACCCAAAACTAGTGGATTTTTTATGCAAAAAGGCCATTAAATAATAAAAATTTATATTTATATATAATTATTTATTTATATATATATATATATATAATATAAATAATATAAATATTAAATATATATTCGAGCTGTTATCAAGCCGAACACGAGCGAGCTGACCCCAGCTCGTGTTCGGCTCGTTTATTAAACAAGCTGAAAAATTCAGCTCGTGTTCGACTCATTTACTAAACGAGCGAGTCGATCTCGAGCTCATTTCGAGCCGAACACGAGCTAGCTCGCGAACAGCGAGCTGGATTGCCACCCCTACTCCTAATGCCAACTTCACCTAGCTTTCAAACGAAGATACCGACTAAAATTCTCGTCTCTTTATAACTTTCTTATATACGGAGAATTAAGAGATGAACTCACTACTGGGGTCTGGAACTTGAAAATTCTGAGCAAAGTGAAGATTTTCGTGTAGTTGGTGTTAAAGACTAGGCTTCTAAAAGTTGACAATCTGCTAAAGAGGGGTTTGACGGTCGACCAAACCTGCGTCCTATGTGGATGTGAGCAGGAGATAGTGGACCACTTTTTCTTATATTGTGTTTTTGTCAGGTTTCATGCTAGTTACCCTACAGGTTGAACCGCACATAATTCACCAAGCGAGAGGGGTGCAGGAGCTACGGAACACACTAGTGGATAAACATTTGAGGACAGCGTGACTAATATCCCTAGCGGCTATGTGGTGGGCAATTTGGTTAGAAAGGAACAACATACTCTTCAAAGGAAAGGTAACTACCTCCTAATTGTGCTTTTCAACATTTGAAGAATACTCAACTCGTGGAATGAATTTTGTTAACATCTGCTTTCTTTTTCTTCCCCATTTCATCTCTCGCCTGTTTTTTCCTCCTTATATCTTTTTCTTATAGGCCTTGCTGCCTCGACTGTGATGGTAAATTCATTTTTCCTAATGAATGAAGCAGATAACTTGCTATTTTTTTTCTCAAAAAAAAAAATAGTCGGTCGCCACTACGTATAAGGACCGGAGCTTTGTCCGTTGCAAAAAACTGGAGTTAGCTCTTGTTGCTGCTAAGAGACATTGCTAGTGTGTTTTCCAACAACTGTAGCATTTCTACATAAGCTCTGACAATGTCATCAAAGAAGCAGTAACTATCGAAAAAGTGCGACAAAATGTCGAGATTAAGTCATGCATACAATACTATCAGATCAAAGGAATCCAACAATAAAATGCAGAGATTTTAAAGGGCTATTTAGTTTCTCAAAAAAGTATGAAAAATAATTTTCTGAGAAAAAAAGTATTCTATGAAAAACCACTTTTTCAATTTCCGCCCGTTTGTTTCCAAGAAAAACTAGTTTTTTTTAAACACTTCGTTCCGAATTTCATTGAAAACTAGCCTTTCTTTTTCCTAAAAAAATAATCCAAAAATGAAAACAATAATTTTTCATAAAATTTGAAAAAAAAAAAAAGCTTTTCAAAAGAGTTTTTTATTTTTTTGAATCAAACGGACGAAAAACTGAAAAAGAGATTTTTCATTAAAAATCTTTTCGTCAAAAGAATTTGTTTCATACTTTTCTGACTAACCAAACATACCCTAAGCCATTCAGAATTTACTCTCTATGTAAATGGGAGCTGAACCACTAATAACATATAGATTCAATGCTCGTGTACCGCGAATAATCACGAAAAAGGGCATAAAAGTATCCACAAGCAATCAGGCATGTTTATTTCAATAAAAATAGAGAGAAGTGAATTGTTTTTAATCATAAATGTTCACTTCCGTCATTATGTTCGTCAATTCGTCTATGACTTCACTTTTTCAAAAACGCCGTAATTGACTTTCACCCTACGTGGTGCCGAAGTCAATTATGGGAGAGAAAGACATAGGAAAGAATTTAAAAAAATAATTGCTGCAACTTTTTTCATTCTCTTGTATACTAGTGTAAAATTTTTCAATAAAATAAATAAAAAGAGCAAGATAATTACAATTAATATATTGACTTTCTATCAAAGCAACAATACTGAAAAGAATACCTTTACCTGTTTTATTGCACCTGAAAGTTATTTTCAACCTAAAAATTATTTACAGCCAACCAAACAGGCCATATGAATGGAACTGGATTTTGGGCAAAATAAAGCCCTGTCCTACCATAACAAAAAAATTTATGTTAGTTCACTTGTAACATGCAACACTACAATCTCAAGAATTCAAGAAACATCTAAGGTAAAAATGTGTATAACTGACCTAAACTATCACCCATTTTAATCTATCTAATCTTCAAATATTTTAATTTTGCTACCTATCCTTCTAATTTATTTAATTTGAGTCAATTAATGATTCTTAAACTTTGAAATTTGAAAGCGTCATTTATCTTTACATGTTTAAATTAATATATTTTATGCAATTTATGCAACTACAAATTTAGTAAAACAGGCAATTAGTTTAAATTTTGTACCAGAAGAACCGTCAAACTATTTAAATTAAACGAATTGAAAGATTGAGTACTGAAATCAAAATTTTGAAAGGTTAGGCAGTTAAATCAAAATGGCCTGTAGTTCAAGTAAATTTTGTACCTTTTTACCAACATCTAATTAAGAAGAACCCCCCAATCAGCAAAAACAATAAAGGAAAAGCTTACTAGTTGGAATCCTGCACAAGTCAATTGATCAGTATAATCCAACAAGCAAATAGCCTCTATTCATAGTACAGCCTCCTTTCCATCTTTCTTCCAAAGTATCTAAACAATCTCTATCCTATAAGTTTCCTCTTCCTCAGAAGACAGAGAATTTCTCCATAAGATAAACTAAGACTAGAAATTACTCCCTTCATGAACTTCTTCAAACTAATTGTACAAAATGCAAGAGCAATGCCTATTTAACCACCAATATTCCACCCTAAGAATCTAAACTTAGCATCCACACAAGGGTTGGAACTCTCGAGTCGCAGTACAATACGAGCTCAATCCAGAGCTAGTAATGTCATCAGATGTGAGAATGATTTTTGTCAGCATCGAACATTAAACCGACCCACCTAGTGTGTCGGTTCAGATAGCCCTTTCTCAATTTAAACATGCAGGACCTAATGCTTGCCTAAGAGCAAGAAAGAGATGCCAAGAAAATCATATGCAAAAAGTGTACCTTCTGATATGATAAAAACAACATTGCAATCTTAGATTTGCTGGCAACAAAATTGGTTACAGCTAGAAATTAAGTCATGACTAATGCATGGACACTTGCAATGACGCAGAAAATAGTTAATTACATATTTAAGAACAAATCATTTACATACAATATACTTCTGCTATTTATGTAGTACAGTAAAAGTGACATAAACTTGAAAGAAAAGGACACCACATCGACAAAGAACAGTATGCACAAATTTTCAGGGCAAATAATGTAACATATATGAAAGTTAGCTTTTCCTCTGTCTCAAGCTCAATACTCTCAATTTGTTTGTCATAGTCTACATGATTAAAACCGAGGAAATTTCCACAAAACCAAGCTAACTTGACTACAAATTTTGGCAAAAAAGGACTAATCAACCTACAGACTAACAACAACATTTCAAGAAATAGTTCTTCATGCTTTGCTACTGCGACAAAAATAGATCTTCATGGTTATAGTACTTAACTATTATTTCATCAAAACTCTGTAGACATTAGGAATCATCATCACAATCAAATTGAAAACACTCAGGCCGTTGAGGATCTTGAGATCACACCATCATTTGATGGAAGAGGACAATTACAATGTGCGGGTTTGGAGGCCCATCACTTTAAAAGGTAGCACAAGATCCAATTTGCCATAGTTGGAAGATTTCCACTCTACTGCCGTCACAAAGCAAAGATTAACGCAAATTCCCAACAAACACACATGTACATGAATACAACAGACATGCTCATATGGGCTTCTAGCATGGAAGCATATGGAAATGCTGAACCGAAAATACAGCAGGAAAAGCAAACAATAATATTATCACAAGGAGGGAAAGAGATTCAGGACTACATCTACAACCTTAAAGCCTGCTGGTCATCTGAAACATGACCCTTGAATTGCCGACGCATTAGCAACATCCGAAACCATGGGAGTTCCAAAAGCTTCTAAGACCAAGTGATTCAAATAGGAACTTGGCGCATCAGAATGGATGCATCTATGAAGAATTAGGACCAGTTTCAACTACAGGTCACTCAATTGATGAAATCTTGGAAGAATTCCGAAGGTATTGATGTGGGGCAGTATTTCTTGGCCACGAATTTGTACTGTGGAAGCATAAGGTTCAAGCAACCTTTCATCAATATAATCAAAAATAGGAATAAAGGAAACAGAAGCAGAATGAAGAGTTTGCTAGTTGTACCTTATGTTGACTGTACTTCTCTCTGATTGCTGGTAAGTTGCTTCCAGGGCTATTGCAGAAAAGACGATGCAATGCCTTTGCACAGTCGCATAGCTCAGAGGGTTTGTATAGTGTGTAATGATGAAGTGTCATATTCTGCAAAAATATTCAGAATGTAGTGAACTGTGTTAGACTTACGTGTGCAGGATCTAACACATATGTCTTGTCAAGGTTTTATAAACATGAGGGATGAATCAGACTGTCGCTAGCAAAGTGGAGTAGGCCGTGATTCAGCAATTGTCTAGCAACAGATTATGCAATTTAACTGAGAAACAATGATTTGTCTAGTTTCAGAAGGAGATGACATACCCATGGCTTCTTTGTAGGCTGGAGTATAAACCTAGCCAAGAAGATGGATGAAGCAGCTATTAGAGAAGGAGAATAGCTAAGTAAGTTGTACTCAAGAAGTGAGAGCTCTGCAACATAGTTGGTGAGGAACTCAAGCTGCAGCATTGGAACCTGCGGAGAAAAGAAACGGATAAAATAAACTACAAGGAAAACACAGGAACTGCTGTACTCCGACAAAGGAAAACAGAAAAGCACCTCATCACATCCTTGAGCAACTCGAACAAATCGCCTTGGTTAAAAAAGAAAATAAAGATCGGTCATTGTCTATACCGTGATTATTCATAGAAAAACTACATGATGAATAAAAGAAACAGTTAGCCACCTCAAAAAGCATTTCACTGTTGGAGCTGTCATTTCGAACTTCAGATACTTCAAGACAGCCGCTTCCATTTGTAGAACCTGTGTATCTACATATTAGGGACATGAGAAAATACAAAATAAGAAATTTCAATCCTCAGCTGAATGAACACCAGACCTCGTCCTTGAAGTATGTATTGTCAGTAATATAGCAGAACTCTTCCACCTGGGGTGCACATATCTCTTCATATTTACTGAAACAATCAGCATCACGTTGTTCATTTGTGAGAGGAACAAGGGAAAGAGGGCAAGACGGTAACAAAACTATGGTTCAGGTCTTACGCTGCTATAAGCATACAGGAAACACCAAGTAGTTGCAGCCTCTGGCGATTTATCTCATTACCAGAAAGATACCGATCAACGTAGTTGACAGTCAGATATAAAGTATCAGGTACAAGACGATATTCTTCTGCTACCTGCAAAAGCATGAACTTGAGTGAGTTGACAACTAGGAAGAAAAGAAGTTACTGTTAACTACCATTAATCAAAATCTATTTACTTCAACAAGCCAATCTATTAGGATTGCTCGCATGCTTGCATTTATGTCCGTTTGAATTCTCTCCATGAAATCTGTTGAAGGCCTTTTCTTCGTCTGTGAGAAGGGCAACAAGATAGATGGATTAGTAAGAAAGAACAGGAGCACTCAAATGAGGGCCTAAGTCCCGTGAAAAAATAGCCGCATAAGATTACAATATTCTTGACCTACATTTCACTTGATCTGTCAATTCCATGAGTTTAGGAGTTTACTTATATCTAGACGGAAAGCATAATGAAAGTACTCAACATGTTTCACAGTTTGATCTCAGTTTAAAATAAGCAACCAAAATAAATTTCAAAATCTTAAGTATATTCATAAAGGACAATAAACATTATTTTTGTCAAATTCTATTTCTTTGCAGACATATTAAAGATGATATCCATGTTTGTGAAATATTTATAATAATCATAGGTGGCATGGGAAGATTATGGCAGAAAATCATATGCATAATGTGAAACTAAAATATTATAAAGTTATACATATTAATATAAAGCACTGGCTTGGCAATCTGTGAAATGCAAGATGAAGGATCTCATCTCTACAAAGATATAATGAAAATTTCAATTAAATCATTATCTATTGACAGTTCACTTGTTTCCTCTCCCTCAGAACCTAAGGTTGTATTCAAGAACCAACATTCAGAATGTTGCATGGGATATTTAGGATTGGACTCTCAGGAACAGCTCGATAAAAAGCAAATTAATCATCACAGCAGATACCATTTGTCAAAAAATCTCTATGAAAAAACTGTGAAAATGAAATATATGATGAGTAGAAGATAAGAACATTGTTCATGAAATAAGTAAATGTCACCTCAGCGACACGCAAGTGCTTGTAAATATCACAAGCAAGTGTTGCACACATCTGTGGATCTTCATAATTGTTATCCGCATCAAACATAGCGTCAGTCTCCATTGCAGCAGGAACAATTCTCTTCCATTTAATTTCTGCAAGACAAAATATGTTGATATTTTCTGAACTATCAAACCAACAGCATACATTTATTAAAGTTCAAGCTTCCATGTTGAGCACTAAATTCAATACTTAAAAAGTTGCATGCATGGATTGATAAATCAGCAGTTAATTAAACTAAATAATTCTTCAGCAGAAATATGGACTTAAAAAGGAAAAAGGAGAAAAAAAAAAAAGAGAAAAAAAAGAACTAACCTGCAGCATCGTCATGGTCAGAGATGTGAAGGTTATTATTTGCGCGCCTCTCCAGAGAAGCAACCAACGAAGAGTCCCCATTGTCTATATACTCAAAATCCGGACTTTTCATGGAATCACATGTAGACATCGTTTCATCCAGAGAAGCAGAATCCCCGGAGCGGCCAGGAGATGCAACATTACTGCACGGTGCAAGGCACGAACCAACAGTAGATAAAGGACCGTCATTTTTTGGAAGCAAGGGATCCTTGGTGGGTAAAGTATTAGTAGGCTTCACAGAAGATGATGAAGTCAGAGAGCTCCGCCGTGAACTTGTGTACGGGATGCTAGCAATAGAACTCTTTTTAACAGTTGAAGTCGAACTAGTCACATTCACCTTCTAATTGAACAAAAGAAAAATTTGTAAGATTGATATTCAACTATAGAATCCTCTCAAGAGTACAAAAAGATAGAAAACTGCGGAGTTCAATGGTGTATCACGTTTCACGTGATTAGAAAGAGAAACAACAGTTGGCAATAGTTATAATACATGGATTTTCTGGTGCAACGGAAATATGCTAACACAGAAAAAATCAATCTAACAAAACTACCTAGTAGAAAGAACCAAAAAGAAGCCAAAAAATGTTTTTTTTTCAAATTCAGTATAAAATACTCTAACAAATTTCTGTAGCATGTGAAAGATAATTGACTGACAAGACGGATGTGGATAATATTGAAAAGAAAACTCACAGTTGATATTCAATTTTATGTTAAAATAAAATTACTTTTAAAAAAATTTCACAATCTTCCTTTGGAAAAAAAAAAAAAAAAAAAAATCAAAAGGCATTTGTAAAGATAAATGCTTTAACTTTTAAGTATATAGTATGTAAATGTGATAGCTTGGAAAAGTGAATAAGCTGCGATAGACAAGGACCTGCAACCTAAACTTGAACAAAAAATATTTCTGATACGACCAGTAATTACTCAGTGGAACAAAAATTACAACTGATTGCAATGGTGATCATGTCAACAGAAGTTGTTTCAGAATGGCCAAAAGCCCTAGATATCAATATTCATTCAACCCACTTTTCCCTATCAGTATGGCAGTTTTGGCAGTTTCAGCTTCCCTTTAATTTTCATAGGAAGTCTCGAAACTAATGAAAAAGATAAAATTAAGATAATTTAGATATGACTTGATGCAGAATCGAATGCGGATAGAATTGATTCATTTAGGTTTTAAATTTTTTTCTAATTTCCGGAATTATTTTATTTGTTAATTTGTTTTAGTTGTTTTTTAAAAGATTTTTAGGATTTATTATGTTGAATAAATTCCTAAAAATTAGGGACATGATTTAGGGTTTAGATATGTTCGGGTTAGAAGATCCCTAAAATCGTGGGATTTGTTTTAGATTAAGATTATATTTTGACGGCTATAAATATAGTTTGTGCCTTCTAATTTTAGAGATGGGTTATAATGAGTAAAAAATTTGGGTTTTGTGTTTGACTGCGGTCATGATGGTATCTTCTTCTTTCTAGCTGGCACATCTATCTTCTTCAAAATTCTTTCTTCTCTTTTCTTCATCTGTTTCTTCTCTTTTATTTCTCACTTCTTCTCCGTTTAATCCTTATTCTATAATCTTTTTAAAATTATTTTGTAATTCTTAAAAAAATTCTAAAATTCAATATGAATTTGGGCTCATTGCTAGCAAGATAGGTAAGTGTTTTCTAATTTGTCCTGCATCATGACTAGAATGAAGTTCTCCCCTATATGTTTCGTCTTTTGAATTGCTAAGCTGAGAAGGAAAAAGTCAAGTTATTAATATTATATGGGCACATGTCGGAAAGATATGATTCATTATTCTGGATGTGCAAGTGAAATCAGGTAGTTTGATAAGGAAATGACTAAAGGAGGCCAATTGGTATGGCAATGATTGAGAAACATTTAGACACTGAATATCTAGGAATACAAGATGCTCAAGATAGGCTTGGATGGCAAAGAAGGGTGTATATAATGAGCCTATTTGACATTTTTTCCCTCTTGACGATTTGTACAAACCAAGAGCAATTTGAATAGCTAGAATGCTAAGGCGAGTTGATAAGAGTTAACAAGGATATCAGCACCAGTCAGCAGCACGATCGGCAATTCGGCATGGTCGCATGTACCAAAGATGCTAATAAGCCTGTGCTGACTGTACCAACAAATAAAATAAGGTTTTGTGCCGCACACACTGGCATGCCCCAAGCCAATCACATAGCAATCCTTCTAGCCAAACTTGTAAGTTTCACATTTAAGGATACCAAGTGAATAATGTAGGAGCAGTTATTACAAAGAAAGAATTCTCATTTCATGAAAGGCACATCCTCCATGTTTTCTATCCTATAACATCAGAAACAACATTTTCCATGATACCATCATCAAGTTTAACAGAAAACATCAAAAAGAATGCTTCAAACATAAAGTTTTAAAATTTACCACCAACAGGTTTGAAATTCTGAAACCAAAATCTAAACTTCACCATCATTCACAAGTATCCCCGTATAATTAAAATGTGAATAACTACAGGTGCCACCAAAGATATCTCTGAACCAACAACATAATTCGATCCCAGAATTCTCTCTATCTTCAAGAAAGCAACTAAAATCTTTCAAACTCAAACAGATCATAAAAGAAATGATAAAAGAGATGCACAGGGGGAATCAACAAAGAAAGCACCAAAAAATTTACCCACATTGGTCCCTTTCGCCGATCCGGCGATCCGAGGCGCGCCCCTCCCCGCATTGCACTGGTTAGTGATGTTCCCGAGCGCGACCCTCTTCTTGGCCTGCTCCGCCGCGGGCGCGGCCACCTTGGCGGCGTTCTCCGCCGCCGCGGGCCTCTTCGCGAGCGACGAAGAGGACGAACCCGGCCCGGGCAACGGGGTCGATCGCCGGTTCGAGCTCGCCATCGAGGTGAAACGACCCTAACCCGAGACGGAGCAAGAAGGCGCGAGGAGAAGCGATCAAGAAGAGTAAAAGGGGGGCGACAACGAACCCTAGAAGAAGAGATAAGGCAATTAGGGTTAGGGTTAGGGTTCGGGAATTGGGGAGGGAGGAGGAGGAGAAAGGAGGGTTATTGTTTTCGCTTGGACAAGAAGGTCGGATTTTTAGAGGAAGGAGAAGGAGAGGAGGAGGGTTTTAATTAATTAATTTTTTATTTTATTTTTCATGGAGGGAAGAGGAAGGGATTTGAAATCTCGGGAGATCTCGACCGTCCATCAAGCGACCATCTCATGGCATCGGGGAGCGTGCCGGAGCGTGGCCACGTGGCAGCTTTCCCTGTCCTCCTGCGTTTGAATCGTCCATCGAGTCCCGTCACCGCCGCAGGTTAGCGGTGACGTGAAGTTTACAGTGAGTGAAAATTGTATGGGAACCCCTTAATTCTATTCTATTTTGAAGTTGCCCCTCCTACTTGTAATTTTTTTATTTCAGTTATTATAGTGATTTAGGTTTGAATTTTTATTAGATTTCCTAGCTTATTAGTTATTATTTGTTAATTCGTCTAGTTTTATTTGGCTATAAAAAGTATTAAAGTTATTAAATATGATAAAATTTTTAATTAAGCTAACTAAAATTAGTCAATTATAAAATGAGTAATGCTATTCATACACCTATTTTATAAGTGTAAACTTTACACCTCTTATCAATTTTTTACTAAAACGTTAACAATATTTGCGAACCCTTAAATTTAGGGTGTAAGATTTACACTCTTATTAGGGATGTACAAGTAGTATTCTTCTTAAAAAAATTACAAGCAATGCTATTGTTACTTTTTTTCTTTACTAAAAATTATTTGAAATTTTTGTGAATTATAAAATAGGGGTATAAGATCTACACCTTTTTTCGGGTGTACAAGTAATATTTTTCAAAAATTAATAATAAAATGTATGAAGACCCCCTCACCTAAGTCCATTGTCTTTTTGCAATTGCATGATTTTTTTTCCAAGTAAACTGAGAATTTTACCAAATTCATAAATAATTTAATTGAAAATGACAGTTTCGATCACTTTTGAATAAATAAAACTAGAATAATTAATTAACAAGTAATGGCTAAAATTAGAAAATTTTAAATAAATAAAATAAGAGGTTAAGAAGATGCCATACAAAAAAATAATAATGTACATAACTTACATAAAACTCTAGACCATTTTGAATCGACTATTCAAAAAAATTTAATTTTACTATTCAATCTTGCAATTTATTTGATTTGAGTCAGTCGACAGCACTTTAACTTCAAAATTATAAATAATTACTTATTTTAATGAGAATTATATTAAATATTCTTATTAGACCTGTACAGATAAATGATGCATTTATATTTTGAAGTCAAAGTATCATTAACTGACTCAAATCAAATAAATTAAAAGACTGAATAATAAAATGAAAATTTTGAAAGATCAGATAGTCAAGTCAAAACAATCTATAATTTAAATAGGGATAACTTCAAATACCACCCCTGTGGTTTCGTGCTTTCTCACTTTAGTACATGTGGTTTAAAACGTATCACTTTAGTACCCTATGGTTTGGTTATTCTCCTTTTTCGTTAAATTATACAGAAAAACTTTAAATATCTCACCTATAATTTATTGAATATTCACTTTACTATCATGTAGTTTTAATTTTCTGTATAATTTAACGAAAAAATTAACGAAAAGATAACAAAAGGAGAATAACCAAACCACATGGTACTAAAGTGATACGTTTTAAACCACAGAATACTAAAATGAGAAAGCACGAAACCACAGGGGTGGTATTTGAAGTTATCCATTTAAATAAATTTTGTATGTTTGTACCAAAAAACTAAAAAAAATTAAAGTCGAGGGGGTCTCCGCACATGTTCATAGTTGTGTGCTGCATTGTTTTTTTGTGGAGGTGAGGAGGGAGGGGGGTGAGTGGATCGGCGGGTTTTTAAATTCGAATCGGAGGAGAAGGAAGAAAAAAGCATTTGATCGTTTGCGGAAAAAAGTTAAAAAGGAAGATTTGGAGCATTGGGTTGCAGGGAAAGTGCTACCCGGACCACAAAGTGTACCCCAACTGTTCTCATTTCAAATTTCAACTCGTTTATTGGATGTTAGTACAAGTTCTGCGACTCTACTCTCATTAAAAATGCACGTATTTGAATATGCAGCAGTTATAGTAACGCTTATTCTGTTCAGCTGTATACTGATAGTTATAGTAACGCTTATTCTGTTCAGTTATAGTAACGCTTATTCGTTTATTGGGTTTTTTTTTTGAAAGAAAGGTAGCATTCTACCTACTTCGTTTATTTTCTAAAAAAATAAATTTAGCTGAAAATGTGAAGCAACTAGGCTTCAAATTTGGAATCTCGGGTACTAACTACCAAGCCCTTTGCTACTTGCATTAGGGACGGTCGGTAACTGCAGGTAAAAATATATAGAGCTTATCTGATCTATGGACTATTGTGAATCGACTATTCAACTTTTCAAAATTTTGTTTTACCACCCAACCATTCAATTTGTCTGATTTAAGTCAGTCAACGACACTTTGACTTCAAAATTTAAGCTAATTTTTTATTTTAGTAAATTTATAGTTGCGAAAATTGCATGAAGTATACTAGCTAAATCTGTAAGATAAACGACACATTTAAATTTTGAAATTAACATGTAGTTGACTGACTCTAATTAAACAAATTGAAAGATTAGATAGAAAATTCAAAATTTTGAAAGGTTGAATAGTTAATTCAAAATGGTCCATAGTCCAGGTAAGTTCTATACATTTTTACTTCAAAAATATAACTTATTTAAATTGTTATTTATAGTTACAAGTTGCTCGAGGGGCGATAACCTCCAATATATTGAAATTACTCTTTTTTGCTTGAGAGATGAGCAGAATTTGTTTAGCTCTCGTTCTGTTGAATATATAATGTAATTAGAAGAGGAAGAACTTCTAAACAACTTTTGAACTCCGAATACTCACAAATCTAGAAAATACGATACTAGCGCAGTGCACATCTCCTAACTAATAATCTTTATAGACTATTAATATATTAAAATATCATATATACAATATAAAAAATTATTTGAATCTGTCCATGTATCGACAGCCAAATAAAAGATCCATTCTGAGGAGAATGTCTAATATGTGACAGTCACACCACATCATCTATAATCAGTCAATCATATCTCTTCTTTTGTGATAAAGGTGCAATAAAAAAAAATTTAAAAAAATCATGATGGAATGAGTAAATTTCTTTTTTTGAGAGAGAAAGGTAGTATGCTACATGTTTCATTTATTTCTTTCAGACATAAATTTAGCTGGAAATTTAAAGCAACTAGGCTTCGAACTTGAGACCTCGGGTATCAACCACTAAGTCCTTTGCCACTTGCACTAGAAACAATTGGTTGGAATGAGTAAATTTTAAAAATACATTTTTATTGGCTGGAGGCACCACGTCAGCAACGTGGCTATTATATTCTAGACTTTTTCTATTCTAATAAGAGACCCAAAGCTAAAAATAATGCTACTCCTCCATGTTGTATAAAGTTTCCTACAACCAGGGTTGTAGAGTAGAATATCAACTTTCCTATTTGAATTGCCCACTTTTGGAAAGGCTGGGGACAGGACAAGCAGGCCAGCTACAGCAGGCAGCCAAACCCAAGTTTCTGGGACCATCCATAAGATTTGCTTTCTTCTGATGTGGCTGCATTGATTGAGCCTTTTAATTAGCATTCAATAACCTGGCATTCATCATTATGCAAGTGTCCTCAAAAACCATGAGATGAGAATTAAATGAGATCCCTTTGAACTCTGACTGGTTATTAATTTCACCATCAAGGAAATTAGGTATAAAATGTTTTCTTAAATAGAGCACAAGGGCCTAACACATTTTTTCTTTAAGATACATATTTTACTACGTAGGCATATTAATGACTCTGCTAAATGAAGCTATTTTTGTTGTCACCGAAGAAAACTGATTAAATTTTGGTTAGATATAATGAATTTGCGCTGTAAATAACAAAAACAGTCATCTTAATAATAATTTTTCTGAAAAATGCCTTTAATTTGAATAAAAAGAACCTTTACAACATTTGTATGGAGGTGGGGCCAAGCATTTTATATAGGAGGGTTACAAGTTGATAATGTGAAGAATCCTAAGAAAGTATGGGGCTTCTTGCTTTTAATGCATTGTTTGGATGGAAATAGGAGAGAAAATAAGAAAAAGTAAAGAAAAGTAAGTAATTTTTTCTTTTATTATTTTGGATGAAGGAAAGTAAAAAAAAAAAGAAAAAATAATGTTCTTCTTTTCCATCCACTTTTGGAGGGAGAAGAAATGATCACTATGAAAGATTATTTTCTCTAAATTTCTATATGCCAATTTTTCTTCTTTTCCCTTCTCATGTGTCAATTTGTATGACAGAATATTATTTTCTTTACAGTTTTCTTTGTTTTTTTTTTCTTTTCTATTATTTTCTCTTCATCCAAAAAAGAGTGTAAATGAATTCTATGTATAATTAAATTGTAATTTTATTTAGAGGAACCATAATAGTCTAAAAAGTGATATGCACAGTTGAGATAGAGTTTTCATAAAAAAAAAAATTTAGGCCAATTTGCATAAAAAATTCACAAGTTTTGAGCTTTTGCAAAACTGGACCGCTTTTTTTGATTTTGCAGATTCAGTCTGAATTTTCAGCAAACTGACCAAAATATCCTTATTGCTTTTTCTCTTTCCCTTTTTTTTTTCCTCTCGTTCTTTTTTTTTCCTCCGCAGAGGGCGGCGGAGGCGGCCTGCCTCGCCTCTGCCCCGCGCACCCTCGCCCTCGCCCTCGCCCTCGCCCGTACACCCCCCGCTCTTCTCGCCTTCGACCCCGGGGTTCTTTTTTCTTTTTCTCTCCGACCCTACTCCACCGCCTCCGCAGCCCTTTACGACGGTAGCGAGGACGACACTGCATCCTCTTCCTCCGCCTTCGCCCTCCACCTCCACTGCAGCAGATTTTTCACCCACCAAATCCACTTCTGGGAACCCACTGTCCCCACCACCACCGCCAACGACAAAGAGGAAGCGCGACGACGTTGGAAAAGAGGGCGGCGGAAGCGGAGGAGGCGTCTTAGAGGGCGGCGGCGAGTGCGGCCTCAGCGGGGTCGGAGGCGAGGAAGGGTGCACGAGAGCATCTCTGGTCAAGCACTTTTGCTTATTTAAAATTAAAAAAAATTAACTAAAAGCCAAAAATTAGAGAATGAGGAAGAAACACCAGAGAAGAAGGAAGAAAAAGATGAAGTTGTACTGTTAAGATGAAATTGCACTGTTTTAAAAGAACGTTAGCACTATTATGGACGTAAGTTGCACTCTTTGAGATATAAACTGCACCCTTTAAGATGAAAGTTACACTCTTTAAACGAAAGTTGCACTCTTTGAAAGATATTTATATTTTTTTTTTCTTGTTGCACTCTTTGAGATGTAAACTGTACCCTTTAAGATGAAAGTTATACTCTATAAACGAAAGTTGCACTCTTTGAGAGATATTTACATTGTTTCTCCTCTTAAATGGTGGATTGTTTTTCTAGCTCACATATTCTTATATACTTATGTAAATCTCTTACTTGAGTCCTCGATTCGGCAGTCAAATTCTCGGGCCTCTGCCCGACATATAGTCTATTCAAGTCTCTACCCAGTACACATAAAATTTGTAGGCCTTTGTCTGACACACATCATATATATATATATATATATATATATATAGAGTCCGGCTACTATATTCTTATGAGTATAGGTCTTTTTGTACTCATAAATTTTCGACTGTTAGATCTACCCCTTTGGCCATTTTCATCCGTTCACTATTATAAAATTAGTCATTAGCGGTTTTTATTTATACTGCTAAAAGATCAAAAATTTTAAGTTAATTTTAAGTTATTTATTAGTGGCGCATGAATAAAATGCTACTAATACAAATACCTAATTTTGCGAAATCCAAATTTTAAATTTTAAATTTTTTTTTGAGAAAGAAAGGTAGCAATGCTATCCGCTTTATTTATTTCTTTTCAAAATAAACTTAGCTAGAAATGTAAATCAACTAGGATTCGAACTAGGGATCTCGAGTATCAATCACTAAGCTCTTTGCCACTTGCACTATGGACATCATTTATATATATTTGAATTTTTTAACTTTTATATTTTAAGTTTTAAATTTTTAAATTTTTAATTTTTTTAAATTTTTAAATTTTTAAATTTTTAAATTTTTAAATTTTTAAATTTTTAAATTTTTAATTTTTAATTTTTAAATTTTTAAATTTTTAAATTTTTAAATTTTTAAATTTTTAAATTTTTAAATTTTTAAATTTTTAAATTTTTAAATTTTTAAATTTTTAAATTTTTAAATTTTTAAATTTTTAAATTTTTTAAATTTTTAAATTTTTAAATTTTTAAATTTTTAAATTTTTTTTAAATTTTTAAATTTTAAATTTTAAATCTAAATTCTAAATTTAGATATTAAATTTAAATTTTTAATTTTCAAATATCAATTTTTAAGTTTCAAAATTCACAATTTTAAATTTTAAATTTTAAATTTAAGATAAATTTAAATTTAAAATTTTAAATGTAAAATTTTAAATTTTAAATTATAAGTTTAATTTTTTAAATTGTAATTTTCAAATTTTTAAAATTCAAATTCTAAATTTTTAAACTTTAATTTCAAAATTTTAAATTCTAAGTATAAAATGGGATATATTAATAATTATATTTTGATTAGTGACTATATTTAGCAATAAGTGCTGCTAATTTGTTACATTTAGTATCCTTTTTTAGAAAATGCTGAAAACTTTAACAGCATTCACTAATATACGCTGTAATTTATCCTATTTTACAATATTAATAGTAAATTGCTGCTAAATTATTAAATTTAGCGGCAATTATCAAGTAATGCTGTTAAATATATTAATTAGCATGATTTAGATAAATGCTGCGGAGTAAATACCGCTAAATCATAAATTTGTTGTAGTGGTTAGATCATACTATTTAACTAACCACCCACTTAATCTTAGGAGACCACTATCATCCTAACTGCACATCTCTTCATCCAACGGCCGAAAACTTATGAGTACAAAGAGGTATATACTCATAAGAGTATAGTAGTCATAGTATATATATATATATATATATATATATATATATATATATATATATATATATATATTATATATATATATATATATATATATATATATATATGTATGTATAGAACTAGGTTACTATATTATTAATAGTATCAAGTTTTTAGTGCTATTATATATATAGACTGTAAACCGTTGTTTATCGTTACAGTAATGTTACAGTAATAACAACTCATCGGCACACTGAACTAAGGTGACTCGATCACTTGATGCTGGTCAATATGTCATGAATATCGAACTTAGCGCACACCATGTGCATGTCTAACACATACTCAACCCAATCCAACTCATACCACACAGGAGGTTAGACTCGACATAATTAATCAAAGCTAATATGGAACATAAAGTTCTACACAATCGATCAATGAAAGTTAAACAAAACTATTATGCCTTCATGCCACAATGTTCATGCAGCTATCATGGTCATGAGATAATAGTTACACTAGTTAAGGGAACGGCGTAATTATTAACTCAACGAGATGATATCCTACTCATAGTTTATTAATGCAAGAATTCAAAAATGAACTCTACTCTAGATACTATTGGTTATTCCTCGATCGGTCGACCTAGAGTCTAGCTCAATCGACCATGCCTATAGAGTTGATTGCCCCAGAGTTCGTTGGCCAGCAAGTTCCTCAACTAGTCTATCTGTACCTAAGTCGGTCGACCGCAGAGGTGTGGTCAGTCGACCGAACATGGCCTAGAATATAAAAAACAAACTCTGAATCATGCCAAAGAAACCACCAAAGTGTATAAGAATGCATATAAGGAGAAGAGCATGTAAATGAATCAATATATAAGGTAATTTACTTAGGGTTTCAAGCTTCAATTCGAAAAATGGCTCGCTGGAGATCTCCATAAATCGATCGAGGGTGGAGCCCAGATTGGTGATCAATATTCAACAGTGTTCAACACTGGCTCGACCCAAATGTTCAAATTCAAAATGATAACATTCAGAAGAAAGTTTAACATCAAGTGCATAACTTTTGATTCAGAAGTGAAAGATCAGAGGGTCACATCAAGTTTCGAACATTTCCACTATATAAATATAAATAAGTTTGGGGTTTTAGTTTGACTTCAAGTTTGATTTAAACGAGTAATACTTGCTTCGAAAATTAAAATTTTAAAAGGTTGGATAGTTGAATCAAAATGATCTATAGTTTATATAAGGTTTATACATTTTTATCTTTTATCTGTTAGCATTTGATAAACCTTAGCAGTAGAAAACGGTTCATCTATTTGATGAGCTAACTACCTTATGTTTAAAAATTTTGATTTTATTATCTAATCTTTTAATTTTTTTGATTTGAGCTAATTAGTGATCCTTTAAATTCAAAATTCGAACGGATCTTTTATCTTTAAGGATTTAGTTAATATATTTTATGTAATTCACATAACTATAAATTTATTAAAGTAAGTAATTTGCTTAAATTTTATATTCACAACTCCATCAAATTACTAAAATCAAATAAATAAAAATTTTAATATTTAAATAGTCAAATCAATATGATTTATAGTTCAAGTAAATTTTATATATTTTACGTCCTATCCATTAACTTTAGATTGATGCCCTGCTTTCTGGGGAAGTCACCCATCGTAGATCTATTCTAGTCCTAACAAGTTTAATCCTCTAACCTTTTTGGACTTGACGACCATCTAAAATACTATAGTCAGGCTTAAGAGTTTAGTCCCATTACACGTTATATAAAAAACTATTTCAAATTCTAGAGGTGTCACATTCCTCCCCTTTATGTCCTGACGTTTTCGTCAGACTTAAGCACACTAAAAAATACAGCGATGTGAGACTTGTCTCGTTAGTCTTAGCTGACCTTATAGGAGCCGCGTTCTATTTGAGAAAGTCTACTATGTAACACTTACATTACATTATCAATAATCAGCCAATCATATTTCTCTTTTTGAGAGAAAAGTAAAAGAAAGTATTTTTTAAATAACCAGGATGGCATGAATGAATTTAAAAAAAATAATTTGATTGGTTGAAGACGCCATATTAGTAATATAACTGATACATTTCAGGCTTTTTCATTCTATTCATAAAAGTTGTCCGTCACGATAAAGTCTACTGTGTCACACTTGCACTACATCATTAATAACAAGCCAATCATATCTCTTTTCTTGAGAGTAAAGTATAATAAAAATATTTTTCTATTAATCATGAGGGGACGTATCAATGCAAAGGAGTATGGGTGGCAATCCAGCTCGCTGTTCGCGAGCCAGCTCGTGTTCGGCTCGAAATGAGCTCGAGATCGACTCGCTCGTTTAGTAAACGAGCCGAACACGAGCTGAATTTTTCAGCTCGTTTAATAAACGAGTCGAACACGAGCTGGGGTCAGCTCGCTCGTGTTCGGCTCGATAACAGCTCGAATATATATATATATATATATTTAATATTTATATTATTTATATAATTTATATATATATATATATAATTTTTTATTATTTGATTTTTAGCCCAATCAAAATTAAAGCCCAACTCAATTATAAAAAGCCAATTTATATATAAAGTTTCAACCATTAGATCAAAGTCTAATATATAAGACCTCATAAATTTATTTTTTATATATATATCATTTCTAATTATTTTAACTTCTTGTTTCTGAGCCAGCTCGTGTTCGGCTCGTTTGCTCGTTAATAAACGAGCCCAACACAAGCCGAATTTTTTGACTCGATACTTAAACGAGCCAGCTCATGTTCGACACGAGCCGACCCCAGCTCGCTTCGTTGACACCCCTACAAAAGAGACAATTCTATTAGTTGAAAATACCATATAAGTAATATAATTGAGGCATTCTAGACTTTTTCGTCGGTCACGGAGTCGTGCTCTGTACTTAAAGCTACCGTTTGGTTCGGGGTTAAAGGGGGGGTTAAAGGGGTTAACCCCCCCTTTAACCCCAAACAAGAAAAAGAGGGGGTGGGGTTTGTTAACCCCACCCATCATGGGGTTATCCTGGGATAACCCCAAGGGGTGGGGTTACCACCCCCCCTAGAATTGGGGTGGGATTAAAGTTAATCCCACCCCAATTTAATTTTTAATATAAATTTAAAATTTTAATTTTAATTTTTAAATTTTTAAAATTTATAATTTGTAATCTTAAAATTAATATTTTAAAATTAATATCAAAATTTATAATAGAATATATATTTATATTTTTAAAATATTAAATATTAAATTTTAAATTGTTATTTTTAATTATTTAAATTTTAAATTTGAAATTTTATATTTAAAATTTTATACTTGAATTTTTTAATTTTATAAAAGTTATCTATTTAAATTTGAAAATTTAAATATAAAATAAAAAATTTAAATTCAAATATAATAATTAGGGTCAAATTATTATTTTTTATTTATAATTACCCACTATTCTTTTTATTCCATCTAATCTATCCAAACGCTATTTTTCTTAATCCCGGAAACAACTCAATTTTCATCCAAACATAAAATTAGTTTATTTGAGGCTTAACCCTAAACTTAACCCTATCCCTGGAATAACCAATTTTTACTTAATCCCGAACCAACGAAGCCTAACGTTCAATCTACTTAGACGCACCCTTTTTAACCCCCCCCCCTCTCTCTCTCTCTCTCTCTTTCTCTCTCTCTCTCGACACGCCCTCGAAGCGTCGAACGTCCACCCGTTCGGTTCTCTCGAACTCTCTCTCTCTCCCCTCCCCTCCACCCCGCGACCGTTTCCACCCTCCCCTCCCCTCCCCTAATCCCCTCCCACGTCTCCCCCTCCCCTCTCTCTCTCTCTCTCTCTCTCTCTCTCTCTCTCTCTCTCTCTCTCTCCTCCCTCGACCTATTTCTCCCTCATTTCTTAAATTTAGCAATGGTCCCAGTTGCTCCCATCGTTTTCCTTCTCCTCCTCCTCCTCCCCCATTTCCCTCTCCTCTCCACCCCTTCCTCTTCGGTGCCATTTCTCATTCTCCTTCATGGGCTCCGGAGAGTAGACCCCCATTGTCGAAACCCCTATGGGAATTTTCTGATTTGTGCCCTTTTTGGTGAGGCATTGCTGTGCGGAGCATTGGTGCCTATGGAACAGGGCTTCAATCGAGGTGTTTCCTTTTGAATCCTCGTTCGGGTTGAGGCAAGTATACTTACTGTTCCTGTTTCTTTAATGTTTGTTTTGATCGGAGATCCCCTCAATTTTTGTTTGCTCTAATTTGGGATGTTTTCATTGCGGATTTCGTCAGATTTTGGCGCCGAATGTAAATTGAATTCAATGGAATTCATTCAGATGAGAAGAAATCAGTTGAAATTCTACAAGTTCAGCTGAATTTCTCTTCCGTTTTGTTGTTTGGTAAAAGACGAGAAATCATTTGACATTTCAACTAGTGTAGAGACCCGCCGCCCGCGCGATGCGGCAGGTAAGAATATTTTAGTAAAAGTTTACAAATCTAATAAACAAATAAAAATGCGAAGAAGGATTTAATAATATGAAAAACACAGAAACAACTTTTAGAATGGAATTACAATCTAACAGAAAACAATATAAGAAACAAAAAAAGGAAGAAGTATAGGAGTAAGAAAATGATTATATAGATATCTTGAAGAGATATTTAGAATGCTGTGAAGAAAGTATAACAAATAATAAAAGATAAACTGAAGAGGCTCAAATTCACATTTAACTAATCATATAAAAAGATTTATCTGTCCTATTCTCTTTCCTAACCCAAATCAGATTTCTCTTAAACGCCAACTATTATTGCATTTATCTATGGACATCAAAATTGTCATGCCATTATAGAATTAGTACAGAATGCAAAGGAACTGCAGGAAAAGTAGCAAGGAATATATGATAGCCATATAAATAAATTTTAAAAGTAATATTAGTTAGCTTTAACTACCCAAATTGTAACGACCCAATTTTCATACATCCATGAGCCAAACAACCTATATATTATGTTTAGTGTGTTGATGCAACAGGATAATTTAATCAGTGTTCTTGATAATTTTACTCTGTCAATTTTTATGTAACTTAAATAACTTATTTATGAACAGTAGTGTACAATAAAGAAAAGAACTTAAGGAATAAATTCTTCTTTTCTTATCATTTATTATGAGGAAACGCCTTGTAGAAAGTAGAAATTAATGAGGCAGGAAGCCGAAGAGGCAACGATTTTATGGGAAAGACGAACGGGCACACTGTGGAGGAGCGAACGAAAAGCAAAGTGATCGGAGAGTAGTATTTAATGAGGGGGGAAGCCGAAGAGGCAACGATATTACGGGGAAGGCGAGCGGGCACACTGTGGAGGAGCGAACGAAGAGCGAAGCGATTTGAGAGTAGAAATCGGGAAAGGGAGAGACTCTGGAGGTGGGTCCCATGGGCAAAACTTAAGGAGAGCATGCCACGTGGACTAAAATTATGGAGATTAATAGTGTTTTATAGATTATAGATTATAGATTTATAGATAGATGTGATTAGTTTTTCTATTCTATCCTTGGTTATATAATGAGGGATATTTTGGGGTTATAAAATGTAACTAATAGTAAATGAATTCTCACCTAAATTGGACGAGAGTCATTTATATTAGGTAAAAAAGTGCAGAACTTTTCTGAACTATGGGTGATTTTGAGTTGGCTATTCAACCTTTCAAAACTTTGATTTTACTATCTAATATTTCAATTTATTTGATTTGAGTCAATTAAGAACACATTGACTTCAAATTTTGAATACATCGTTTATCTTTTCAGGTTTATCTAGTATACTTTATGCAATTCTTGCAACTATAAATTAATTAAAGTAAGTAATTAGCTTAAATTTTAAAGTCAAAGTACCGTTGGCTGACTCAAATCAAACAAATTAAAAGGCCGGATAATAAAACCTAAATTTTGAAAGGTTTGGATAGCCAGCCCAAATGGCCCATAATTCAAGTTCTGTATGTTTTTAACTTAATATTATAAGAAATTCCGCCAATCCTTCTGAATAAATTGAATTCCCATTAACTTATGGTACCAACAAATGGATTTAGGAAAACCAGAATTCCAATTCTGTCACATTCTAGGCTGTGGGAAACCAAACAGGGCATTAATCTAATGGCTTGCATTTTAGCTCCTGAAACTGCGAATTTCATCAACTTTTGACGCTCGGTCACCAACTGTCATCGAATCCCAGATTCATATGATTGAAACCAGCTGAGGGGCGCCATTTAAGAAAAACAAAGGTTATAGATCTGTGGCAAGACGGCCTATATTTGAGGTCATCTCCGTACGCTTGTTCTGCATTTGTTATGCTGGTCTCTTTAGATTAGTTAGGTAATCCTTGAAATCTTCTTATGCATAATATCTGGTCATTTATTTCCTGATGTATATAATTATGATATCCTATACAGTTAATGATTTTTTAATTTAGCTGTAGTGCGGAGATCGTCTCCTTCGTCCTTTAACTTGCAGTTGGTAGATATCATTATCCGATTGATATCTCCTTCGTCCTTTAACTTGCATTATTTTCGAACTTTTAGTTCGAAAACTTTTGTTTGAGTAACGGGAAAGGTTGGGATGGGGAGGGAATGAGATTGGGAAGTTTAACTTATGCAATAGAGAAATGCAGCATAGGTTGTTAGAAGCTCTTCTAATGGAATAATGCTATTCTGGTTGATGATATATTTTATTTAAAGAAACACTAGAAGGATTTGTTAAAAACGTTCTCTTTTAGCTCTCTTAATATTAGGTTTTGATTTTTATTTTTTTTGTGACAATTACCTTCTTCTTTCAATTGACATTAGGGCGCTAAACTTGGGCAATACTTGGATCTACTAGCCTATCCTACTCGAAATGGAAGATAAGGCCTTTTTGTGGTTGCAATCGTTCCTCCTGTTCTTGTATCGGAACCTCAAGTCTTTCAAAGTTTAGGAAATTCCATTATTCAAGAGATCTTATGAATATGTCGTTGAATAAGTCGTAAAACTTGCTTGATTGTCCTTTTTTGCACTACTTCATATCGCATCTTAACCCTTATGTTTGGTTTATCATTGATTTACTAACCTTGTGTTTGGTTCATGATTGATTTTTTGCATGCCGATCCATTACTAATCTCATTCTGATGCACTTCTTCCTCTAATCTGTCAGGAAAATTCCATTGCATCAAACAAAGCATCAATAGAGAACCATAGATGGATTCAAGTATTACTGATGGCACAGAATCAACAAGAAGCTCTGGAGTTGGCTCTAACTCCAGCACACTTCCTAGTCCATGCCCAAGTCCCAAACCTTTTCTAAATACAGAACTAGCTTTGGACAAAACATCATACTGCAAGGAAGAGTTCAACCCAACTGATCAAAACAGTACGAATTCTACAAAGAATTTGTGTCCAAGCCCAACTTATAACTCAAGCCCATGCCCGAGTCCTAAATTGCCAACAATCTCAGAAACAACTTCTACCTCACCATCTGCTAAAACTGGTGAAGCCAAGAATAGCGATTCTTGTGCTACTTTTAGTCGAGATAGCTCCGGCAGTGCCAGGAGCGACAGCATTGATAGTAGCTCTTCTGCACCCATCAAGAGGCACACTGGAGGGGATTGTCGGTGGGAGGCCATTCAATTGGCTAATTCACGAGATTCTCCCCTCAGCCTCGGCCACTTTAGGCTTCTTAAGCGCTTGGGCTACGGTGACATTGGTAGTGTTTATCTTGTTGAGCTTAGGGGAACAAGTGCTTTTTTTGCAATGAAAGTGATGGATAAGGCATCACTTGTTAGTAGAAACAAGCTAATAAGAGCACAAACCGAGAGGGAGATCCTCAGCCTTCTTGATCATCCCTTCTTGCCCACATTGTATTCTCACTTTGAGACTGAAAAATTTTATTGCTTGGTCATGGAGTATTGCAGTGGTGGGAACCTCCATTCTCTCAGGCAGAAGCAGCCTAATAAGTATTTTAGCGAGCAAGCTGCCAGGTGAGTTTTTCCCTACTTGGTCTTCTACTGCAGATGGTTTCTTTTTGGTGTTAACCGCTATGAATTTTATAGTAGGTGTTTTACATATAAGCTGTGTTCTAAATCTCCTGCTAAACTGTAACTTGATTATGCAAATTAATATTCTGCATTTCTAGCTTGACTAATGTTTCCTCTTTCTTGATTTTTATTGGTGAATTCCTTATATTCTTTAGGTATTTATTTAATTAAAGGTAGAACACTATTCGAGTTTGTCATCTATTGCAAGCAGATAACTATATATCAGCTTAGTCAAGTCCTATATTTTGTATGACCAACAAAGTGCTATAAAGAGGTCCGCAGAGTAACTTTTATGAAATTAAGCTACTTTTATTAGGTACAATCCTAAAGCAACATTATCTACAAGGCGACGAAAGATGTTTGATTCTTTTATAGTAAACATCATGTAAGATTCCAATGCTCATGTAGATTCAAGGAACTATATTTAGTAGAGTTAACATAGAAAGCTAAAACTGTATAAAATTGTAAAAAGATATGGTTAAACAACATTGGGGAATAAAAATTGCAAGCTTATTCCTTGGTTCTGACTAAGATCATGGAAATAGAAAAAATTGAAATAGTTGCTAATTTCAGAGGCATATAACCAGTGAGGGGAAAGTTTAATTTGAACTTTTCCTGAACCTTCTTTAGAAAAGGGGAACAGGACAATTAGTGTGTTGTAAAGCAAAAGTACAACAGAACACACAATCTCTTATTAATGGGGCAGTCGTGACCTTCAATCTGACATTATACGAATTGATCAAACTAATTGAATGTCTATGCAATGGGGTTGATTAGACATTGGTCAGAGTCGAAAGATAGATGTCAAATTAATTCTTTAATCAAAGTTAGCTGTCTCTAACTGAGTCTGTGTTGGGGTAATTAGTCCTCTGGATTCAGTTAATTTGAGTAAAAAAAATGTGGCCTTGTTACCCAAATATCATTAATTATGGAATGAGACTCGGATTTCATCTGATTGGGAATTGATATGATTAATATTATGCAGAATTTCACTGCAGCAAGTTGGTTTTTAGCATATATCCTATTGATAACTCTCCTCAATGTGCATATAGGGGATAGCGAGCATTTTCTTGCAAAAATCTACTAGGAAGAAAAATTATAATTTCCTGCCATCGATCTCTTCTTGAAAGGATTTCTGCAGTAAATTATGCAGTTTTACATTCCAACAGAGTTAATTCAGAAAGATCAGAAAAAGGGCAGCTAACATCGCAGGAACAGAGTCAGAGAAGAGAGAAATAGTTGAATAAATTTCCGACTCCTGCCTCCGATTGTTTGAATTGAATTGTTTATTAGAGCATATGAAGAGTCAAAACTCTACTGCATTAGTTTTCTGGAAAAAGTATGCCATTTTATATGCAATCAAAATTGATCTTTCTCAATTCCTTGAACTATACACGATCTAGAACTAGATAGATTAAAGCTTTGGACATATTTTATCTCAAATATTACTCTGATGATTCAAAGTATACAAAATCCTTACGTTTTTTTCCCATTTAGATTTTTTGCTTCTGAAGTGTTGCTCGCCCTAGAGTACCTTCACATGCTTGGCGTCGTCTATCGAGACTTGAAACCTGAGAACGTACTCGTGAGAGACGAGGGACATATAATGCTGTCCGACTTTGACCTCTCCCTACGTTGCTCTGTGAGTCCGACCCTTGTCAAATCATCCTCCGTCCACTCAGCCACCAATGTTGGCAACAATAAAGCCGTCCTCGACAGTGACAGCGTCGTACAAGGCTGCATCCAACCCTCAGCATTCTTCCCTCGCATCCTTCCCAAGCGAAATCGCAAATCGAAATCAGACTTTGGCATCGGCAGCCGATCAGCCCTCGAGTTCATGGCCGAGCCAACAAATGCTCGTTCGATGTCCTTTGTCGGCACTCATGAATACCTCGCCCCTGAGATCATTCGCGGGGAAGGGCATGGGAGCGCGGTCGATTGGTGGACATTTGGGATTTTCATATATGAATTACTGCTTGGTACGACGCCTTTCAAAGGGTCGGGCAATCGCGCCACGCTTTGCAACGTGGTGCAGCAGCCATTGCGGTTCCCCGACGAGCCGGTAGTGAGCGCAGTGGCACGGGATCTCATTCGCGGGCTCTTAGTAAAGGACCCGCAGAAAAGAATCGCGTATAGAAGGGGAGCGACGGAAATAAAGCAGCATCCCTTCTTCGAGGGGGTGAATTGGGCATTGGTGAGGAGCACTACGCCGCCGCACGTTCCTGAGCCTGTGGATTTCAAGCAGTATGCAGGTAAGGCAAAGAAGGGTGGTGAAAGTGGTGTTGCTTCCACCGGTGGCGGGAAGGGAAATTCGACCGATTCTTCTTCCTATCTTGATTTTGAATATTTTTAGATAGATTATTGAGCATTTTTTTCATTTATTTTTTATGGTAATTTATATACTTTGTGATGTATTGAAAGGAACACTTCATGTAAAGTAGAGATGAGTGAGGAGATTTTTCTTCTTGATCAATAGAACAATAATATGGAGATATAAAAGCTTTCATGAATCATTAAGCAAGTTCATCTTTGGTTTGTGTTGCTTAAATTTTTAATATTCTGTTGTAACTGTATGGAAGTAATTTGTTTCGCCCTTCAAATTATTACAAATGATCAATCTGCGTTCAAGTTCATTTTGTGGCTATCACATGAGCAGAGAAAACAAAAATTCAAAACTCATCTGAATTATACCCAATTTATGGGTGCCGTTTAGTTATATGTAGTTATAACTGTATTGCACTATAATTGTAACTACATGCAATTTCAAATTCGGTGTTTGTTTTGTTGTATTTGAGTCTAACTACAACAACTGAAACTACGTCCAACTATTCAAACATTTTGAAAACATATTTTATAATTTTGACATCATTTACCTAATATTCCAATAGTCTCAAAATTAGTAGTCATGCCTTCTTTTTGATGGTGATGTGGTCGTTGAATTTGATATCACTTTGTTAATTTGTTTGAAAGATTATATCACAAATTGATGTTATTGAAATAGAAAAATAAATGTAGTGTCTTAGTTGAAACAAATTGAAGTTCGATGACCTAAGTAAAGTTTCATTTAGAATTTAGTGGTAATATACTAAAGCAATATGAAACAACCGTTATTCTCTAATAAATGCTTAAAACTTTAATATGTTATTTAACATTCTCCCTCTCTTCTATGCTGGAGAATTTTTGATAGCTGCCAAATATTAAAATAATATAAGACAACTGCTATTTTCTGAAAGCTTAAATTTTAATATATATATATATATATAGTGTAGAGCTACTATGCTATCGGAAGTATAAGGAAGTTGGTGCTTCCGATTTTTTGGCTCTTGGATCAAGGATTGTACGGTTAGGATAATAGCGATCCCCCATAGGGTTGAGTGATCCCCCTAGGATTGAGTGGTCCCTATTGGGTAATAATATTAATCCAATGGTTAGAAATGATCAAAGAGATTGATCCAAGAGCCAAAAAATCGGAAGCACCAACTTTTTTATACTTCCGATAGCATAGTAGCTCTACTATATATATATAGTAGGGCTACTGTGCTATTAGGAGCACAGCAGCTCTTATGCTCCTAACTTTCTAACCACCCATCAATTAGGGAGAAAGAAGAGAAATTAGGGTGGTTAGGGTGAAAGAAAGAAGAGAAATTAGGGAGAAATTGGGTGTCTCAATTTCTCCTCTTTGAATTTTTTTTCAATTTTTTTTCTCTTTCTCATCCTAACCACCCATCAAAATTGATGTGTGGTTAAAAAGTTAGGACCACAAGGGCTGCTGTGCTCCTAATAGCACAATAGCCCTGCTCTCTATATTATATATATATATATATTCAAAGCTCTCCCCCATGCCGACTTGAATTAAATAGGAGGAAATTAAATGATACTAAGGACCTAGTGAGACTCAAACTTAGAACCTCCCGCTCTAATATTATATTAAAATTATATAAAAAAAGCCGATATTCTTTACAGACTTAAACTACTAGTGTTTTTAATATTTTTATAAAACATAACAGTTTGTGATTTTACCAAACAAAAAAAGAGAAGCCTAGATAGTTTCTCTTTGTTCATTTTTCAGAAATAAACTCAACTAGCAATATAAAATAACTAAGCTTCGAACTTGAGAGTTCGAGTACCAGCCATTAAGCTTTTAACCAACTGCACTGGGTATAGTCAATAGTCGTGTTATAACTAGTTGTATCAATATCAACATTGTCGATATATCTACAAATACTACGACCTTAAATGATCAAAATATTGATTCATTTTTTCATTCAGAGTAATGCTGTACAGTCATATGGTTTCATACTCTGGATTAAACAAGTTAGTATCATGTCGATTTGGATTTCTCTTTAGTAACCTTGTGTCATGTTTAGTAGTCTTTTAACTCATATAATAACCATGTCCAAAATAGTCATCCCCAGATGCTGCTCCTTGTCCACAGCATAAAAGGTCAGACACCAGAAAGGGACACAATTATCCTTTGATAGTGCCTCCAATGCCAACTTCTATAACTACAAAAACCAACCATGTCCAATCTATAAATTCACATACCATTCCAAACCCATCCAATCTCACTAAACTCCGCAAACCACATGATCCAAAAACCCACTTTTTGTCCCACACTTTGTCTCATACCCAAACACCCAAGCCCAAATCCTTAATAAGATCTCCCCAATACTTTGTCCCACTGTGTTCTCTTTGGACCATTCAATTTGTGTCTTGTGCTTTGCCTCTTAATTTATCTTCTTTATGCCCCCTCTATCACTCCAATCATCTTAAACATTAATTAGCACAGTGATTAATAGTAGCAAAGAGAGCTAGCTAGTTCGATGAATACTAGCATTAGGGGCTTTGTTGGAGATTCTATGTTATTCACTATTAGGCCTTGCTCATTCCGGATCAAACCAAGTATTTTGGTGCATGTTGCCCTTCCTTGCTATTTAAACCTCCACTTGTATTGGCCATGATCACCAACCATTGTGATCACAAGGATTTTTAATTCGTTTCGAGTCGAAGAAGTGATCGATCATTCACGATGTGCGTACCGTCGACCGACCCGTGCCCGCTAGTGGTTGAGGTAGAGGATAGCGATCTCGGATTGTCGACGCACTCGTTATGTGATGAGAAATTTAGAACTGTCTTGGTGGGACAAAAGGAGGATCAGCTTCCACTAATCCAAGCTCCTAATCATGAGACTAATCTGCATCATGAGGTAATAATCATTTTGCAGTCGCACTTTAAATGTTGAATATAAAATGTTCAGACATCGTTCTCTAGTAGTTTAAGTGTTTAGGAGCAAACAACTGTATGTCTCATGCGTGTTCTCAATTTGGAGTTACTTTTTCCAGTTAACACTAACTTCCAATTACTTAGATTGTTGAAGAGATATTTGCCCTTGGACGAATCGCTGCGCCGTCAACCATCACCGGACTACTTAACTACGCGCGCAATCTCGTGTCCATGCTTTTTCTAGGCCATCTCGGGCACGTAGAGCTCGCGGCGGGGGCACTCTCGGTCGGCTTCGCGAACATCACCGGCTACTCAATCATCTTCGGCTTAGCCATGGGGATGGAACCAATTTGTGGCCAAGCTTTCGGGGCTCAAAAGCAGACCCTCCTAACTCTAACACTCCACAGAACGATAGCATTCCTCCTCCTAATTTCCGTACCAATTACCTTTCTTTGGCTACATGTTGATAAAATTCTCTTGCTCTTAAACCAAGACCCCAAGATAACTTCTCTAGCCAAAACATACCTACTCTATGCTCTCCCTGATCTCTTCTTACAATGTATCCTGAATCCTTTTAGGATATACTTAAGATCTCAAAATATCACTAACCCAATAGCACTTTGCTCCTTTGTAGCTTCACTTGTCCACATTATAGTGGACCACTACTTGGTTAATGTACTCAAAACTGGTATCAAAGGTGTGGCAATGGGAGTAGTTGTGGCCAATTTAAGCCTCACAATGCTTCTACTTTGCTATGCTCATTCAAGTGAGGCATGCAAAAAGGCATGGACTAGTGCACTATCTTTTGATTGCTTTAGGGAATGGGGGACAATAATAAGACTAGCTATACCGAGCTGCATCTCAGTGTGCTTGGAGTGGTGGTGGTATGAGCTCATGATCATCCTATGTGGGCTCTTATCGGGCCCCCAAGAAACGGTCCCGGCCATCGGAGTGCTAATGCAAATGACGGCCTTGGTCTATGTTTTCCCGTCGTCTTTGAGCTACGGCGTGTCGACCCGGGTGGCCCAGGAGCTCGGGGCCGGGCGGCCGGAGAGGGCGAGGAAGGCCTCGATGATCGGGGCCGTGTTTGGAGCCTGGCTCGGGATCGCGGCAATGGCGTTCAATTTATGGGCCAGAGCTTGGTGGGGGCCCATGTTCACCGACCGAGGCCAAATTCTGAAGCTGGTGTCGAATGCGCTGCCTATAATTGGGCTTTGCGAGCTCGGTAACTGCCCGCAAACCGCCATGTGTGGGGCCCTAAGAGGGAGCGCGCAGGCCAATGTGGGGGCCCATGTGAACTTAGGGGGGTTCTACGGAGTGGGCCTGCCGGCGGCCCTGCTGTTCGGTTTCTGGATGGGCTTGGGCTTTGTGGGCTTGTGGATGGGCTTGCTCGCCGCGCAGGCGTCGTGCGCGGCGGTGCTCGTGGCGGTGCTGGTGAGAACCGACTGGGCGGCGGAGGCGGCGCGGGCCGAGGAGTTGACAAGTGGCAAGCAAGTGTTAAGATTGGATGAGACAATTGATGACAAAGGAGGGAGAGAGAAATTGAAGGGAGAACTACTAGCCTAGATTACATTAAGTATCATTGGCAATCATAGAACCTTTATTTGTATCTGTTAAAGTCTAAGAACAATCATTTTTTCATGATCAACTTGTTGGAATTTTGAAATTAACGAAAAGTTGGGAGTCTGAAGTTATTATTATTATTACTACTATTATTATTTTGAGAGAAAGGAAGCATGCTACATGCTTCGTTTATTATTATTATTATTATTTTAAAAATTAAATTTAATTAAAAATGTGAAATAATTAGGCTTCGAATTTGGAACTTCGGATACTAACCATCAAGTCCTTTGCCTGTGCTATAGGAACTGTCCGCGTGGGTGTAAAAGTTACAATGTAATACCTTAGTACGCTGGGAATAATAGTTGCTTTGTACTCTATCCAAAGATATTGCTTTGTAGTACTACATTGTAAAACAGCTGGACACAGGCTTTATTATAGCACAAGCCAAATCTAGGACAACTCAGCTATGCAAACAAAAATCTAGGTCAAATCCAAATTAGTAATTAATTAAGGCTAAATTATAGAAAACCCCTGTTAATATCCGTTTTTTTACTTTCCCCCCCTGATATTCAAAAACCTACACTTTACCCCCTCAAAAAATGAGAAATATTTACAGGGGGGTACGGTGTGACAAAATGACCAATTATCCTCATATTCTTCGTTTCCTCCCCGATCCTGCACGTCTCGCAGCCTCGCCAGCACCTCCCTCGACCCCAATTCTGACTTTGTTTCCTCCACCTACTCCTTGTTCCTACGGGACGCTCGCCGCCCCTCTATTTCGGCGACTGTAGGGAGGAGATCATGGTGGATTTAGACGGAGAAATGGGCGAAGGCGAGGGTGAGGCGGCGGAGGAGGGCGAGGGTGTGCGTCTGGGCATGGACAGAAGGGTGCGCGGAGGCGACAGTGAGGGCGAGGGCGAGCCGGTGAGCCTTCTTTCTCCCCGATACCGATGAGAAAGGAGGAGAAAGATGAGGGCTTCAGGGGTATTTTGGGTATAAAAAATAGGATATAAACGGAACCCTAACGGAACACTGACGGCAGGGGGGCAAAGTGCACATTTTTTATTTTTTGAGGGGGCAAAGTGTAGGTTTTTGAATGTCAGGGGAGAAAAGTGAAAAAACGGATATTAACAGGAAAATTTTCTGTAATTTAGTCATTAATTAATAAAAATAAAAAATGGATATGGAATTTCACAAACAAAAAATAAATTAAAATCGAGCCTTTATATTAAGAGAGTTTAATTAGTCGTTTATCACATTGAGTGCATGAAACTTGAAACAATAACAAAATCCATCTCTTGGGGAGAGGCTCCCCAAAATTTTAGTTCTCATTTATATACCATCCATTTGGATTTGACTAGTGGTTGAAAAAAAATAGATAAAAATATATGAAATTTGCCTCAATTATTATTCATTTGAATTTAACTATCTAATCTTTAAAAATTTAAATTTTACTATCTGATCTTTTAGTTTATTTACTTTGAGCAAATTAATGACTTTTTAACTTCAAAATTTTAACACATCGTTTATTTTTATGGATTTAGTTAATATATTTTATACAACTTACGTAACTATAAATACACTAAAGTAAGCAATTAGTGTAAGTTTTGTATTCAAAGAGCCATCAAATCACTTAAACCAAACAAATTGAATAGTTGGGTACAAAGATTAAAATTTTAAAAGGTTGGATAATTGAATCCAAATGGTCTATAATTCAGTTAAGTTTTATACAATTTTACCACATAAATATATAAAGGCTAAATTACATAAAACCTCCCTGTCAATACCCGCTTTTTCACTCTCCCCTGTCATTCAAAAATCTACATTTTACCCCTTTAAAAATAAAAAATATTCACAATGGGGTACGGTGTGACAAAATGATCAAAATGCCATCATCTTCTTCATCTCCTCCTCCCCAATCTTGCTCATCCCGCATTCCGCACCCTCGCCCACGCCTCCCTTGACCCCAACTCCGACTTCGTGCGAGGGCGAGGCGGCGGAGGGCGAGGCGGCGGCCGAGGGCATATGTGTGGGGATGGATGAGAATTTCAGGAGTATTTTGGATATAAAAAATAAGATATAAAAGGAATCCTAACTGAACACTGACGGCGGGGGGCGAAGTGAACATTTTTTATTTTTTAAGGGGGCAAAGTGCAGATTTTTGAATGACAGGGGGAAAGTGGGAAAGCGGGTATTGACAGGATGATTTTCTGTAATTTAGCCATATATAAAACACAAATAATTTCTTAAACAAGGTACTTGTCGGATTTTAACTTGCCTTCTACATTGCATGAACATTTTATTCAGTATATTTCTTCAATTTATTTAAGTAGCATATAATATTTGATAGATAAGTGTAATTAAATGTCAAGAACAAATAATAGTATATATTTTCGAGTTTCACTTTATATTTTTCGGAATAAAATAAATTACCGTATAGAAGAAATATATAATTCTAATAAATTATAAATGCCAAGAACTTTCAAGTTACAAAAACTAAATTCCTAACTTTCAATTATATATAAAAATATCCTACCAAATAAGTTAGTATTCGATAATGTTTCTACATGCAAACAAGGCATTTGGAATTAGATTCTCTTATCATGAAACTCTAAACTTCCAACTGCCTACTCAAAATTAAATTGACTCTCCATAAATTTAGTTGCATTTTTTTTTTTAATTCAATTCCAAGATCGTCAAGTGGGCAACTTATAAAATAGGGTTAAATTTCATACAGCTCCCTACAAATATAGTGAATTGTAAATATATTTTTAAAAATTTAACTTTCATATGTTGTTCCTGTAAAAGTCCTGATGTTTTCAAATATGTCACTCGGGTTTGCTACCATTAAAGCACTGTTTATTTTTTAACAGCAGATAAGAAAAATGATATTTTTGCCATCACAAATATGTCCCTCCAAAAACCACAACAGCTAATATAAGAGGAGTAAAAATATCAAGTTATCTCATTGACTAACCCTAGTTAAGTATTTAACCTATGGTTAACTAAATTTTTTTAACGGATTCTAATGGCAGGGACATATTTAAAAACATTAGGATTTTTACAGGAATAACATATGAAAGCTGAACTTTGTAGGGATACATTTGTAATTCACTATGTTTGCATGGACCTGTATGAAATTAACCCTATAAAATAAAATAATATAGACAATATAAAGAATTCTAATTCTATTAAGTCTAGGTCATGTTTGTCTTTTAGCTATATTACTAATTAACCTGGCTTACCAACAACCCTACGCATGAATAGTAGAAATTAATTAAAATGTGCAAGCAACTTATTAGGGTAAGTATACGGAGGAGTCTTTAACACTCAAACCTGCTACAAGGAGTTGCCCAAAAATTCTCTCATAGATCGACTGTCTCTAGCGCAAGTGGCAAGGACTTGATGGTTGGTATCTGAGGTCCCGAGTTCGAATCATAGTTGATTCGCATTTTCAGCCAAATTTATTTTTATACGAAATAAACGAAACAGATAGCGTGCTACCTTTCTCTCAAAAAAAAAAAAAAAAAAATTCTCTCATAGCCAATACTACAACTTGACACCTACCGAAATGATAAATGGCTCGTCTCATCGCGATCTGATTTTGAATTTTGAATACTCTTGTCCTCCACCACGATGCACACATATCGTACCATTGCTCTTCGCCCTGCTTCTATTTGTTTATCTCTGATCCAAGCAGGTTACCAGACGTTCACATATTGTAACCCTCCCGAGTCATTAACACTTAAACCTCCCACGCGGAGTTACCCAAATATTCTCTCACGGCTAGTACTATAACTTGACACCCATCGTAATCATAATTTGCTTTGTTCCTACAAAAACAGCAACAGTTAATATTAGTTCCCCTTGCGAAAACAAATTAATCAGCTACAATTTAGGATACAATATTTAGTTTTTTGAGAAAAAAAAGAAAAGAAAAACCCTAATGAAAAAGGCAAGTACCAAAAGTAACAGGAGTCGATACGTAGTTTTGAATTGGTTGGCTTTCTCGTTACGTAGTTTTGAATTGATTAGCTTTTTTGTGCGAAATTTTTTTAGAATATGCTTGTTTATGGCTCCCATTATATTACCCAAAAAGAGTAAGCATATGGTGGGTAAAATTAGGATACAACATGAGTAACCATAATATATACTGTCCAGATATAAACATTAGAGCATGTATATATGTGTCCAGATATATGGATTTTATTGGAAGATACTGTAAGTAGGGATGTCAATCCGAAATATTACATGAACCCGAACCCGAACCCGAACGGGACGGGTTTACCCGAACTAAATGGATATGGATTCGGGTATGGGTATAGAAAATAAAAATCCGACGGATATGGGTACGGATATGAATTTCGTATGTATCCGACCCGAACCCGAACCCGAACCCAAACCCGAATAAATTATATACATATTATTTAGATGCCTAATAATTTTATCCGTTGGATCTTTATCCAACGGTATATTTTGAAATATAGTAAAAAAAAAATTATTATTTCGGGTTTGAATTTTCGGATTCGGGTTCGGGTTCGGGTTTCGAGTTTTTGATCGGGTCGGGTATGGGTACGAATTTTTAAAACCTGCCGGGTTCGGGTTTCAATTTGATTGTCGGGTTCGGGTTCGGATTTTTGAAAATTCGATCCAAACCCGACCCATTGACATCCCTAACTGTAAGTACAGTATGAGAAGTTTCCCAACAACTTCCTTTGAAATTAATACTTAGCATGAAAATGTGATTGGTTGGGAGGGAAGCGTATTTGAGAAGCTTACTCCACATTAGAGAGGGAAAAACACCTAGTTGAGTAGCCTCCATTCTGCTATCATGTGTCGTTTTTATTTTGTGCCAGTTTTATTTTAAACTAAGAATTATAATTTTTTCGCTATGGTTAATTTTTTTAAATTTTAATATTAAAAAACACCTAGCGAATCCTTAGATAGAGACAAAATTAATATGTGACAGTAAATCGGAGACTTTCTAACAAGACGTCATTGGAGAGCTCTCCACTAAAGTTTTATCGTACATTAGATCCAGCAAATCACAGCCCATTTAAGGGTTGATCCTACCCCTAGACACCATGTGGAGCCCACTAAAATATTGTTGTTGGGTGGTCCTCTCCTCCCCCCTTTTTGGCCAGATTCATTACCACCCTGTTTCTGATTAAGGATTGTGGATTGGTTTGGATGTGGAAAGAAATTATTCAATAATAATATATATGCTATGGAGATCATATTACTTTGTGATTATGTTTTACAAATTTGTTGTCTCTTGCCAGGTGTGAACTGTCATAATTTGTTAGGATTATACATTTTACAGGCAAGTTTATTTTATTATGAGAAAATAATTTAGAGATCGACTGCAGTACATAATTATAAATATTTATTCCGATTCCTCCCTCATCTATCTATTACATATACTATATACTTTTTGGCCCGGTTTGGTTCGGGAACAAAATGGAGATAACAAAAGTTCTCCCTGCTATTTCGCCAAACGAGACATTATTTGGTCGGAATAAAATATTCTGGTCAAACCTAACTAGTCCTGGTTATCGGAGAATAGCTTAGAATAAACTATTCCATCCCTTTAGTGGAATATTGCTATTCTAAAATTTATTTTCAAACTTTATTTTGAGTAGATGGAAGAGATCTGCAGAATAATTTGTTTTTTTATCACATACAGGGTCTTTACGCCTTGTTATAAGGCAATCCACCTACGAGTTGATTTATTTTATTTTGGAAAAAATGACTCAGAGGCCTAATATTGTGTGCCAAGTTAAGCGTGCATGTTATCATCATACTCTCCATCTATTAATTGCAGTATATTTCTAGAATAAATAAAAAAAATATGTCAAATAAGATATTCTTACGGCCAAATAGTCTTTAAAGGTTGTTGATTTGGTTCAAAATACATGTTAATTCCCGCTCATTTACTGTTATTAGCCTAACTGTTATACAATAAAAAAACTAAAATACAGAAAACTCTCTAGGAATACTTGTTTTTCGACTTTTCTTTCCCGATCTTCAAAAATCTATATTTTAGCCCCTTAAAGTTTTGAAAATATTTTCAGAGGGTTACGGCATTAATGAAGAGGGTGAAATAACCAAATTATCTTTCTACAAGAAAAAAATATATTTTAAATATATTTTGGTCATTTTTAAGAGTACTTTCGGGATAAATATAAAAAATTGATAGAATAGTGATGAAACTCTACCAGAGGGGGACTAAATGTATCAACTTGAAATTTTAAGGGAGTAAAATGTAGGTTCTTGAAAGTCAGTGAGAGAAAATGAAAAAGTGAGTATTTACAAAAGAATTTCTGTATTTTAACCTAATAAAAAAGATACAAGACTTACATCTATTTAGCCAAATGTAATTTAGTGACAACTAGTTAATTTTAAGAACTTTGTTGTTTTTTAGTGTCAGATTTTTAGTTTCAAATTGAATAAAATTCGTCAATAAACTAGCAATTTTGATGGTATTATTAAAATAGAAGATCTCTTTTATTTAAAAAAAAATTTATGTTTTGAGTTGCAAATTAAGTAGGCATTGAGATGTGGGGTAGTGTAACATTTGAACTGCTTTAGTGAAGTTTTACAACTTAATTTGTTAATATTTTAAAATTTTGGATCTCTTTAAGATGGTGGCAAAATACCAGATAAAAATTGACGTAATTTTTAATACACAGAAATAATTGAAATAGGACTAAAATGCAAGAAGATTTTTTTATAGTTTAGCCAAATATAAGATACCCAGTAGACTCTAGAAATTAAAAAGGAGCAAAAGACAACTTTATTGTGTGTATGTCACACCTCACTATACATGTCTTGTAGCTTGTTACATCTTTAACCTACTTTAGTCTTTTGTGATAGGCAAGTGAGGCTTTCATTACATAGCTTAGGAGTTTAAATTCATTGTTGTTGTTGTGTAGGTTTCAGTAAAATTACTCTCACTCAATAAGAAAATTTGAACTTATTTAGAATCTTCGGATTGGGACTAACAAAATGACATCCAACATGCTTTAAATTAGGGTTACTTGCATACAGCTTCGTACAAACACATTAAAGATATTCTTTCAAAATTTAAGCGCTCATATATTTATCTCCAAATTTAAGCATTCAAATATTTATCAAGAGAGAGAACTTGAGAGAACTAGAATTTTACGAGAAAGAGGTGGATGTTTTGGGAGAGTGCGGGTCGGCGAGAGTGAGCACGCTCCTCCTCGTCGCCTGCTCCATCTCTGTCTACGTTGAAGCCGAGGGGGGAGGCGCCATTAGTAGAGGTTGAAAAGAGAAGGAGAAACATCGTAGGAGAGGATAAAGAGAAAGAAAAAATTTATTCAGCATTTAAAAAACATATTTGCAATATGACAATTTAGAGGGACATATTTGTAAGAACAATATTGTTATTTCATATATTAGTTGTTAAAAACAACCATATTACAAATGGATCTAAACTAGAGGTTCAAATATAAATATATAAACATATTTGCAGGAACAAATTGGATCACATAAATTTTGTAAGAATATATTTGTAATTTGATATATTTGTAAGAAGTTGTATACAATTAACCTTTTAGTTATTTCTTTTTTTGAGGAATAGGTAGCGTGCTACCTGCTTCATTCATTACGTGGGATGAACTAAGCATACAAAGTGGAAGCAGCCAGGGCCTCCGGCAAAGAGTAGCGACAAAGGTAAAAAAAAAAATTAAAAAAAAAAAAAAAAAAAAAAAAAAAAAAAAAAAAAAACCTCAAACCAGCTCAATCCATGTGGTCGCTAGAAGTTTAGCTCTACCCAAGGCCCTTAAAGCGTCAGGTGGATTGTCCCGGAAGATAAAGTTGTTTCGATCTGTCCAAACGACCCACCAGATTGCTGACAACATAGATAAGTTAACCATCCGCGTCGTAGAGTATGGGTTGTTGGCGATGCTCAGCCACAAATCGCGGGGGTCGCCGGGAGAGTCGTCTAGGGCGTTCAAACTCTCCGCATGGAACAGAAGAAATCGGGTGAAGACACAGTTCCTGAAAAGGTGGTCACAACTTTCCAGTTGTGTCGCACAGAGAACACACTGTGTTTCCACTGGTATGCCATGCCGCACCAGTCTATCAGCAGTACGCAGCCTATTACGCAGAAGCAACCAAGTGAAGATTTTTATTTTAAGCGGCATTTTCAGTTTCCATATGTGTCGGTTTGATAGGTCTCTTTGTCCACCATCCGTGAGGAAACGGTAGAGCGATTTAACAGTGAACAAGTGGTTGGTTGTCCACCGCCATTTGACGGTGTCATGACCATCCGCTGGCCTGCTGTGCCGAAGCAAATCTTTGAGCGCTATCCAATGCCTTCTTCTCTCTGGTGATCGGAGCATCTCAAAACCACGACAGATGAAACGCCATCTCCATCCGTTTGTGCTCCAGCATTGAGAAACCCTGACCTCCTTGTCTGTTAAATTTTGGTAGATATCCGGTAGCAGCGTGCGTAGTGGTATTTCTCCTAGCCATATGTCGTTCCACATCCTGATTTGGGTGCCCTCGCCTAGCTCGTAGTAGATACCACAGGTGAACACATCACGGCAGCTAAGCACACTTTTCCACCATTGGGAGAAAGGTGCAAAGCCTCTACCCTCATGAAGAGGCTTTCGTCTGGTATAGTGAAGAGACCTGAGACGTTTGCACCAGAGCAGATGTGGCTCGTTGAAGAAACGCCACCACCATTTAGTTAAAAGAGCTAGGTTCATAGCGTTCATATCGAGGATCCCTAAGCCTCCCTCGTCTTTGTGTTTACAAACTGATTTCCAGTTGACCAGGCATGCTCCCCCTGTAATTTTGGAACACCCTTTCCAAAAGAAGGCACACCTCAGAGCCTCAATGCGACAAAGCACCCATTTAGTGGCTTTGAAAATGGACAGGTAGAAAAGCGGTAAGTTAGTAAGGACAGAATTGACAAGAATGAGTCTTCCCCCTTGAGAAAGCAGCTTAGCTTTCCAACCTTCGATTCTGTCATTTATACGGTTGATGACCAGGGCCCAATGCTCCTTACGCAGGCGTTTGTCCGAAAGTGGTAAGCCCAGGTATCGAAAAGGTAGACGTCCGACGTTGCATCCAATGATGTTGGCCAGTTTTTCCGCTTTATGGTTGTCGGATCCGAGGTAATACAATTTCGATTTCGCTTTGTTGATCCTAAGGCCAGACGCCCGCTCGAAGATTTTCCAGAGTAGCAGCATATTCCTCAAGATTTTTGGTTTAGCCTCGCAGAAGAAAATCGTATCGTCGGCGTATTGAATGATCACCGTCTGACATTCGTCGGTTGGTCCTATGCCTTTGAGCAGGTTGCTTGCTTTGGCAGTTTCAGACATTCTGGCTAGGCAGTCAGCAATAAGAAGAAAAAGATAAGGGGAAAGTGGGTCTCCCTGTCTCAGGCCCATTTTAGTCTGTATCCAGTTCGTCGGGGTGTCGTTTACAAGGATGGCGATCTTTGCGTTGCAGATGCACTGTTCGATCCAGGACCACCATCTGTCACTGAAACCCATCCAAAGGAGAATACTTTTCAGGAAGGTCCAGTTAACCATATCAAAGGCTTTTTCGAAATCGACTTTTATGCTCACGCATTCTTTTCCCGATTTGGAGCACCAGTTTATTAGTTCACTTGCTGTGACAAACGAGTCTGCTAGTAATCTATCCTTGAGGAATGCCGATTGCGATGAAGAGATTAAGGGCAGTAAGGCATCAGCGAGTCTGTTGGCTAGGACTTTGGAGATGATCTTCTGAATTCCGTTAATAAGACTAATCGGACGGTAGTTGCTAACCTTGCGCGCTCCTTCCTTCTTAGGGATAAGGCACACGAACGAGTAATCGATCGGGCTGGTAAGTATTTTGCCCTCTTGGAGATCTAAGAAGACTCTGAAGATATCCTCTTTAACCGTCTCCCAAAAAGTTTGAAAGAAAAAAAGAGGGAAACCGTCTGGACCCGGAGCCTTGTCGCTTCCTAGTTGGAATGTAGCCGCCTTTACTTCTTCACGAGAGAACGGAGATGTTAATGCTTCGGGGTTAGTAAGCCTGTTTGAGTGGTATAGATCACTCCAGTCGCCAAAAGGTGGGTGATTGATCCCTGCCTGATCATACATTCGCTTGAATGCTTGGTAGAAATGTGATCTTTTGTGTTCTTCATTTCTAATCTGCTGCCCTGTGTCATCCTCGATGAAGTCGATCAAATTTATGCGTTTCCTTCCGTTGGCTATGGCGTGAAAGAATTTGGTGTTGTCGTCTCCTTCTTTAAGCCAAAGCTGCTTGGCTCTAGATTTCCAGAGAATTTCTCCCTCCTTAAGAATTGTATGAAGTTGGGCTTTCAGATGCGCCCGTCTGTCAGAGGTTGAAAGCGGTAGAGTTTGGATCTCTTCGAGTTGGTCGATTGCTAGTATTACCTCCTGAAGGGCTTTCTTGGCGAGAGAGATGCTATGGAAGCTCGTCTTGCACCATTCCTTAATCCTTGCCCGGCAGTGTCTCAGCTTGGCAGTTATTGTGAGAATGGCTGAGACCTTGGGTGGAGTTTCATTCCACCAAAGTGGGACCGATGAGACGAAATCCTCCTTGGTTAGCCAAACTCTTTCGAATCGGAATCTCCTTGGTACGGGATAACGCCTCGTAGTAAGTAAGATAGGATTGTGGTCAGAGGTAATTATAGGAAGAGCATTGACCCTACTGTGAGGAAAGGCGAGGTCCCACTCCGTTGAGACCAGAAATCTGTCCAGCCTGGCCAGGGAAGGGCTCTGCTGCATATTTGACCAAGTAAAATTTTGGTTTGAAAGAGGTAGATCAATAGCCGCCAAGTTATTGATGAGATCGGTGAACATGGCCATAGCTTTGGTACTCCAGGTTTTTCCTTTCCTTTCGGATTGTTTTTTCGTGAAATTGAAATCTCCGCAGATGGCCCAAGTAGTTGAGCAAAGGTCGATGAGTGAGAGAATTTCGGAGCAGAATTCCTCTTTCCCGTCCCACGATGGAGGTCCATAGACGTTAGTGAGGGAAAAAGTCTTTCCACTTGGGAGGTGGGTCAGGAGAAGAGTCAGTGAATAGTTTCTCACAAAAACCTCGGAGCACGAGTAGAAATTAGAACTCCAGCACGTTATCAAACCGCCGGAAGCGCCAATTGCTGGGATAAAGTTGCACTTGTCAAAGTTCGATCCGCAACACGAACGGAGAAAAGAACGTGACACAGAATCAACTTTTGATTCTTGGAGACAGACTACAGAACTAAAAGAGTTAGAGATAACAGACTTGACACTTCGACGCTTAGCTGGGTCGTTAAGACCCCTAACATTCCAACTCAAAATGCTCAGCATCTAAGATAAAAAGCGACACACACTACTAAGAAGACTCGAAACAGGCCCCGTCACTAGGCATCCGGGTACAAGAGCTTCTGGAGCTCCGAAGCTTCAGCAAGGGTGAGATTCACCCCGCAGCGAAGGCTCTTCTCCTTGATCTTCTTCCTGGACCAATTGCGCACCGTCGGCCCGGAGTCAACCTGCCCTCCCTCTAGGATTCGAGCTTTCCTGTTCATCGCCCTGCAAAGACTAGGAACCGGTTGCAGCTTTTGCAGGCGGGCGCTGCTCCTTAGGGGGGCCGGTATTTCGGTGGGGTTAGAGGCTGATTCCGAGAAAAGTGCTGCTGCTGCAGGTGGGTCGCAAGGGGCTTTCCCATTGCCGGTAGCAATGGGCTTACGAGCAGATAAGAGGCATAAAGCGGGCCCAACACTGAGGTTCGACCCAAGAATCGGCTCGGTCTCCGAAGCAGGACTGATGTGAGCCACGGCAACCCGCGGGCTGGCGGGCCCCAGGAAGGTCAACTGGGGCAAGCCCACATCCGGGGGCCCTGGGGTGGAATCCCATTGGGCGGGCCCATGGGCGGGCAGCGGGCGGGCGGCCCCCAAGTAGGTCGCTGGGAGCAGGCTCACATCCGTGGTGGCGCGCCCCAGGTGGGTCGGCTGACGCAGGCCCGTGTCTGATGTCCCAGGTGCGAAGCCTCGTGTGGAGTGGGCTACGGGCCGAGGTAGACCGAGGGAGGCAGGACCGAGGGAGGCAGGCCTGAGCGACATCACTGCAAACCGCAGCCCCGAAGCCGATCGCGAAGGATACGAGAGAGATCTCTGCGGGATGGAGTAAATGAGCCAACAGGACGTCAGGGGATTGAAAGTACCCCACGTTTCATTCCCGAGTGAAATCTTGAGAAGAGGCGACAGGCACGGAATTCGAGTGGTACCAACTTCGGAAGGGAGGGCAATAAAGTTGAACTGGTTCCGAGTGCTACCATCTTCGGAGGGGAGGGCATTAATGTTGGAAGGGGGACAGATAAGAGTAGACAGGAGAAACGGACGTGGCTCAGATGGGCTGGTACGGCGGCTTCTAGTGGCGGGGGGCGCGAGGAAGGAAGGCCTGGCCGGGGGGGGTTTGAAATTTGAAAAAATGGCGGGCTCGCCAGCGGCCGCGGATCCCCCTCTGGCGATCGGATCTGACCGCCGAAAAAACGGAGCGCCCGGGGCGGATGGAGGGCGGCTTCCGATCGGGTGGGCGGCGCGCCTTCTGTCGCGGATCTCTGAGGAGTTCCAGGAGGCATCGGAGTTGGAGGAGCCACCGTCGGATGAGAGTCTCCCTCTGTTGGATTGTTCGAGGCACATTGTAAATCCTAGCTAATTGAAAGTTCCTTGTTCACTTTCTTTTACTTGCATCAAATTAGTTAGTATGGGACACAAAGTTCATAGTATTCGTTAAGCAAGGAGTATGATCAATATTTAAAATGACATACTATATTAATTTTTAAAGTTATTTTTTTGAAATAAAATAAGTTATTTTATAAGTGAACTATACTGTGTTACCAATTATATATACCAAAATCTTTAAAAGAGTAAAAATTAATTTTTGTACTTTCAATTATATATAAAAAAAATTCTCATACGGGATAATTTCTCAGTAATAAACTATCTGACATTCAAGCATGGTCATACTGCACAAGTTATTACTGGATAACTTATTCTAGCATTCAAACACGACCTTTGAATTTTCAAATGGAACTTTATTTAATTGCACTCTTGGTCCTCAAACTATGAGAGACGGGACGCTTCAGTCTTCCAACACTAATTTGTTGCCATTTCATACGCGAACTTTCTAAATTATTGTAATTAAGTTATAAATACAATTTAGCTAGCTAATTGAATGGTGATGTATTACTGTTGTGCTAGTAATGTGTTGTATATTGCAAGTTCTTAAATGTACTTTAGTTGGTTAAATGATGATGTGTTGCTAATGTGGTAATGTTATAGCATATTAGTTACTCACATGTCATCAGTCACAAAAATATTACATTATTATCATATTAGCGACAGATCCCTATTAGTTTGGTTAATTAAATTGTACGGAAAAATTTTATTACGGCAAACTAAAAAGTTCAAGCCAAAAATTATAATTAATAAATTAAAATTTGATGATTACAGTGCCATAAGCGTCGTAGTTTGAGGACCAAAACTGCAATTCATTTTAGAATTAATTGCATACATCTTCCTGTAAACATATCGAATAGCAGATATATTTCTACAAAGTTTAACTTTTTATTTTTATCCCTGCAAAAGTCCAATCGCTTTCAAATATATCCCTACTGGTAGGATCCGTTAGAAAAATATAGTTAACTATGAGTAAAATACTTTACCTAGGTTAGTGAATGAGTTAAATTGACTTTTTTTTATCTCTCTTATATTATTGGGTAAAATACTTTTTAGGTGGATATTTCTGTATAATTCTAACAGTTGAAACTTTTGAAGGAATATATTTGTAACGGCAAAAATATCATTTTATTTAACTGCCGTTAAAAAATAAACCGAGCTCTAACTGTAACAAATCAGAGGGGCAAATATAAATATCACTAGACTTTTATAAGGATAAAAATAAAAAAATTAAACTTTATAAAAATATGTTTATTATTCGATATGTTTATAAAAAGCTGTATACAATTAACCCTTCATTTTATATATATATTGCAATATGAATGAATTTATTATGAAACGAGTTAGTTACCGTTGGGTGCCACGGTGGTGATGGGGGACATTTTGCGCGGAGCATAACGAGAAGAGGCCACCGCGGATTTTGGCTTCCCCGTCCAGCAAAGCCACGTGTTCGCGCTGCTGACCAAAAGGGCACCAACTAATAGAGAAACGCGTTTCCCCGTTCCCCTCCGAGAGCGCTCGCACTACCGCGCCTTAGGGTGCGTTTCCCAATTCGTTTCCCGTTTGAAACGGATACCGTATCTCGCTCTGATACACCGAGACAAAACTGTACCCACGGGTGGGACCCAACCAAACAACTCAGCAGCCCTTTCGCCAGCTGTCACCTCCTCGGGCGCTCTAAAATCTCTAGCCCTCATTCTTTCGGAAATTTACGTCCCTGCCATCGCCTCGCGCAAAATGACCAAACCACCCTTATACGTCTTAACGCGCTTCCCAGGAACTATTATCCTGTCTATAAAACGGTTCGATTCAATTCTTTAAATTATAAGCAAAAAATCGATTCGATTTTAATTAAATCGGCATGATTTTTTATAAGTTATATTAATTTCAACGGCTTAAAGTCAATTTAGCTGGTTTTATTTTATATATGATTGTTAAAAAAAAATATTTTTCCATCCTATTTTAGATAGAAATTTTTATAAAATAAAAATTAAACCAAGTGAGGACAAGTAAAATTTTTAAAATTACAGAATAATAAAATAAAAATGAGCTAAATTATGAGCAATTTGAAGTTTACCTAAGAAAAGTATAAGTATGTTTAAATTGTTTAATTTTTTTATAATATAAAAATAATACTTTTAATCACCGTATCGGCGAATTAGATCTAAAAGATTGTAAATTTGATTCCTCCTATACTCTCGTTTATAAAAAGAGCAAATTACCTAAAATAATGCTATACTTACAAATAAATTTTGCAATATTTTATAACTTAGCATATGTAACAATATTTAATTAATGAAACAATGTAAAAAATAAATATAATTTTATTAAAGGGTTAATTGCATACAGGTCCCCGCAAACATGATGAATTGTAGATATATTCCTGCAAAGTTCAACTTTCATTAGTTATTCCTGCAAAAGTCCTAATGTATTCAGATATGTTCCTCTAGTTTGGATCCGTTAGAGAACTGTTAATTTTTTAACAGTAGATTTGTGAAATGATATTTTTGTCCTTACCCTCTTCCTCTTCCTCTTCCTCTCCCTCTTTCTTTTCGTGCTGCGGGAGCAGACGGCGGCGGCGACGTCGCGGAGCTTGTCGGAATTGCGGCCGACGAGGATGAGGCTGAGGCCTGCAGTGGCGAGGCGGAAGTCGAAGGTGCTGCCGATGCCGTCGGAAGCGCTCGTGACGACGGCCCACGCGAGCACGACGATCGGATCATCGACGACGACGACAAAGAAGAAGGAGGAGAAAAAAAGGAGGAAAAGAAGGATACGAAGAAGAAGAAGAAGAAGAAGAAGAAGAAGGCGATGAGAAAGATGGAGAGGGTGAGGAAGATGGAGAGGGGCAAAATTGTCAATTCAACTTATTAATTAACCATGGTGAAGTATTTTAACTGTGGTTAACTAAATTTCTCTAACAGATCCTAACGATAGAGACATATCTGAATACATTAGGACTTTTGCAGAAATAACTGATGAAAATTAAACTTTGTAGAAATATATCTGTAATTCATCATATTTGAGAGAACCTGTATGCAATTAACCTTTTATTAAATTATAAAATAGCCACTCTGGCCAACTGTTGCATCCACCACCAAAATCCAATCATTGGTGGGAGACGGTGGTTTCCTCGTAAATTCCCACAACTTTGAGGCCATTCATCGTTCCAGCACCACACCTTCCTCAACCTAGCGTTTGTATATATATATACATAACGTAACACATTCCTCTGCTCATAAAAAAAAAAACAGGAAAAAGAAAAGCTCTCCATTGTATGCTTCTCCCCCCTCTCTCTTTTTCTCACTGGTATTATAATTACACTTGTTGTATGTTTATATATAACCCACATTTAATTTTGAATAATTATGTAGCTCAATTTGCTTTCTAAGAGCAGCGATTAAATTAAAGATCGATGGGTTACTGGAAGTCGAAGGTCGCTCCGACGATCAAGAAGATCTTCGACAAGGACGGCAAAAAGGCGGCCGCCGCCGACTTCTCCAAGTCCTTCAATAAGGTGGTTTCATTGCTTCACGATCTGCTTCTCTTTTTAACTATTTTTCGGTCTATTTTTTTCATTATTTTTAGTTTTGAATATATGAATTTTTTTTTTTTTTTTTTTTTTTTTTAAGGATGAGATTAGTAAAGAGGTGGAGGAGAAAAAGAGTGAGCTACAACCTAAAGTTGCTGTGGTTTATGAAGCTGCTTCTGCTGAGATCAAGGTCAAGCTAATAATTTCTCTTTTACCAAAATATATATATACTTAATTAAGCTATTCTGATTAATCATTTTGTATATATGCATGAACTAAAAAAAGTTGTTACAATTTTAGACTCTGGTGAAGGAGCGCAAACAAAGTGGAGTCAAGAAGCACTCTCTGGCCGTCGCTAAATTCCTCGAAGAATTAATAATAATCGGTATATATATATATATATTTATTTATACAATATTACTCAGTGCAAAATAGAGCACGGAGGCTTCTGTGCTTTTAAGCCGTTTTCGATGATTAAACTTTCAAATCGACAATCAACTCTGTTAGACTTGATCTAACGTATTTGAAATATTTAGAAATAAATTTTGTTATTTTTCGATATTATTTACTTAATGATCGAAAGAGTTCATAATGAATAATTTTTAATGGTTGATGTGTGCCGTTTGTAAGTTTAATAGTGTAGAAGTATTTAAATCAAATGAAATTTTAATAGAAATTTTTTTTATACTATCTACAGCAAGATTTATATCTCTCATCGAAAATTTTAATGCTATATCATAATTTTTTATAAGATTTTTATTTTCAACCGTTGATTTTGAGTCCTTTCGATCACTAGGTAAATAATATCGAAAAATCACAAAATTTATTTTCTAGGTATACTTCAAGTACGCTAAATCAAGTTTAACGGAGTCGATCGTCGATTCAAAAGTTTCATTATCGAGAACGGCTTAGAAGTACGGAAGCCTCCGTGCTCCTAATAGCACACTAGTCCTACTATATATATATATATATTAAAAAGAAAAGAATTAGAATTATCTTATCTAATTTAATTTAATATAATTCTAGAGTTCCCTGGAGCCAAGCAAGTGAGCGAGGCCGCCGCGGCGTCGGGCCCGGCTCTCGTCGCAGCCCCGGTGCTCTTCGTCTTCGAGAAGGTCTCGGGCTTCGTGGTCACGGAGGAGCCGACGGTGGCGGTCGAAGCGCCCGCCGCGACCGAAGAGACGGCCTCGAGAGAGGTGGCGACGGTGGTGGAGGAGGAGAAGAAGACGGAGGTCGAGGAGGCCGCGGCCGCGCCGGCCGGTTCAGCTGCTCCCGAACCAGCTGAACCGGCCCCTGAACCGGCCTCTGAACCGGCCGAGGAGACTCCCAAGCCATGACCAGTCAAAGAGGTTGTTGCATGGGCTTGGTTCAAGTCAAGTAAACCCTATTTATTATATATATTATTAATTTTAAGAATAAAGCTCGAATATATAATCTTTGAAGTAAACAGAGTTATTTACTTCCATATTGTTTCCTACGATAGAACATTCGAATCGATCATCGGCTCTTTGGACATAACTAGGCTATTTAGACTTTCTGAAAACTGGATTTCACAATTCTACGATATCATTTGTCTGGTGATCGAGTGGTGTCAAATTCATCTAATATTAGCCATTAATTAAAAATTGTCACTTTTTGAACCAGCTGAAAATTAGGCAAATGATATAAAAATATTATAAAATTTGAAATCTAAAATGCTCAAACATATATCCTATATTATGTTTAATGGTGTCGATCGTTGATTCGAATATTCTATCGTAGAAAACGGCTGGAGATAAATGACACTGTTTACTTCTACAATATTCTAGCCTAGCTCTTTATTTTAATTTACTTGTTTTATTATTCATTGTATCTTCCTTTTTTTTATTTTGTCTTATTAATTTCTCTTGTATCTTTATTGTTGGGTTTTTTAATTTTTTTGTAATTTGTATTTCTGCATTCTTGTGAAAATGGAAAACATGTGTAATTATTATTTATTTACTGCATAAAACTGTGATATGTAGTTATGTTTGGGAATTAATTCTCATTATTATTATTGGTTTGTGAAATAATGCATAAACAATTGGTTATCTAAAATAACGCAAAATAATATGATCGAAACAATATGAAATCATGTGTAAATAATCATTTATTTTAAAAACTTAAGATGTATGAGAAAGGTCTTTTAAATATAATATGTTTAACATGGTTCACGATTGGTGCCATATTCTTCTAGTTATTGCAAAGAAGGCGAAAAAAAGAAGAATGAAAAAGTAGCTGTGCAAATTTGTTTGCTTCTAAGAAATTGACTAAAATAACCCTCAAAAATTGGTAATTCAAATTTGAAGGGTAGAATTCTGTGAATGCCACTGTATATAATGGAATTTAGTGATCATCTATTTTTATGTAAAGTTTTAGGCTAATAGATGAAAAGATAAAAGCATTTGAACTTTACAGTGTGAGGGTTAAGTGTGCTAAAGTTAGAATAGTTCTAAGATGGGTGACCTTGTGGGAAGTGGGACGTCACATTTGGTATCAGAGCCAATCACCAGCCGAAAGTGTGTGACGAGTCTCGACCAAGTCAGAGTCTGAATGACAAGGTGACAGGCTATATATATTAGGGTCTGAATAACAAGATGACAGACTATACCGGGATCTGGATGACAAGACTAGCGAGATAAATCTCACATCGGCTGGTGATCTTGATGTGTGTGCGTGATAGGGCTGATGAGGACGTCAAGACCTAAATGGGAGTTTGTGACACCCCAATGTCCCACATCGGATGAGAATGAAATTATTATTAGGTATATACGAGACCACGGACACTAGTAATAATAACTAGATTTAAGTATTTTGGGCCGATGGTTTGGATCCAACGAGTTATTATTGCTAGTTGGCCGGATCGTTACATGCGAGTGTAAGAAAATCTAAAACTATACATAGATAACATTTTCTTGAACTAGAATCACATCTTTAAGAGCTTCTTGTTACTCTTTACTAAGGGCCTGTTTGGCCTAGCTTCTGGAAAAGTGATTTCTGCAGAAGTGATTTTGGTTTGGAGAAGTGATTTTGATGAAAAGCTGTAGAGCGTTTGGCTGAGTTTAGATAAAAGTGATTTTTCTGAAGTGATTTTCTAAAGCTGTTTGGCAAAAATTTTCTGATGTTTGCATATATTAATATTTTTACTAAATTTTATTTTAAAATAATTTAAAATTTGAATTTGAATTAAAATTTTAAATTTGAATTAAAATTATAATTTTTAAAATTTAAATTTGGACAAAATAAATTTAAAATTTGAATTTTTAAATCCTGAAATTTAAAATTAAAATTAAAATCAAAATTTTAAAATTTAAAATTTGAATTTTGTAATTTGAAAATTAAAACTTGTAATTTTATATTTTATATTTTATATTTTCAAATTTTTAAATTTAAGTTTTAAAAATCTAAAATGTCAAAATTTAAATTTTATCTTAAATTTAAAATTTGAAATTTTGAATTTTAAAATTTAAAGTTTGAGATTTGAAACTTAAATTTAAAATTTAAAATTTAAAATTTAAAATTTAAAATCTAAATTTTAAATTTTAAATTTAAAAAGTTGAAATTTAAAAATATGAATATGAATTTAAAATTTCAAAATTTAAATTTAAAGTTACATTTATACTTTGAATTTAAAATGAAAATAAAAATTTGAAGTTTGAGTCCAAAAGCAGAATCAGTTTTGGAGAAGCAGTTTTTTTCTGCTTCTGATTCTGAAGTCTTCAAAATCAGTTTTCTGATTCTGAAAAGCATAATCAGATTTTCCAGCAGTCATTTGCCAAACGCTCTAATGAGCTCAGAAATGATTTTGGGCTCAGAATCACTTCTGAAAAGCTAGACCAAACACCCCCTAACTCTCGGTCCGAAAATTCGATTACCAAGAAACGTCATGAATTTTCTATCTATTTATAGATAGAGAAGTATCCTTTCAAAAATTAGTTTTACCCTTTTATGAAAAGAACATATTCCTCCATAAATGCTTGTTTTATTAAGAAACACATTTCTTTATTTAGCACTTCTCCAAAAAATTTCGTTAAAAAAAGGACACAATTTGTCATATCGCATATTTTTTCAATGGTTGCGTTCACCAAGAGACACACACCTTTTCATTAAAAAAAAATGCTTCATGGGCAGCAACCCTTCACGGGCACCAATTCCAATAGCGAGAATTATCAACACTTCTGTTGCACGAAAAATTAGCAATGTAGTCGACATTCACCACTCACATAGTTATTTTTTACTTTTTTAAGTCTTTCAGAATGAGAAAAATGTGAATAATTAATTTTTGAGAAAAAAATAACACGCTACCTGCTTCATTCATTAGAGTAATGAACTAAGCTACATGGGTGAGGCGAAAAAAAAAAAAAAAAAAAAAAAAAAAAAAAACCAACACTAAGAGAGGAGTTAAAAGAAATGTGAATGGTTGATGCTTATACTTTAACTCCACTTTTCTCTACGTAGGCTAATGGCAATACTGCATGCATGCAAATAGTTTATATCATTTATTATTCTTTTTTATTTTCTGTTTTCTTAGTTTTCGCTCTCAATACATTAGGATTTTTTGATTTTTTTTTTTCATCGTAATAAATATTTGGATAACTAGATTGAAGTATATTAATTATTGAGGTTAGGAGGGGATAAAGCGATTGTGGTGATCTTAATTATTGAATGTGTTGAGGCCCCATGCATGCATGATGTTGAGAGGATGGTGAGTGATCAAAATCAAGTTGAGAGACATAATTAAGTATCTCTTCCATTACTTATTAGCAACAGTTTCATTTATGTACGTAAGACTATTTAAGTTGATCTCTATATGTGGAGGAATAGTAATGCTGATTAGGGTATGAAAAGTTGGGCCAAAAATATTTCTAATTTGGTTGTGAAAAAAACAAAAAACAAAAAGAAAACCCCAACACATGGTGTTGGATTTCTTTTCAGTATTTTTTAGTCTAGTAGTACATTAAACATGCATATATTTAGACCTAACATAACACTCTGTTAAATTTAAGTACTAGTTCCATGATGAGGTAAACTTGGAATATGCTGCATCTAGTAGTAGTACTGCATGTTTCTTATCTAACTCTTTAGTGCCTGCCAAACGAAAAAGTCTAAAATGCAGCAGTCACATGGATGATGGAGCATTTCAGACCAATCAAATTGGTCTTCTAAAATTTATCAATAACATCATAATTTTTAAAAAAATATTTTTATTATATTTTTCTCTCAAAATAAGATTTGTGATTAACTAGAAATAAATAATATAGTGTAACTGCCACATAATAGACATCTTCCTAGCAAACAATCCCAAACAGGCCTTAGCTAGACCAACATATTAATGCTTCTGTACTTTTATTAGTACGAAAGTTTTCATACTCGTAAATTATTTTCGATGATAGAACTTTTGTTTCAACAATCCACTCTGTTAAATTTGATTGAGAATATTTGATATGTTTAGAAATCAAATTTTGTAATTTTTTAAAATTATAATGTTTATCAAGCAGATATAAAATAAATGGTAAGAATCGAATGACTTTTTAAAAATAAAAGATCGAATTCTTCAATTCACGATCAGAATTATGAATTTTAATTTAGGTGGTGCATATAATTTTTCATCAACAATTCAACTTAATTTATTTTTAGAAATGAAGTCAGCTTAAAATGTAAAGCAAATAGGATTCGAACTAGAAACTTTGGATACCAACCATCAAAATCTTAGCATGCTAGGAACAATCAATATTTCTAAAATATTTAATGATCAGTTTAAGTTATGTTTAACAGTATAAACTATCAATCCGGAAACTTTATTATCGAAAATAATAAATCAGTACAAAGACGATCGCACATATAAAAGTACAGTAGCTGGATTATATAAAATGCCATAGTTTGTATGGTACAAATTATGTACTATTACCTGATTAAAGCTATACATAGGTTGGCTATATTGGTGAACGAATATAAATTGCCCCATGTGACATTGATCTTCAAATGGACTATTAATGAACAAAATGGACCACCAAAAACCCCAAAATTTGAGGCACCAATCAAAAAGAGAACCGTGAGGGGATTTAGAGAGGAAATTGTAGTTGGGACATACAAATCAATGCAATAGCTTGTTATATGAAATGATAAAGGTTGAGTTTTAAAAGAGACTTGTTATAATTAGTAGGGTTGGATATGGTTCAGTTTGATTCGGTTTACCAGATAAATTGAAATCGCACCAATCTAAATCGGTTTTACATTATCAGAATAAAGACCAAAGTAAAAAATCAAACCAAAATGTTTAGTTTTGTTTCGATTCGTTTAACTATCGATTTGAACATATGAATTTAGACGCAGTTTTTATATGATGCTGACGCAAGTTTTACATATTATTTGAGATTGATCGAGTGAAATACAACCATGTTAGGCTACGCTTAGGCCCCACTCATTTATTAAACAAGACAACTATGCAAGCTAACTTGTGAACAATAAGTTCTATTTGTAGCTTCGCCTATTGATAAGCCCACAAGCAATAGGTTTTTGTTGGCGGAAAAATAATGGTCTAATATGTGGCGTGATCTAGTTTGTCTGCCAAACGTAGCGTTCTTAAAAAAATACTGGATCTGACTATGTCTCAGACGCGAACCGGAGACGAAACAATCCGATCGGATTCAATCTCGAGGAAAGGGCTTGAGATTTTTGCTTATGAGGGGAGGCACAAAGCTTCGGCTATAGTGTTTCGACTGTTGATTCAAGCGATGGTCGGAGTGACAGTTCTGGGCAGTCATCAACTGACAAGATGATGACTGAAGGAAGCCGGTGATTAAGTTACAGCTACCCCTAAACTGCATTATGGCTATTCTTAAGCTACGTTAAACTACTACTATTCGAATGTGAGATATAAATTGATGTGTGAGATGATGTTCATAACCTTCTTTTCGGTAGACATGCATTTTTCTTATAGGTGCATAGTCGTATTTGTCAGAATAACTCCCCCTAATTCTCCACCCCTCCTCTTTTTTCAACTGCTTTCTGATTTCTCGCCCTCCATCATGCTCATTTGAATTTCGAATGACTCAATTCAAACAGTTGGGTCCATTTCTCGCCGGAATGTGTGATACTGAAATACTTTTCGGCATAGCTTTAAACAAATCTGAGGCTCTACGCCAAAATCTCTGTCGTCGCTTTGTCTCTTAGATATTCATTTATTATGTCAATAATATTTTAACTACATACAAAAATTAAAAACTTCTAATTGTCTACATGTTTACATGCTAGTAAATTTTGTTTAAAATCAAGTGATAAAATTATAATGGTTTATATAAATTTACTAATTGAACCGCCGGCTTGAACGATCCAACATAATATTTTGAGTCATCTGACTCTATAGATTGAGTCCAACGGTGGAAAGACCGATTTACGGTTGGATCGGTTCAACGGATCGGGTCGAATCATTTTTAAATCATGCGTTAGATCCAAAGACAGTAGATATGCACATTTGGATAGGGTCGGTGCACACGATGACGTGGTGCACCCGGTGCACGCAGTGGTTTAACAGCTCGTCCGTCACCCTCCTACTCCCCTCTACTCCTCTCGATCTCGATCTCGATCTCGAGCTCGATCGATCCATCCATGGCGGGTGTCTACGCCCCTCTGAGGGCTCCCTCCTCGTCCTCTTCCTCCTCCTCTTTCTCTTCCTCCTCCTCCTCCTTCGCCGCGCGGATCCTCCTCCTCCTCACGGCGCTCCCCCTCGCCCTCGCCGCGTTCGCCTTCGCCCTCCAATGGCGCGGGGGCCTCCGTGACCCGGCCTCGACCTTGTCCCACGACACCCACCGCTTCCCCGGCATGGAGAATAGCCCCCTCGGCTCCTCCTCCTCCTCCTCCTCCTCCTATTTCCCCACCACCACCTCTCTCTCCACCTCCTCCGCCGCCTCCTCCGATTGCGCCGAGATCCTCGGAAGGAGCTCCTCCCCCTCCTTCCCTTTCCTCCGCGGGTGGAACTTCGACTTCGAGTCGGATCTCTCGCCAAAGGTGCGATCTTTATCGATATCTTGTTCAAATTCCTCGCTTGCAATGTGAGTGGGGGGATCCCGGTCTCTGGTTATTAGAGATTGATGGTGATTTAGGGTTTAATCGGAACTGTGAATGTGACAGAACATTTTCTTTGCTCTCCCTAGGAATGATAAGCTCTTACCGAAGTTGAGATTTTAACGAAATTTCCTTCGATATCCCCTATTTTTCTGGGCTTTCCGATGAGATCTCGGGTAAGTTTTGGTAGTTTAATGCGCTAGGGAAAAAGAGGGGAAATGTGGGTTGAGGACATTGTCTTTGATTATTAGAACTCGAGGGTTACTGGGACTGTTCCAAGTGGAATGCGAAAAGGATGCTCAATTGGGTATGTTTTGATTGTCAGCATTGCTAAAACTACCTATATTGTGCTATTTTTAGCCGGTAACATCATGAATTATGGAGTATGGACCGAGGGATCTTAAGTCGTGCAGTGAGCTGAATCCGCAAGTCAGTAATCAGTTAAATTATTTGAATTTGAAAATTCACCTGCATTTTGTTGGACTTCTGTAACACCAACTGATGGTATTAACATAAGTTTACCTACATAGTTGAATCAATTCCTGAAACAGGTGAGAGCTATGTCGAAATCACCACAAACCCTTTTGTAATTCAAAGGGCAAAATCCGTTTGCCATTTGCTTTTGTTCTTGCCTTATGGTCGTTAGATGTCAGATTAGTCGTTAATCCATCTGTACGTTATTTTGTATGGTTCCAAATGCAGATTTGTGTCACAAGTAGCACTTCGGCTGGTCTACAACAAATTCTTCCATGGCTGTATTATCATAAGGTCATTGGTGTTTCCCGCTTCTTTCTTTTCGTTGAAGGGGAGGCCGCAAAACCTGCTGTTTCGGCAGTTCTTGAATCTATTCGTGTAAGTCTTTCCCCTCTTTTTATTTTGCAAAGGAAATTCATATGCACTGAATTCGTATTTTTAGTGAAGTGTGAATTTTATATCTCTTTGACAGGGGGTGAAAGTTATTTTCAGAACTAGGGAGCTTGAGGAGAAACAAGCTAAAAGGTTTGTTTACTTTCTAAATCGTTTGATCAAATCTCTTGGGAAGCAGTTAAAATCTATCCGTAAAAGCTGTAGGCCAATCAGAATGATCGAGTTGTTTACGATCATGACTTTTTGCACAAGACTATATAACATGGGTTAGGCTGACTACTTGTACTAATATTTGACGATAATGGGATCTTAAGATATCAGTACTGCAGCACACTGCTTTTAAAGTTCTATTATCTTCTTATTCTTTTGCTTTCATTGGTGGAATGTTCTTAAAGCTAACGATGTCATAGATAACATTCCACTCTACTTTTCGGAAATGTAAAGCAACTATCCCCAATTATTTCTCTGTAAACAAAAATATACTGAAGGTTATTCGGAATAGTAATAAAGATCAACTTTATCAAGTCTTAGAATTTCACTGGTCGAACATTTTAATGCTTGCTAAATTTTGTTGACCTTTTAATTGCCTGCAGTCGCATATGGAATGAGACTTGGCTATCAGGCTTCTTTTACAAACCATGCAATTATGAACTATTTGTGAAACAGTCACTCAATATGGAGATGGCTATTGTTATGGCACGGGTATGACCTATTATTTTACGTCATCTCTTTTTTACTGCATTTGTCGTAATTTGGTATGTTACTCTGCTCATTTTGCGTGAGCTTATACTATTGTTTCTTATTGCTAAAGGATGCTGGCATGGAATGGATCATTCATCTTGACACTGATGAGTTAATTCATCCAGGTGGTGCCAAAGAGTACTCTCTAAGGCGATTGCTATTGGATGTTCCTAGCAATGTTGACATGGTTATCTTTCCGAATTATGTGAGTTGTAGAAAACAACTTTTACATAAAATAGTAGGATAATTGTGCATATCTGATTTCTTATCTTGTTGCAGGAAAGTAGCATTGAGCGAGATGATATTAAAGATCCCTTTACTGAGGTAAAGAAGATTCTTAACCCTACTAATTATATCTTTAAATACTATAGGACTCGATCATTGGATGATCTCTTTCAATGCATTTTCCCATTTGTTGTACCATTATATAGTTAAATATTTCAGGATTATATTTGCAAGCCATTGACATTTTACACCTAATGTGAGCGGTTACTGAATTTGGATATGCAGCATGGTGATCCTCTTGCACATGCTAAAGCATAATTTTGTTTTTATGGTCATCATTTTGATTCAACTAGCATCGTAGAGAATACATTACTTTATGCTTCTTTGCACATTTACATTTGAGATCCCGATAAGTTGGTTTCAATGTGCATACTTGACCGATGCACATCAAGATACTCACCAACAAGGCTTATTCGTGCGGGTCTCAAAGCGAATCAAATGTGTGAAAAAAAACAAAACCATATTGATTTCTACATGTTCACATGGGTGGAACCGTTAGATATTTGACCACCTACCCTTTGTGTTCATTTCAAGACCTAATATCTCCATAGGCTGAGTTGCTGACTGCAAAATATAATGTTCTCAGACCTAGTTTTAGTAAATCTTAGTAAAATCTTGGGCCATTCGCATGTAATCCGGCTGTCTCTGTTACTTGGTCACTTGTAAGAATGTTTACCTGTGAACTCCTTGTGCATAATATAGTATCTTCTCTGAACGATGTTACCTTAAGCTATTCTATTTGGGTAATGTGAATATTGATGCCACAAAATTTAAGAAATCCTGTTTGAATTATCAAATCTCACATTTGAAGTTGATAGGCCTATTGGGACACTTGCAAATTCGTTTGAAACTTCAAAGGTGATAGGGCTATTGGGACACGGGCTATTGGGACACTTGCAAATTCATTTGAAACTTCACTCTTCTGTGTGCCCTTTTCCTTTTCCCTTTGAAGCTTTACGAGCTGCTATCTGCTGCTAATCAGCCTGAAGTGCAAGTTTGAGAAAGTGAAAACAGTATGGACTAGAAAGATCGCCGCTCAAATTATGGTCTCCCCCCACTGCAAAATAAGGACAACATCAACCCCTGATATGGGAAGTTTATAAAATTGGGATTGTGCTACATTAGATTTACAATATACAGCCCAATAAGAGAATTTTTCACATGTAGATCAATTGTAATATCATGCACTGCACATAAATCAACTGATCTCTATTATCTTTCTAATTCGCTAACAGATGTTTTATTATCAATCTGCATTTTATATCATTCCACATTATTTGATTCCAGGGTTGTATATCCAACTAGTAATCAGCACAAGTTCTATGCATATACATGTACCTTTATACATTTTCTCACCTTTTTTATTTCTTCGTTGAAGTTTAATGTATGTTATGCATAATGTTCTCTAATGTGTGAGCTTCATTTTGACCTATAGGTTTCCATGTTCAAGAAAAACTATGATCATCTTCCAAAGGACACATATTTTGGCTTGTATAAGGAAGCAACACGTGGTAATCCAAACTATTTTCTTACTTATGGAAATGGGAAGTCGGCTGCACGAATCCAAGAACATCTTCGCCCCAATGGTGCACATAGATGGCATAACTATATGAAAACCCCAACGTAAGTTGATTCACTTTTAAAGTGTGATCATTTTCCTGTTGACAATGTTAATTCTGTTAAGAGTACGTTTAAGCATACAGTTTAAGCATTGAGTAAAAATTTTACTTCTGTCGATGTTCAAAAATTGGTATTGCTGTTTTGTGTTGACTTGTTTTTAGTGAAATCAAGTTGGAGGAGGCTGCTATTCTGCACTACACGTACACGAAATTTTCAGATTTAACTTCAAGACGTGATCGGTGCGGCTGTAAACCTACAACAGAAGATGTGAAGAGATGTTTTATATTGGAATTTGACAGATCTGTGAGTGTTCTTGCACTAAATATCACTTTGAAAACCATCTTCTTATTCAGCAGGATGTCTCAAGTATCTATCGCACAAGCAATTTACTATGACAAATTGAGAAAATATAGTCACCTGCAATTTGAGTAAAAAATGTTACAGTAGTACATGTTCCACAGAGAGAAAATCAGTACATACTTTATGTTGGTTAAATATTTTTCATAAAATGCTTTTGTTTGGTTGTACTTTCACTATCGACTTTCTATGTGTCACAAAAGAATGCAAGACAATGATATGTTGCTTTTGGCTGAAAATGATTCAAAGGTTCTTGGTTTCTGACTCTCTATAATCCAATGAAGATTGCGTTTATGTTACAGAAATCAATGCTTAAGAATTTTCATATGCAGTAACTGCGTGTGAAACTTGTAAAATGCATATACTGCCTTTTGTAGAATTTACTGTTAGGAAAGAAATGAAGTTAACATTTGTTTAGGAGAGATTTATTTAATCTAATGAACTCTAACAACTATCACATTGGATTGCAGGCTTTCATTATTGCATCAACTGCAACAGAGGAGGAGACGCGAAGCTGGTAATTTTCCGAACTGCAATATTTGTCCTATTTTGTTGCATTTTTCTAAAACAACAGCTATTTACTTTTAGGCCTTTAAGAGTTAAGCAGCTAGCCGACTTCCCTTGGTGTTCCTAATTTTCAATTATCCTCGTAGATAACCCAGTACGAAATGAGAAAGTTTGGTACTACCAAATCGTTTTGAGAAATTCCGTAAACTTTATTCCTTCATTTATTTCCCCTGATGTACTCTTTTCTCCTCAGGGTTTCTAGGTTATAATCACAGCTTCGATACTTTTAGATTGATTGTGGAAAAAGCAAGAATTGTCTTTCTTAAATAACTTTGAAACTTATGAAGTGGAGTTTACTTTGTATCTTTCCTGCTTCCGTTAAATTGCTCAGTCATTTCTATCCCTCAACTTTCGTCTATTCAGGTACCGCGAACATGTCGTATGGACTGACAAAGATTTGAACTTGAAACTTTTGAGGAAGGGTATCCTAACTCGCATATATGCTCCCATGGTAAATTTTCTACTCATTTAGTTTAGCAAAACAATATTCTCCTTGCCCTTTTCTCTGAGAAAATCGATACCCGCTCATTTTTTAGGCCATCATTCGAGGTCTTAAGGAGGCCAGCGTCTTTAGCTCTGCAATCACTTCTGCAAGATCGCACTCGAAAGACAAACTTTTATCTTCGACCGAAAATCTTCGTAATGGTTCTTCCGCCGTTCCTAATTCAAGGGCGGGTGATAACTCTCAAGCGAGAAGCAGAAAAGTTTTGGAAACTGCTAGTATATATGAGGATGCTGTTCCGCCGATGTCTCCTCCGGGCTTGTTTGATAATATGCTCACGAGAACAGATTGATCTTTCCATTTTCTATTATGCTCATGAGAACAGATAGATTAATTTTTCAATTTTCTATCACGTATTTGTATAGAATCTGACCTGGGGTATTGTCCCCTTTTTAATCATAAAACTTGATTGTTAGGAAGAGAGAGATTGTTTGTATCTTCATCCACAGCATTTTGCGGTATTTTGGTGGGAATTTGGAGACCTCTTGCAGTATCTGACAGCGAACTCCGAGTTTTTACAATGTAAATCTGAAAGAGCATTTGTTACATCTAAGCATATCATTCTAGTGGAGGATATTTCTAAACGGTTTTACCTTTATTATGATAGTATTGAGTAAATCCTCTTGCATTTTAGTTTAATTTCTGTTTACACTTGATATTAAATTATAGGCATTCGTATAAAGGATCTAGTATTTAGTATATATCTCTTCGATTTCTTTAAAAAGTATGCAGCATTTGATGAACAAATAGTGTAAAAAAATACCTAAAATATATATTATATTCGATAGGAAAAATATGTTATCCTATTAAATCATAAATACTAAAACCTCTCTAGTAGCAAAATCAAACTCTTACTTTTAATTACACAAAAAACAAAAATTTCATATCAATAAATTATTATTAGATATCTTATTCGGACAGTCTAAATTGTATAATAGATATTCCAAACTTACAATTTAGTTTTCATCTCAAAGAACAATTTATTGGCTGCACCCGACAATCCATCAGGCATAAGCACTTCATCCGTATCATGCTTTCGATCCAAACATCCAATTTCCAAGGATAAAAATGTTGCAATTCAGTTAATGGTACTGTTCAGAATATAAGAGGAGATTAGCAAATGACAAATGCACAGTACACCAATACTTCCGGTGCACGCAATCTTCTTTCGCTCAAACACTACCAAAACATCAACACCCATTTAGGCTCTGTTTGAATGTGTAACTAAGATGTTTGATTTTTATTTCTTCAAAAACATTTGTTATTCATGATTTGATGGAATAACATATTTTACCTGCGAGATAATTTATCTTATTATAAAAAAATAACTTAAAATTTTAAAAATGCAAATATACCGAACAAGATATTTATACATCTAAATAGAACCTTAAAAGATGCAAGGATATCTTATTCGGAATATCCTTTACTCCAGAAAAAATAATATTGGGCTAATAAGGAGTGATCAAATAACTATAATGAATAAAATATTTGATCTTCAAATCATTTAAAAAATATATATATATATATATCACAACGTAGGCAAGATATTATACTATGCTACCAATTCATGAATAACACAGATCTTTTAGAGAGCAAAATCAAACTCCTTATTTTCAATCACACAGAAAATTTTCGTACCCAATAAATGATCATTATATATCTTATTCCGACACCCAAACATGACCTCAAAGTTCAAATTAAAAGTTCAATGTAAAAAAGCGCTAAAAGTTCAAATTGGAAGCTCAATGAAAGTTTCAATTTGAAAGTTCACGTACCAAGATAAAACTAGGCTAAGATTTCATGATCAATGGAGTGATCATGATTTGATGTACGAGGCCTGCTCACTCAGTATTTTTTTTATTTTTTCCTTTTTGAATAAAGACCCATGGGCAGACTATTATACTAGAAAGTCTGTTAGAACAATCGAAGATCCTTCACAATACCCCAAGGCCATCTCCACTGATGTGAAATTCGAGCAATAAAGATACCTTATGCCTCAGTTTGTGCAGGTGAAGAAATCTCTTTAACAATTTGCGTTATTTCTAGAATCGGTTGTCCTCTCGCCAATCCCAATCCCAGCAGATGTAGTCCTCCCATGCAGCATCAACGAAAACACAAAAGTGATGCAAGACGACTGCAGGTTGCTAACCATAATAGCTTATAGTCCAGATATCAACTTGATGAATAACAGTATTCGACGATGTTTTAATTTTCCTGAAAAGTAAATTGTCACGAGTTTTCCAAAAAGCACAAAGCATGAATAAAGAATATGCAATTATCCCTTCCTCCCGTAAATTTTCACATTATGAAATTTAGAAACTGTTTTGAAATTCGAGTGATAATCTGCATCCAAACCAACAAGCCTGTGAAAAATTGCAAAAAAAACAAAAATAGAAGTTCTACCGTTTCAGAATAATCCAAGCATAAAGGACAATGCATATCAATCCATGTAATGCAAGAAAAAAGATACATAACGTACAGGTAAAGCATCAGAACAAGCCCACCATAAGAAAGTTTAGATCTGTGGCATAGTTCTTTAGGCGTCCCAGATCTTCTTGCAAAGATTTGCTAGATCATTAATCTGTGATGAAGACCCCATGTCGTTTTCCTGAAAGAATATTTACAAGCAAACCATGTAGTAGTTTTTCCAAATTTAGAAGCTTTCTGCTTTCCACATAAAACGGTTATCTTGAGATACATCGGGATTTAGAATTTAATTCTTCAAATGAAATTTGTGATTTGCATGTATATTTGACTTTAGGGGATTGCTACAAGGAAATAATTAACGGAATACTCAAAATGGAAAAATCATTAATGTAACGATACCTGGTTAAGAGGTAGTTCTTGAGATTCGTCGGGATCAGCTCGTCCACTTGTGACAGAGCTCGTGGGGAAAGTGACGCGCATCAAACTTCGGAGAAATGCTATTAGCAGAAGACGAGCCTTTTTTTGCCGATTAGTCGAGTTTGCTGATTTGTTGAATCGGCAAGGGCCATTGATACGGCATGGGCTGACCCGATAAACAGTGTGCCTATCCCCCCTCTCACCGGCATGTGCCATCCGAATCGGCAAATACAGATTACTCTAGCAGTGCAGCATTACTCTTTAGCAGAATAGGGAACAACAATCTACTGTACAATTAGGACTCCTAATTAACTTCTGTCCAGATCTCCTGGGTCATACTTCTTTCACTTATTGGCTTAGAGCACATTCGTTTGCATGTACCACAGGGTCAAACTCACTGGTGATTGCCGACAAAGTCGCAGATCAATAGTTGGGGCACACGCTAGAAGTCCAGGTTTGCCCTTTAGACCTCATGTTGGTTATGAGTTGAAAGCAGTTCACATAGCTCGATATCATCTCTCTTTAATGCAAAGTTAAAGATCACGACACTCGGATTTGGACTTGTGAACACTCGCATCTTACTATGAACAAACAGCCTCATAATTAGCACTTGGGACCAATCCAACTTAGGCCTAGCTTGGGCTATTCGCAACAATTTGACTTAGTACGGAGAAAGTCTTCTCTATAACAGTTATTCCATATAAGAATAACAACATCCAATCAAATTCATTCATGTTAGAAAAAGGTAATAATATACATTTTTCTCGAAACATCATTTTAACATAAAATTACCATATTGCTCTTGATTAGACTCTTTAACATCTCACATGAGACAATGGGATTAGTTTGTAATATATTCTATGTGGCATAATTGTTACAAAAAAGGCTTTTCCAACCATCTGAAGCAGTGATTGAGATGAATACTTTTGAAAGACCCATCAGACAATCACCCGTGAGCAAGAATTTCCAATCTAAGGAAAAAGAGAGACTTCTCTGCCACAAAGATTCCACATGTGATTTATATTAACTAATCTGATAAAATCATGCGAGTTGACAAAAATCTAATCAAGAGTAATATGATAATTTTATGTTAAAACAATGTTAAAAAAAACTGTACTCGTGTACCTTTGTGCAAGAAAGAATATTTGATTGGATATTATTATTCTTACATAAAATAACTGTTACAGAGAATACATTACGTCAGAGAAATTGCTACTGTATTTTTGCGAGCAGGTCACAACACGTGCTCTTTGCTAAACTCGATAGAAGAAAGTACAAGGAGGGGTTGGATGCCCTTTATCCAATCCTTTCTTTCAATTCCAATCATCAACTCAATTTGTACTTTTTTATTATTAAGCAAAAAAAAACACAAGTTGAGCTGATGTTTAAGATTGAAAGGACAAATTGAATGAATAATATTCAATCCTTCCTTATAATAACTTCTCTAAGGAGCTCCATATATTATAAGAAATACTAAAAACTTCCCAGTCAATATTGCTCAATTTGAGCAAATACTTATTGTGCTATATTGCTATAACAAATAGATTAGTATGAAAATTTTTTGCACCACTGTTGTGCAGTAATTTCCTGCACACCAAATTTCTCACAATTTGTCAAAAGGCAAAAGCTAGCTCCATCATTCGATCTAGCTTTTCGGCCGAATATTGATAACATTCACTGAGATAAACAGCCAGATACCTTAGTGTACAGAAAATTCCTGCACACCAGTGATGCAAAAAATCTACACCAAAAAAATACCTTAAAAAATGATTCCCTCTATTGTTTTAAGGGAAAAAAATTTCACACCCACTTGAACTTTTCCGCAACATAAAAGATCATTATCTGAATTTTAACATATAATAAATTCGATATAAAATCACCAAAACAAATTATTTTTGTTGCTGTCCTAAATAAACTAAAACCCAAAATGACTACAAACACATTATAACGCAATCCAAATTAAAAAAATAACCGGCAGCCGCTAATATTATTACAATGAGCATTCCTTTACAAGGTTTATCGCTTTCTACAAACCACGATGACACAATCCAATATAAATTATTTTGACTATGATAACTATCATCCTTTCCATGAATTACACCAACAACCGAAAAAAATAAATTACTCGATAGTAATTACGGTTGCAAACAACTATAGAGAGTGTTAGTTCGCATAACATATGCAATGTGCAAGTGGAAAGCTAGTACCTTTTCAAAATCTAATTTCCACTTTTGGTTCTTAGAATAAGTTGGTTGTTGAGTACGTCAATCTACTAATAGTACCACAAAAGAAATCCTAAAGTGCAGTTGATGAGTCAGATTTCAATGTAGCATCTAAGGTGTTTATTATTGAACAAATACCTGATTGCTACCTTGGAAAAACTGACTCATCAACTGCACTTTAGATAAATTTTGAGGTTCGTAACACCATTAATACCACAAAAGATTCCCCAAAGTGCAGTTGATGAGTCAAATTTTCATATAATATTTGAGTTAAACAACATGATGTTTGAGATAGACATTATTTAAATTATTAAACCAATACTTAGCTGCCACTTGCAAAATTTGACTCATCAACTGCACTTTAGATACATTTTGTGGTTCCTATAGCAAATCATCCATCCAATAGTAGCTCAATTTTTAATTTGAAACAAATTTAGTATTCGTTGCATTGCACATACAGGGTAAACTCAGTCCGCGCGGCAGATCTAATGTACACCTGGTTGGGCTTCTGCATCGGTACATGACAAATTGAGTGAGATTACTTTAAATGTGAAATTCTTATCAGTTCCGTAGAACTTGTAGTGTTTTTGCAAGTTATATTATAATCTCTTTACAAATTGGCTAAATTACAACCTCCCTAACACTTTGTAATGTACCAATTATCCCCCTGCATTTATTTTTTGGCTATAATTGAAACCCGACATTTCGCAAAATGGCTCTAAATCAACCCTTTGCATTTTTTTTATTTTTCTTTTGCCTCAATATCCATCCTACACTTTGCCATATTCTCAAATTACCTCCTTCCAATTTTTTTTCATCCCACCTAACAAGAAGAAAGCAAAAAAGACAAAAAATAAGAAGATGAAGAGATATAGCGGACCACTGTGGGTACCTGATTTGCATTACATCTAAGGTGCTCTAATCGACAACTGTGTAGCCGCTCCATTCATGGTCTCTCTGCTGTTGTAGTCAACAAAACCATAAACGCCTCAACAACTCATCAAATTATTATCATCAAAATCTTATTCATCATAATCATTTTCCCAATCATATGGAAACCTCTCCCTCTATTTGACAATTGTTGGCATCGAGGGTGTGATAGGCTGTAACTTCACACTTACCGCTTTCATGCATGAAGTCTGCTCCACAACCTCCACTATTGTTTTTGTTGCTTCTATGGATAAAGCGACTAAGGAGAAGCTGTGAATTGGATGACCATGATAGTTTATTACTATTCTCTCATTTTTTCTCCTTTTCTTTCTTTTTTTCCTTTCTTTTTCTTCGTATTATTTTCTTCCTTTCGTTTCTTCTTCATTGTCTTCTTCTTCATCTTCGTTTTTCTTTTTCTTCTTTTCTACTACTGCTCTGAAAAAAGAGGAGGTTTCTTTTTTGTGATTCAACTTCAAAAATTTGCTTCCTATAATAATTTTATTTTCTGTAGTTCATTTCACAAACAATATCTATCCAAAATCAACAGTCCTCAATTGTAACCCTCATGTACTGAGTTTCTTCATCCACAATTAAAAAAAAGAAGCATATGGAAATTTATTAACTTATTTGGTAATGTTCTTCATCATGAGAACATTGAAACAAATCCTTCATTAAAGCCTTTGCATGTATCATGCTAATGCTAATGATCATATAAAGCATTCCAAATAACAGCAAAAGAAGGATGCAAAGAAATCATGACATCGAACAGTAATTAAAATTTCATGCGACATCATCTTTACCCAATAGTGAGTTCACGAAGCACAAAGTTTAAGACCACTTTACATAAAAATGCTCTAAATTTGGCTTCCACACTTGAAAAGCCGTTCTCAACACTCAAAGAATGGAGCACTGAACAGATGTTCTGAATCATCTAAAGTTGTATCTTATAAAACAAAGCCAAGGGCCTAGATGATTCGGAGCACCTATTCGGTGCACCAAATTCGTATACGCCTAGATAAATGAAATAATGGTGGCCGGTGGAAAACAACAGATAGGTCAAGACTTCCAAAGACAATGAAGTATTAAACCATCCCTTCTTGGCTGGAGAGGAATAACTACAATATCTTTCTATCTTGATAATACCAAATAGTAATGCACTCCTACAGTCCTACTCACAGCAAAATTGTTTCTAGGACAACTACAAAGTATGAATCCGGTTAATAACATTGCACAAAATCTAACCTCAAAGACCAATTATACAAAAAAATATCCAAATTGTGGACCAGAATTTATTTCGGTCCTTAAACTTGAATTTGCCCTGCTAGGAAGCTTGAATTCCAATCAATCAAATCCTGCCATCAACTTCAACTCATGCGTAACATAAGCCCGACATGTCAACACAATCATACGAAATGGGACTATGCATCTCAATCAGCATTCAATTGGATTATGTATAGGAAATATACTGGTCAACTTTGCACATGAACACAAAGCAGTAACATGAGGCCCGATGCAAACATTGGATTAGTACTTTATCATTTAAACAGCCCTAATTATTGCTGACGTGAAAAATACCAATAGTTTAAATGACCTTGATGGCACATCATCTACTTCCATCGACTCTCCTGTTTAAATGACCTTGATGGCACATCATCTGCATTTATTTCATAATAAATGTAGATAACCCAGAGATCTCTGAGGTAATAACAAAACTTTAAGCTCTTCACAGACTTCAACATACTAACCAGACTTCAAGGAGAGGGAAATAATAAAAAAGACTAAGCATGACCTTCTGATACAAAAGGAAGATCTTTTTCAACTCAAAACACAATCTTGATTATCTTCCTTTTTCAACTCAAAACACAATCTTGATTATCTTCCTCAACTCAAAATACACTGTTGATTATTAAAAGCTATCTAACTTTCTAGGATGCGCAAAAGAACAATGTTTCAGCTACTGCAGGGTATCTTTCCTTGATAATAACACCTAATGCATTATGTAACCATTTTTAGGAGCAAAAGATTTTCTTTCTTTTTTTTGACCGTAGGGAAAAAATATTATCAAATAATCAAATTATGACAACAAAATAAACACCTACCTACGGTACGAAGTAATCGATCAAGAAAATTTCTATCTCGACTTAATATCCAATTTCTTGAATTAATTTTCCTCAAAATTGAACAAAATCCCAAGCACAACCAACCAAGCAATTCCTAACCTGCAAAATCGAAAGAGGAGGAGAAGACGAATAGCCACTACTCTCAGATCCGGAGCTTGGAGAAGAGCTAGCGGGTCCTCCAAGCCCTGATCCGCGCCAACCCGACCCGACCCGACCCTCCCCGCGCGAGAACGGAGCGCGTCGAGGGCGCAGCGCGAGGGCACGAGGTGGGCGGCGTTGGCGAGCTTCAGGAGCGCCCCCGCGCGCGGCCTCTTCGCCGCGCAGGAGCTTCATCGAGGGCTCGGCGAGCCCCGCGACGAGGCGGTGGGCGTCGGGGCGAGCGCGCGCGCCGCCACCCCGTCGTCGCGCCCCGCGACGCGGCCATGGAGGAGGACCACGGCCTATTAAGGAGGTTCACCATTGTTGGTGGTGAAGCGGCGGCGGCGGCGGCGGTGGGTGAGGTTTGATGATGAGAGGAGAGAGGAAGAAGAGGAGGAGGAGGAGGAAAAGCCCTAGCTATGGCGGATTTATATGGGTTGGATTAGGGCGTGGGAACAACGACGGGCCGGACCGAGGCACAGCACGGTATTGTAGCATCGGTCAAGGTCCGGTCCGGCCCGGTCCGATTCTGCGGGCTGTGCTGGGGCTGGGCCGACCTCTCCGGCCCAATATTACATACTATATGTATTTTAGTTTACACACATTTTAAACTACAAAATATTTGCCAAGAGCAATCGGGCTAGCTCTAAACGAAACCAAAGTTTTAAGAACCTGATCGAATAGCGAACCCAAAATATCTATCTATATCTATATTCTATATCTATATCTATATCTATATCTATATATCTATATCTATATATTATAAATTATAATATTAAATATATTATTCCTTAATACTATCACATCAATAATATTGGCTCCTCCCACGTCGCCACCTGGACAAGAGTCAATGTTGAAGCGCCATGTGTCGGAAGGAAATATTGGACGCACCGGATGCGTCGTAAACCAACTCTAAAAATAAAATTTTAACCAATTGGAGCTTGCCAATTGTGCAATAAAATTGTTTGGATGTACCGATGCATCGTAAACCGACTCTAAAATATATATATCATGATTGCATTTTTTAAATAAAAGTTATTAGAATAATTTAATCTTTCAAATACTAAAAAGTAAGAAAATATAATATTTTTAATCTTAAAATTTTTAAATTGGCTGAAATATTATTACCCGCAGCGAAGCGCGGGCCCTACACTAGTTACTGTATTAAGAGTGGTCGAACTAGTTACGTCAGCGTAATGCCATACATATTTAATTATTAATTTAAATTTTATTATATTAGAAATATATATATATATATATATATATATATATATAAATTATTCTAATATTATACTTGATTATAAAATATTGATTTCTATAGCAAATTTAGTATGTATAAGTTTTTAAGTTTTATTTTTTATAAAATTAATCTGTGCTAATGGAAAATAAAATCAGATAAATTAGATTTTAAGTCATTGAATTTTAATATAACTTGATGGTTTAATTAAAATCGGACCGATTCACCGGTTCGATGGTTAAACCGCTGATTTGAACGGTTCAAAACGATTTTTTGACTTATTCGATATAAAGGTTGAACTAAACAGCTTTATAGACTGGATCACAGTTGGATGAGTCGATCCGATTTTAAATTATTGAATTGAACGACAAATTATATGGAAGATTTGATCCGTCCAAGAAAAAGAAAAATATATACAGGTGATTCTTTCTAATGGATGATGAACTGCATTAGAATAACAGGCAAGTTGGACTTTTCTATTGGTCCAGGGATTGGGCTGCAGTTTTGCTTCTCACATTTTTTATTACTTTTATTTTGAAATTGGACAGTAACATTTATTGCAATGCAAGAAAAATTGTATGAGTGTAAAGATAGAAGGCCTTTTTGCATAAAAAATCCACTAGTTTTGGGCTTTTGTAAAATTGGATCGCTATTTTCGATTTTGCAGATTCGGTTTGAATTTTCAGTAAATTGACTAAAATACCTTTGTTATTTTTTCTCTCTCATTTTTTTCTCTCTCTTTTTTTTTTCTCTTGCTCTTTTTTTTTCTCACCGAAGAAGGCGGCGGAGACGGAGGTGCCATTTTTTATTTTTTATTTTATCTTATTTTAACATTTTATTTAGTCAAAAAAATTATTAATAATATTTTTTAATCAATTTTTCATTTTCCCTTTTTTCCTTATATTTTATTTTATTTTATTTACTTTTTCTTTAAATTTTTTTTACTCAATTAAATTGAATAATAATATTTTTAATTGATAAAATAGTATATACGTCAGCTAAACATAATATAATAATAATAAAACAATAATTAAATATGTATCAATAAAAATAAGTAATAATGCAAATCAACCCATTATGTGGTATACGAAATCGAGTTGGAATATTAAATCACTTCTAGGTTTGTTCTTATCTTATTGAAATTATGATACAATTTACGCGTACAAATTTATAAAAATCTACTAAATCATATATAATAATAATAATTAGTAATATATTCATGCATGCATAGGAACCTTTGAACCTATTTTTGATTTGTAAATCTAATTATATAATTTTAGAGAATATGTAAAGTTTAAATTATGGAATGAAATAAAATTTTGGCACTCAAAATCTAAAATCTTCTACATATTGCAAAATAAAGATTTTATTTTTTAGAAAAATCACTTGTATAAGTATAGAAATCTGAAAACTTACATAGAGTAAACTTGATTACGATATATGATATATTATTAAAAATAGGGATAACTTCAAAAACCACCCATGTGGTTTCGTGCTTTCTCACTTTAGTACCCTGTGGTTTAAAGTGTATCACTTTAGTGTCATGTGGTTTCGTTATTCTCTTTTTTCGTTAGTATTTTTGTTAAATTATATAGAAAAAACTCCAGATACCCCACCTAAGATTTATCGAACATTCACTTTACTATCATGTGGTTTTAACTTTTTTACTAATTTAACGAAAAAACTAACGAAAAAACAACAAAAATAGAATAATAAAATCATAGGACACTAAAGTGATACACTTTAAACCACAAAATACTAAAGTGAGAAAGCATGAAACCACATGGATGGTTTTTGAAGTTATCCCTTTAAAATATGCAGAATTTTGAAATCGGCAAATTACGTCACAGGGCAATCACCAATCCACACTGACAAAGCTGTTTTTTTAGCTAAAAAGTATTAAACTGTAATTAAATATCTTTGTTAATAATTTTTTTATTTTTTACATAATATTTTTTTTATAATAAAGTGATAATATTTAATACACCCTACAAAACTTCAAAAATATCTCATATATTCATGGTTAACCAAAATGCCCTTATTGATTTTTAAAAATTCTTTCAAATATTCTCAAGTGAGATTTCGGGTATAGAAGGATAAATTTAAAATTTGTAATAGTAGTCGGGATATATAAGCAAAAGTTTCTTATATATGTATATATAGAGAGAGAGAGAGTCCAGCTACTATCATTTTAGGAGGACGGATGCCTTCGTCCTCCTAAGTCGTTTCAGATGATAGGAATTTAGAATCGATGATCGGAATCATTAAAGTTGATACAGAGTATTTAAAGCATCTAGAAATTAAATTTTATAAATTTTAAAAATTATTTACGTAGTGATCAAAATATCACAAAATCGATAGTTTTTTTACGGCTTATATAAGTCGTTTGCTTGTTTAACGGTGTAGAGCAATCGAAACCACTTGAATTTTTGATAGAAAATTCTTTATACTATTTAGATAACGTTTGATAACTCCGATCATGAATTGAGAAAGCCTAACATCTATTTTCATAAGGTTATTCGTTTTTAACTGTTCATTTTTCGACTCTTCGATGGACTTGATAACGATTTTTAAAATTTATGAAATTTAGTTTGTAGATGCTTTAAATACTCTAGATCAACTTTAACGGTTTCGATTATCAATTCGGAATCTCTATCATCTAAATCGACTTAGGAGGACGAATGCCTCCGTCCTCCTATATATATATATATATCTTAGCAAAGTGTACGTGCAATATATTTGAAAAGAAATAATATATATATTTTAAAATGATTGAGATCGAACGTGACATTTATACAATCAGTAATTTCTAAATGGATCATTAATGAATATTCATAATTTTTAAAATTTTATTATAGTTGTATAAAAATAATTAAAATTTTCTTGTATTAAGCTGGGTGAAGAGAGAGAATAAGTATAGATATAGTAATAATAATCAGTATTTGGTAGCACAGATTTTTTTTTTTTTCTTTTTTCCTCACTACTTAGGAATCTAAGATTATCTGCTTGCTGAGATTACTGTGGAACATTACAATTTTTTTTTTTTTTTTTAATATCCAAATATTGTGGGCCTTATTCTTTCCCGGCCCGTGGGCTTGTGAGGTACCCCAAACCAAACCCGGTCCACTTCCAAACTCCAACCGGTTCATTTTCGTCCACCGGTTCGACCCGGCCGGACCGGGTTTACAAACTCGGTTCGGTGCAGCTAAAGCACTTTTCGACCCCTTTATGAGCGCCTACTCCTCCCTTTTGATCGGCTCCTAGGGTTTCGTTGTCTCCACGTTTCCGCAGCAGAGAAAGGTACTCCTTCAAACCCTAACCCTCTCTCTCTCTTCATCCACTTCTCCTCTTCGGTTGATCTCTCTTCTCTCCTCCTCTACCTCCATAAATTCGTCTCTTTTCCCTCTTTTCGGAGTGCTCTGATTCGAATCTCCCGCTCTAGGGTTTCCTGCGCTCGATCCAATCATCTAGCGAGGCGAAGAGATGGCGGATCGATTGACCCGTATTGCGATCGTGAGCTCCGATCGGTGTAAGCCCAAGAAGTGTCGCCAAGAATGCAAGAAGAGTTGCCCCGTCGTCAAAACCGGTATAATGATTTGAATTTTGCCTCGCAATGAGTCTTTTGATCCTAAATATGGAAATTCAAATCATCAATTTTGGTTTTGTGGTAAAAAACTAGCTGATTTTGATGACTATATGATGTGTAAAAATTGGGATTTTAGTTAAGGAATCTTTTGTTTTTCTGTTCATCTTGTGTAATTGCTTGGGTTGTAAAATTAGGTTTAGATCATGTTATGGTTGCTGAAGTTCATTGTTGTTTTCCACTCGGAGAACAACCTTTCTTTGCTTTGATTATAGAAAAGTCGCCTTTTTTTTTTTGTTTCAGTGACGTTTATTTTTTTATGCTTCCTCTTAATGGTTCTCTTGTTGATTGCTTGGTTTTATTTTGTAGCTTTTTGCCTCTAAGTTGATTTGGATATCGTTACTGCAGTTGAGATATAGATAGCTATTACTAACTGAATGCTAGTATGCTAAAGCGAATTTGTGCAAGATTAGTCTGCTGATTGTGTTGTAGATATTATAAGCTTGCTTAGTATCATTTTTGCCTGCTTTTGATGTTATCATCATTTACCGTCTTAGCTTCTGTTGCATTAGTAAATTTTAGGTTTTAACTTTACACCTACTTGGTTTTCTGGTTATTAAAAACTTGCAATTTGAAATGAGTCTATTATGTTGTTTGCAGTATATTGGCGGTGCATTTTTATCGAACTTACATTGGTTGTGCTTGACACATTATACAGGAAAACTCTGTATTGAAGTCACCCCGGCCTCAAAAATTGCTTTTATTTCTGAGGAGTTATGTATTGGATGCGGTATTTGTGTGAAGGTCTGTTCTGGTTATGATCACTTATCTACATGTAGATATCTGAGCTTTTTCTTGTGCATGTTAAGGATCAAGGTTCGCAACTTCACAATTTTTTTGTTACTGGTGCAGAAATGCCCGTTTGAGGCCATTCAAATCATCAATTTACCAAAGGACCTGGATAAAGACACTACTCATCGCTATGGACCAAATACATTCAAGTTGCACAGGTTTGCAGAGACTTCAATTCTTTCTGAAAATATGAATTTTCTTTTATCACTTTGTATATTTTTCCTGCTCGTGCTTAGTCTCCTTCCTCCTCTATTTCTTATGATTGTGATAATATGACTACTATAATACTAGTATATCCAGTATCATTAATACATCTGATAAGTTACCAAAAATACTCGTTACAGGTTGCCAGTTCCAAGACCTGGGCAAGTTCTAGGCCTGGTTGGAACAAATGGTATTGGGAAATCCACTGCACTGAAAGTGTTGGCTGGAAAGTTGAAGCCTAACTTGGGCCGATTCAATGTAATGATTATTTTGCCCTTCACGATGATTCCTTGCTGGATATAAGTCTGAACACTTATCTTCAATCTCTTTTGCTTCTTTTGTAGAATCCCCCTGATTGGCAAGAAATTTTGACATACTTCCGTGGATCTGAACTTCAGAATTACTTCACTCGTATACTAGAGGATAATCTGAAGGTGCCTTCACTTGCATACTTATTTTCTCACGAATTGATTTCTGATTTTAACAATAGCGAAGAATTCATATATTATGTAACTCATTGATAGCTGTGTATGGTACTATGCTGTGAGCTTCTTGTTTGCATGTATATCCATGAAACGTACTTATGAATGCTCCTGTGGGAGCAGCTGCTGCTTCTATGGTAGTCATCAATGCACAATTGCTAATAATAAAAGCAGTTGATATTATTCGGCACTTGATTTCCTAGTCTTTCAATGTAACATTGACTCAGAATTGTTTGCTCCGACAGTCATCACTATTTTGATTTTTGTTTGCTGTGAAATATTCATGTGTGATTTGTAATTCAATCTTAGTTTCTGAATGTTGCTGGGCTAGTTAGACTCCTCTGATATCTTGGAGCTAGATAGTAATAGCACAGCATATTCAATTGCCCTTTTTTTGCTTGGAAATCTTTTGCCCATTCCTGATGTGGACATCTTTTATAGAGTGCTGGTGATGTTCACAATTTGTACGCTATATGTCGTCATTTGTACTCATATGACATTATCTGTACTCATGTGATTGTAACATTCGGCATATTACAGGCTATTATCAAGCCACAGTACGTTGACCACATTCCAAAAGCTGTTCAAGGGAATGTTGGGCAGGTGCTTGATCAGAAGGATGAGAGAGACATGAAGGCTGAATTATGCGTTGATCTCGAGTTGAACCAGGTCATTGACCGAAATGTGGGCGATTTGTCTGGTGGAGAGCTGCAAAGATTTGCGATAGCTGTAGTTGCTGTGCAAAATGCAGAAATCTATATGTTTGATGAGCCATCAAGTTATCTTGATGTGAAGCAGAGGCTTAAAGCTGCACAAGTGGTCCGGTCCTTGCTCAGACCTAACAGGTCCGAGGATTTCGATGTTTACACTTGATATTCTTTAAATATATCTATTGCATATATCTATTGATGATTTATTCTTTTTCTCCTTTGTTTTGCTTTTCTTGTCAGCTATGTGATTGTTGTGGAGCATGACCTCAGTGTCCTGGATTACTTATCAGACTTCATTTGTTGCTTATATGGAAAGCCGGGAGCTTACGGAGTTGTTACTTTGCCCTTTTCTGTGCGAGAAGGGATCAACATATTCTTGGCTGGTTTTGTTCCTACAGAAAACCTCCGGTTTCGTGAAGAATCACTTACATTTAAGGTAACAGCTTCTCGCAGCCAAATATTTTCTAGATCAGGTTTCTTTTAGGTAAAGGTGTATGAAAAGCACCTCCACTTTCGGCCATTTTGAAACAGAACCCCAAGCTATTTTTTGATTGATGAATCCTCTACTGTTTCTTCCATATTGAGTTATCTCCGTCTGTTGAATGGGGCATTCTGTTAAAATTTCTATAGACCGTAACTTAAAAGGGACGCATGGTTTGTTCAGGTAAAAAGCTAGAAGACTCATTGAACTTGCAAAATTGCCATTGAAGTTAACCGAATCCCTCAATTGTTCTGACGAAAATAATTCAAATCGAAATAAGAAGTTGAGGGGTGTGTTGATTGAAAAAAAGAGTAAAAGTTGTGTATATTCATTTTCACATGCCCATTGGTGGCTTTTTGATTATTTTCTTTTCTTAGGTCGCTGAGACTCCTCAGGAAAGTGCTGAGGAGATCCAAACATACCAACGTTACAAGTATCCTACAATGACTAAAACCCAGGGTAACTTCAGGCTTGCGGTCGTTGAGGGTGAATTTACTGATTCTCAGATTATTGTGATGCTTGGTGAGAATGGTACTGGGAAGACAACCTTCATACGGATGTTGGTATGCTACTTTTGCCTTTTATTATCTTTGAGGGACTTTTGTGTATATAACACTTCAAAATATATGTTTTTACATGCATACCAGTGGAAAATTACAATTTGCATCTACACTCTTAGAATTAGCCCTTTTTTAGTGTTATACTGGCAAAATTTTGCGCCTATACCCTTCAAGATGACTCATATTTCTTGTATGTTCCTCTCTGAATGAGGTGGGGTTTCATGCTAAAAATGTGGCCGTCAATGGAAATTTTCAAGATTACCACTATTTCACCCAAAACTCATTTATCCAGTGCGAAAAGCTTCTCAAGCAGAGAGACACACACAAATAGGAGCTATTGCAATGGTTAGATGCATAAATTGTGACTTCTATGGGATCCACATAAAAATATTGCTAATTAACTTATTAATAAGGTTACAGACGCTTATTGTGACTTTTAAGATGTATACATGGATATACGTGTATTTTGAGGAATATTTACGTATCCAAAAATTCGTTATTTTTTATTATGCCTCTTCTTAACTTTGGAGAACTGAAGGGGGAACTTAACACTCAGGCTTTCTTCCTTTTCTTTTTTTTGGTGTGTGTGTGCATGTGTCTTTCAGGCTGGATTGTTGAAGCCAGATACTGTAGAAGGTACAGATGTTGAAATACCTGAGTTCCATGTTTCGTACAAGCCTCAGAAAATCAGTCCTAAGTTTCAATCTACTGTGAGACACTTGCTGCATCAGAAAATACGGGATTCTTATATGCATGCTCAGTTTGTGTCGGATGTTATGAAACCGTTGCAAATTGAGCAACTCATGGACCAGGAAGTTGTAAATCTCTCTGGTGGAGAGCTTCAAAGAGTAGCCTTGTGTCTGTGTCTTGGAAAGGTTTGTATAGCATTGATATTGTTGTCTTAAATTCTTTAACCTTTTTGCTCATGTTTTTTTTTTTTTTTTTTTTCATACGCAATAAAACCTATGATGCAGACTAGCCTAAAAATTGATCATTTAGACATACGCCGTGTTGTTTTATTCTTCGCTGAGATAGGATTTAGGACCTCTACTCAGTGGCTTCGGAAGTTGAGTGCACTATAGTGGAAAAACTATCCCATACTATAGAGACAGTAATTTTTTTTTCCTTAACCTCTTATATTGGGTTATTTTTGTCTGTAGAAGCTTTCCTATGCTGAACTACTACTCATGCAATTGGGATCTATAATATCTCAGTTATCCAGTTTTTCCTAGGCTTTTTTGTGGCTATTAGATGAATCTTCATGGTCAGAAATTATGCTCTCTTTCATAATTAATCAGGTTGCAGTGAACGTGTGCAGTTTGTGTACCAGACACCTGATAGTGTGAATGACCTAGGATAAGCCTTCTACATATTGTAGAATGCTGCTAGAGTAAATTATTTGAGCATCTTTTTTCCATTTGTAGATTGCTTATCATTGGGTGTTGTTTTCTTGTTTTATTTTATCAACGTGGACTAAATTTGTTTCATGATGTTTTTCAGCCAGCAGACATTTATCTGATAGATGAACCAAGTGCCTATCTAGATTCAGAGCAGCGTATTGTCGCCTCAAAGGTCATAAAAAGATTCATCCTTCACGCGAAGAAAACTGCATTTGTTGTTGAGCATGATTTCATCATGGCAACCTACCTTGCTGATAAAGTTATTGTCTATGAGGGGATACCTTCTGTAGATTGTACTGCCAACGCACCGCAGTCATTGGTATCTGGGATGAACCGTTTTCTCTCAGTAAGCGCCAATCATTTACTTTTGGACCTTTTATTTCTTTTGGTGTGGAAATTGTGTTGATTGAACCTCTACTTTATTTGATTGTAGAGGCGAGTTTGGTGTTTTCAGTTTAATGTTTCTTGTTGGGCTCTAGTTTTTTTTTTGTCTGCCTTATTGGTTTCTCGTCTTTTATGCACTCAAATCTGATGCATCATTTTCTTTGGTGCAGCATCTTGATATCACATTTAGGCGAGATCCGACCAATTACAGGCCCCGCATAAACAAGTTGGAATCAACAAAGGATAGGGAACAAAAATCTGCGGGATCTTATTACTATCTTGACGATTAATGTAAAAGAGCATATGCAGGTATATTCATCTCTCTCTCTCTCTCTCTCTCTCTCTTATGATGATGATGTCTATTTTGCAGGATCATTTAACTGCCTAGCCTTCTCCGGTGATACAGAGCCCCTTTGCCACCACGAATGATAGCAACTGGAGTTATATTTTCCAAAAGGTTGAGGGTTATTTTTCTCGTCTTTGATGCTTTTTAATCATTTACTCGCTCGATCCTCCAACATGTTTTTTAAGTAAAGAGGCTTTGAGGTTGAGGGTTATCTTTCTCGTCTTTGATGCTTTTTAATCTTTTACTCGCTCGGTCCTCCAACATGTTGAGACTATGACTTAACAGAAAATCAGAAGAGCTGCTGCCGCCCCTGCTGCCGCTTATGGTTTGCTATTTCCTATTTGATCGTGTACCCTTACGGACTGGCTCGTGCACCAAATTCGCCTGCTTAAAATATCTGTCAGCTGACTAGAGGTTCCTAGATTTCGAGCTGTAGTCGCATTCTATTACTTAAATTTTTGTTGGCAGTTAATACTGTGGTTATTTTACTGTAATAAGTCTTTTGGCTTGGTCTGAGTTTTGTACGGGTTTATTTATCGCCTTAACTTGAGATTCATTTTAAACTCAGTTGGGATGCACTACTTTTTCTATATATAGAGAGGTTGGGATTGTAATTTGCGCGCACTTGTTTTGTTGATGACTTTGCTTCGCTATTTCTCCAGTGAGTGATGCTCTCCTATTCGATGATGCTCTGAACCTGACCTCTCTTGAGCCTGTTGTTTGTGCGCGCGGGCTTGTGTGGGGTATGTTCTACCAGGTTCTCTCTCGGCCTCTCTTTGGAAACAGTTATTACTTCATAATTGTTATTTTGTATAAAGATTTATAAAATTTGATAAAATTTATTATTTTATAATGGAGCAAATTTTTGTATCGTTTGAATGTGAAGTTGTTATACTAAAAAAAGGTTACTGTTTGATTTGTAGAGATGAAAAAATTTATAACTTCTCATATGTAGATCTTTTGGATTTTTTTTGGCGCATATCGAATTAGCTAAATTTTGGGTTTCGTCGGAATTGTGAGCGAGCCTCATATCGTCCGGTGATCTTAGGTTGTGTGTGTGATTAGGCTGATGAGGACGTTAGGAACTAGACAGGAGGAGTTTCTGATATCCTAAGGTATCGTTTGGTTCAGGGATAAACAAAAAGTGACTATTCCAGGGATAGATATAAATTGAGGTATAAGCGGGGATTAAATCAATTTTGCGTTTGGATGAAAAGTAGATTTTTCTCGGAAATAAAGAAAATAGTGTTTGGATGGTTTGATTGGAATTGCGAGAATAAGAATAATTATAATTTTAAACAATAATATTTTATCTAATTAATTAAGACGAAATATTAATTAAGTAATAATTTAACTTATTTAATCTACTAAATAATTATGAATATTGCTAAAAACCCTTAATATTAATAAATAAATTAATTGGTAATTAATAATTTAATTAATTACAAATAATTTAATAAAATAATAAATTAATAAATAAATTAGTTAATAATAGTCAGATGATTAATTAAGAAAATAATTAAATTACTCAAAATATTAATTAATTAAACAATATAATTAATTATTTAAATAGTAAATTAATTAAAATAATGAATTAATTACTCAAAAAATTAATTAAATATTTATTAAAGTAATAAATTAAATAGTTAATTAATTATCTAGTTAATTAGTAAATAAATTAATATATAAATTATTAATTAAATAATATTTATTATAAATCTAGCTTGATATTTTATTCTTTTATTATTAATTAAATATATTATGTTTATATAATTTATGTTTAAATAAATTTATAATCTTAATTAAATTTAGAATTAAGCTTGGAATAGCGCTATTCCGTCAAAACGATGGAATAGTTTATCCCAGCTATTCCGGAATAACCGAGAATAATGAAGTTTGACCGGGATAAAATATCCCGGCCAAACTTCGTTTCGTTTGGCGGAATAGCGGGGATAACTTCGTTATCCCCGCTTTAACCCCCGAACCAAACGGGGCCTAATAGTTTTTCACATCGGATCATCAAAATATAATTGTGATTGAATATATAAGAGATCATAATAATAAGTGGACTTAAGCATTTTGGATTGACTGTTTAGATCCAATAAATTATTATTGCTATTGAGTTGGTCGTTATATTTTACCTAGGACTTTTGGAGTTCTTTCTATTTGATTCTCAACCTCTATCGAGAAGTGTTTGAAATAATTTAAATTTTTTGAACGGTAAGAAGAAACATACTATCTCGTCACCAGGCAGTGAGACAACAGATATAAGTTAGAAAATAGGATGTATTATTACGTGCTCTCACGTTTATAGGTCCGTATAGCTTTACCAAAAGACTTTCTGCAGATTTATTCTACTTAATATAGTTCACAAGAAGATAAACCAAGCTTAGTGAGTGACCCCAAGAGGCCAGTAAAAATTCCGATTACCATAATCATATGGAAAATGCTATATGTATACCTACATATGAATTTAAACCATACATATGAATTTAAACCTTACACCTCGCTCATCCTAGAATTTACAATTTTTTTAAAAATTCTAGTATAAAAAAAAACAGACTTCTGGATCAGCGTGATGTAAAATTTACATCTTAAACAAAGAGAGTTAAGGTAGGCATTACAATAAACATATTTAAACAAAGTCAAACCTATAGGCTTTCCATCGGTATAAATGAAAATACAAAATAAAAGAAGGGTTAATTGCATACATGTCCCCACAAATATGATGAATTGCGGATGAGGATGAGGAAGAGGAAGATGGCGGCGGGGAGGATGAGGAAGATGGCGGCGTACGAGGGGCCGGGGGGGCGGATGAGGATGAGGATGAGGAAGATGGCGGCGGCGGCGGCGGCAGCGGCTGGCGGCGTACGAGGGCGGCGGGGAGACGGCGGCGGGGGGGCGGGGGGGGGGGGGGGGGGGGGGGGGGGGGGGGCGAGGGGCGGCGGGGGAGGGGGGGCGGCGGAGGAGGGGGGCCGGGGGGGGGGGCGGATGAGGGTGAGGAAGATGGAGGAGGCGGCGGCGGCAGCGGCGGCGGCTGGCGGCGGACGAGGGCGGCGGGGAGGCGGCGGCGGGGGGCCGGGGTGGAGGGGAGGGCGGCGGGGACGAGGGTGGCGGGGAGAGGGTGAGAAAGATAGGTGAGGAAGATGGAGAGGAGCAAAAATATTATTTCAACTTATTAATTAATCATGGTTAAGCATTTTAACTGTGGTTAACTAAAATTTTCTAACAGTGACTGACAGTAGGAACATATTTGAATACATTAGGACTTTTGCAGGGATAACTAATGCAAGTTGAACTTTACAGAAATATATCCGCAATTCATCATGTTTGTGGGGACCTGTATGAAATTAACCCATAAAAGAAAGAACCACTTGTTCACCTAGAAGCGCTAGTTTTTTTTTTATACAAATTTAGTCACAAAGCTTCAGTAACCAAATAAGTGACAGAAAATTGCATAATCATTCTATTGATGAAACCATTTATATCATTACAAAAACAAAACCCTATTTTTCTGATAATCCAGTGCGATATGTGAAATAAACTTCGACATAGCACGAGCAATCCCAAAATATTAGGACACTCATCTAGATTGCACAGTAGTGGAATACCCACTTGGTTGTAGTTTTGCAACCACCCTGAATAATTTACAAATAATAAGAACAAATCAAGCTCATGCAAATACTGATCAAAACAAAATGCGACAATAACAAGCACAGTAGCGAACAATGTTAAGCCCCAGAAACACTTTTATTATTCGCTGTAGAGAATGAACCAGGATTTAATTCTCGAAAAGGAAAAAAGAGAAAAACGATACAACCACCACCCACAGACATTACCTTCTCCATAATTACGATTCCCAACTGTACCGACGGCAATACAACACGAAACGCGCGAAGCAAGTATAAACTCGTGGAGCTTGAGGCATGGATTATCTGTTATTGCAAAAGAATTTATAAAGTTCATGTAAGTAAAAGCACCGCACTACTTGTGATCCATTCTGAAGGGCTTACTGTACTATATCATCAACCCACATTAAAGATTTACAGAACTTTCTTCGGACCACGGGCTGCGGCGAGGTGATCCTGCCATGAGCAGAAACAGAGGCATTATTACTTCGGCTAACAGTTTTATTTTAACTTAAAAAAGAGTAGATTAAAATAATATGGTTCCATATATGCCACAATGCGCATCATGGACTATCCTTCAATTTTACTGCAAGCAATTTAGTACCCAAAATTCAGCTATATGACATGCAAGAAAGATAAATACTAGTAAGGATCTCAAATTCCTCAAAACAGTCTATCAATACAAGTTGTAAGCACTATAAGATGATAAAAATTCATACCGATATGAAATCAAAAGCTTTGGTCTCCTTTTTCGTGCTGCTCATTGCCGTCGAACCATGGCTTTGAACTGGATTATTTAAATTTTGGAAAACATCAGGGAGAGGAGAAGGGTGATGACCGCCCTCCATCACAGGATTCCCAGCTGCCTGTCCAAAACCAGGGTTTAGATTTCCGAGGTTTTGCAATAGCAACTGCTGCTGAGAAGCGATGAAAGCTCCCATTGCACCATAGTTCAACGCCTGGGTCGCAAAAGCTTGGTTGTACATAAGATTTGGAGGCACATTATACTGCAAAGGGACCTGAGAGTACAATGAGTTTGAACCAAGAAGGCCATGTAATGCGCCATTGGACCCTTGAACTGCTCCGGTGGAAGTCAAACCAGCCGTTATATCATTTGAGTGCTGCTTATCTGTTCCTGTTTCTTGAAAGAGCTTCTCAGAGTTGCCACCGAAAAGATCAAGTAACTCAGAATTATTTGACAAAGGCATGCTGTGCATTTCACCGGACGAATTATCATCTACAGTCAGCCCAGAAAAAAGATCACTTGGGTCCTTGTTCTCTGCCTCATGGAAGGACACATCAGCAAATGGATCGTTATTTTCGCTGTTCCCAGTGGTGTTCAGCTCAGCAACAAGGTTACTGCCGAATAAATCATCAACTTGAGAAGCAGATGAAGTAAGAATGGATGCGCTATGATCATGTTCAGGGATAGAAGCTTCAGATTCGTTATTATTTAGGTCGCCTGTGTCAATTAAGTCAGGCATCTCAACAACAGGGGCTGGTATGTTTTTTGTATTTGAATTTGAAGGAGCTGCAGCATTTCTTACTTCAGTATTGGAATCTCCATCTAGGAGATTTAAGACCTAATCAGAAGCAAGAGAAATATGTTTATATATGTATAAGAAAGGAAGATGAATAATGAACATAAAAGAATGAGGAGTCACAGGCCAAAAGGGAAAAAAAAAAAGTCAATTTAATACTTCAGCATTATAAATAAGCAGATAGAAAATTTGAGAGGAAAGCAATTTATCTGGGATAACTCTGGATCTGCACTGAGAAACTTACCTTGATAGCCTTCTCCCTCAAAGAAGCTTGGGGTAACTCAGAACATTTAACCACAGAATCCCTGTTTTCACTGAAATAAGATGCTATGATTAAGTAGTGTTCATCCTCCTTTTTCCTCAGGATTGCCTCCAAGACACAGATAGCCTTCATTCGAACCTGGAAAAAAGTTCGCCATGAACACACGCAACTGAAATAAATAGTTTCCTGAAAAGGATTATCATATTTCTAAAAATCGAAAAACCGACAAGTACAAAATGACGCCATGAAGTCAATTATCTTACTACGATAGAATCTGATAAAAAAACATATGGTCATATCATTGGCTAGAAGATGAAAAGGCTCTAAAGAAATTGATAGGCTTCTACGACCGACTGTCAACCTAATATTAATGCTCTACAAGTTGGTGCCGAATTCCCAACCAAAACAAGATTATATATATATTGAACTAGGCTACTATACTATTAATAGCACCAAGTCATTGATGCTATTAGATTTTTGGCCCTTAGATGAAGGGATGTACGGTTAGGATGATAGTGGTCCCCTAGGGCTGAGTGGGTGGTTGGTTGAATAGTATGATCTAATGAGTGGAAATGATTAACAAGGTAGATCTAACGGTTGAAAACTTAATAGCACCAAGTGTTTGGTGCTATTGATAGTATAGTAGCCGGACTATATATATATATATATATATATAACGACTTGTCATGAAAGCTATAAGGCCAATTAGTTCATATAGTAGCCGGACTATATATATATATATATAACGACTTGTCATGAAAGCTATAAGGCCAATTAGTTCATAAAGTAACCTTGCTGGTTGCCATTTAGGCTCACCTTACTCAAGAGCAATCCTGAAAAGAAGTCCTCTAGGTATGGAAAAAGCCTAAACAAGGGAAGAAGATGAGAACAGTTTTAGGAATTTCTCATGATTTCATGGCAAAGAGAGGATAAAGATGTGTAAACCTCAATGCAAAGGATCAAAAAGTTATAGCCTAATATCATCAGTTACAAACCGAACAAGAAGCATTGTTGAAACAACAGATTCTTCATATTTAATCAGAATTATGTTCTCAATGCTTCAAAATCAATTCGTGTCCATTCTTATGTACCATTTTAAAGGAATGCAAGAACAATCAGAAAAACTAAAGAAGATATAAGAATATTACAACTCTTAAGTCAATCCTTAGCCACAAATCAATGGACAAGTTAAAAAGACACTATTAAAAATTTAAAATTGCCAAACCAAAGACTGAATGCTCACTCAAACGAGAAGACATAAACTTATCCAAAATGCACAAAGCTCCATACACCATCGTGAATAAACAGATAAGAATAAACAAATACGGTATAAACTAGTAATTGCAGTAGTATAACTGAAATATTGATTGATCTTAAATGACCTAAAAAGGCGACCTCAAGAATTCACAGGCTACAAGATCAAAAAGGAGAAAAATAAAGAAAAAACTTAACCGAAAACAACTAAGGTAACGAAAAAAAGCTTATCAGTCTTACCTGCCACACAGAAGATTGAAGCTTACTCTCCAATGCATGACTCATTGCCAGTGCATCCAACTTCGAGGCCTCACCGAGAAACACCTGAAGAGCATCACGAGTCGGTTGCAAGCGGACACCACCAGAGGTGACAATGGTTTCCAAAAGCCTTTCTTCACGACTCTTAACCCCTGACCCGCTCGAACCGGTAGTATCATCATTTGCTGCGGAGTCAGCTGTGCTACTTCTTGAGTCAGACCCCCATGTACTAGAACCCACATTTTTCGTGATCCCAGAAGAAACCCAACTCTCACGATGGCTTTCACTCCCTTCATATTTATCATGTCTACCACTTTCATTAGTTAGAGACCTTCTTAGCGTCGGGCTCTTGTACGTACCATTGTTATCATTTTTCATTATTGAATGTGCTGCAGCGAAGGTGTTCAGTCCCTGCTTAAACGTAGCACTACCGAGACCCACCACTTCACTAAGAAAAGACTTCTTGTCTTCGGTTGGCATCTCAAAATTAGTATTACCGAAACCTTGAATGCGCTTGCCAAGACTTTCTGTTGTGGTAGTTGGTTTAGGTTCATCAGTGGAGAAGATAGCAGAGACAGCCTCCTGGGCACTTTCACGAACAGCCTTATTGAGGGCATCTCCTTTTAGGGGATCCAGCTGCCCCTTGTAATGAACCAGCTGTTTAATAGCTACTGAGTGGCGTTGCATTTCTCTCCTAAATTCAGTGCCGGATTTTCCCACTGCGTACTTTATTAGCCGCAATGCCTACCAACAAGCATCAATAGAAATTAATAACAAAAACTTCTTAATCTAAAAAAATGTGATCTCCTCCAAAACAAGAGTTGGATCTGTTAGCAGATTTAGGATCTCGAGCAGTTTGGACCCACTTTATATGAGGAAAGAAATAAGAAGACGTATTTAGGTAAAATTGTATACAGCCTACCTGAACTACACAAAGGTTGAAATAGATGCATGAAGTCTAAAATTGTTTTATTCTACTGTGTAGCTTTACGTTTATTTTAAATTAACGACCTCTCTGTCATTTGATGGCATTTTTAACATGATTCACAGAATATTCAAAACTTTTTGAGGGGAACCATTAAATTCCAAGAAAATTCACTGAAATCAACATAACTATAAGTTTGAGATAGCCATTTCAAAATGCCTTTAGTTCAGGTAAGCTTTATACATTTTTCCTATAAATTTATATCGAGTCAGAGTGACAGTTGAATGCACCATAAGATAATCGCCGATAGTATGCCATTATATGATCACAAAGTGGTTACCTCCATGCACTAATTAAGCAACCCTTTGATGTTTCAATTCAACACATAAGCTATTTTAGGAAACAAAAACGACTTATTCATAAAATAACCCAAACCAACAATCAAAACATTCTCTTAATTGAAAAGTTCCAACTTTTTCACCATCATACGATCACAAAGTAAAGCCTAATCAAATCCATAAAAAAACAAGTATGGATCAAACCTAAATAAGGAATCAAGCCATATACCTTTTGCTTGACGGTGGGGTTCTTATGATCAAGCCTCTTGAGGATACAATCCGACACCTCCTTCACGATGCTCGCCTCCGAGGCCCTCAAAAGCTCACAGATCTCCTCCAATTTGTACACCGGCGCCACCTTGTCTTCGTCCGAGGTCACCCCATCGACCATGCGAGATCTCCAATATGCCTCCACCGCTCTCCGGCTCGAATCCATCTCCACCGCTCGACAATTAACAGCAAAACCCTAACCCTAACCTCTCTACGATCTGAAGAAAACCCTAAATACAATATCAATCCTAAACTTAATGGAAGAAAAAAAAAAACACGAGCTACCGATCCAAATAGCTCATCGCGCTAACCCCGATTTCAAGAGATCAACGAAATCTAGCCGAAAAATTACGAAGCACGAATCAAACAGGAACAAAATCGCGAGAGGAAGAGATGGTTTCTTCGATCTGCGAGACGCGGGGTATCCGTGGACGAAGCGGGAGCGGAGAGGCGAGATCGAGATTAAGGTTTGGGGCGAGAGCCGGGAGTAGATTTGAGGAGGGAGAGGGACGAGAAAGAGTTCGAGAGGTTAACATAATTTGGGGGAGAAAATTAATAAGAAAATAAAAGGAAAAGAGAATTACGGAAAAATTAAAAGTAAAAAAAAAATATATATATATATATATAGAAAACAGCGTACGCTCTGACTTGGGATGCGGAAATTGTTCCCTAGACCAGTTTACCACGTCATCCGTGGACCGGTATTGCTTTTCCGCACACTAGGAGCAGGATTAAACTAAAAATATTACCGAGCAGAGGGGTGAGTATCTTGTATTACTGATGGCGAGTAATCCTGCATATTATGTAAAATTATAAGTTTGCCCTTCCGACCTCTCTCCCAAACTCTCTGTATATGTCATTTTTTTAAATTTTATTTAAAATTTTGAATTGCCAAATTGTATATTTAAATTTCAAATTTTAAATTTTAAAAAATATAAAAATTTTAATCAAAATTTAAAATTTAAAATTTAAAATGTTAAATTTATATTTTAAATTTAAAATTTTTACATTTTTAAATTTCACATTATTTTAATTTTTACATTTTTTTAAATATAACATAAGTGCAATTGTGGAATAGACTATATTTTATTGTCAGGATTACTGAATTTTATAAAATGAACCAAACATAATATTTCTATATATATTGTAATCTAGCATTATATTACTGCATTAAACCAAACGAAATAATATAGGATCAGTAATAATCTGATTCAGAAATCTCAGATAACTAATTATGTTGAAATATCCTGTAATGTTATATAACGCGAACCAAACGCGTCCTAGATGTATTTTTAGATATTAGAGTGGTAAAGAGTTTAATGGTCGGTATTCGAGATTTCAAGTTTGAAAACTAGTTATTTTATATTTTAAGCTAATTTTTTTTTAAAAAATATTCAACTAAACTGATAATATACTTTCTACGAATGAGACGGCTTATTCACTGTCCATCATATATATAGAGATAAAAATAATGTGAATTTTAAAGTTGCCTGTGCGGCGTGAATGAATGACCGATCCCACCAATTTTCTTTTCTACACCAATTTTTTTTTCTAATTATAATAATTGATTAGTTAATGTATGCACTCTAAAGTGTTATATAAAATTACTAATATACTATCGTCACATATTATTAATATTATGAACGTCTAAGCATTTCTTCATATTTATTTTTATTTACTTTTATTTTTTTAAGTTACCATTACGTCCCCCACCTTGATACCTGATAACAATCAACTACTTAATTATTTCTAATTAAAATATTATTTTTTCAATATATTACTTTTATTTATTTTTTTATTTTTTATTTTTTTAAAAAAAGAATCCACAAACCATCTGTTGAAACCTAGAAAGCCCTCCAAGAAAGACGGTCAGAATTTGTAACAAGACCCAAATTTGAAAACTTCTTTCAAGTGAGAGGTGGAAGTGCATTAAAAAATTTATTTACAAAATTAGTTCTAAGCAGTGCATGAATTATCGCTTTTTAAATGCGACAAATCGTTCCATCCCTTTCTTCAAAATTTAAATACGGCAAATCGTCGGTCACTTTCTTCAAAATATTAAAAATATTTTTAATATTTACTACTATACATTTTTTGAAGTTCGGTTGCAGAAAATATGTAAGTTAGATAAAAATGATAAATCATTCACCGCTCTACTGTCTAAAAGCAGTAAATATAAATTTTGAATATCTATATTTTACAATTAAAATTTTTTGTAAGGGGCTTTTTTTGCAATTAACCCCCTTAGAAAAAAAAATTTCTAGAAATAATCCTACAAAATTTATATTTACAAGATTGACCCTATCCCCGCCACGCAAGCGCCACGCGATTAAGTTGAACACGGTGAATCATTCACCGTGTTCTTCCTAAATCATAAACCCTAAATATTACGTAATATTTGGGATTTAGGATATTACGTAATATTTGGGGTTTAGGGTATTACGCTAATATTTAGAGTTTAGGGCTTAGTAAGAACTACGTAATATTTAGGGTTTAGAGTTTAGGATATTACGTGGGGTTTAAAATTTAGAAAGAATTACGTAATATTTGGGGTTTAGGGTTTAGAATATTACGTAAAATTTGATATTTAGGATTTAGGAAGAACACGGTGAATGATTCACCGTGCTCACGTGGCGCTTGCGTGGCGAAAATATGGTCAATCTTGTAAATATAAATTTTGTGAGACTATTTATGAAAATATATTTTATGAGGAGGCTAAATATAAAAAAAAGCCCTTTTGTAAGCTTAATTGCTCAAAAATTCTGAAATTATTGTCCTAGCAACATGGCCGAAAGTGAACGGACTGACTGACGTGCCTGCTGCCTTCCGCTGGTCCTGCAAACGCCCGAACAAACGGGCCCGCAGACTTACTACACCTACCGATAAATACAATGGGGCTCTGATTGAATGTCGAAATAATTTATTTTGTATAAATTTTTTTGATATAATGAAAAGTAAGAAATTTGATTTTGCATCTTTAAATATCTTACGATCCATAATTTGATAAAATAATAATATATATTATTTACGAGATGATTTATCTCAGTGTGAAAAAAATAATTTAAAGTCCGAATATAATATCTTGTTTTAAGCATTTGATCATACGCCTTATCAACCAAATGTATATTTTTTTTAAATAAATCAAGAAAATATACCAGACAAAATATTCATGTATTTAAACAGGACCCGAAAAAGCAATATTATCTGTGTACCTATCTGTAAAGTGTAAATCTTATGCAGCAGGGTGTTTAAAAGACTCATATTTCCTTACTAATCTTATCAATTTCTTTTTTAAATACTAGAAAGTCAAAAGAGATAAACCCTTGAATGGCGGGATATAAAATATTACATCTAATAACCGGCCGTCCCTAGCGCAAGTGACAAGACACTTGATAGTTGGTGTCCGATGTCCCAAGTTCGAAGTCTAGTTACTTCATATTTTCAGCTAAGTTTATTTCTAAAAAAAATAAATAACATTCTATCGTTCTCTCTCTCTCAGAAAATATATATTCTATAATAGAGTGAACATATTAAATCTTAAATCCATTCATCTAAAAGTTTAGACACTACTTTCAAAATTTTAAATTAAAAAAAAATTTGATAACACTCGTACAAAATATTAGCCCTTAGATAGATAGTATAAGATTTATACCCACTTTTTTTAGACTATAAAAGTAGCATTGCTCTCAATACATTGAAACAAATCTTGTGCGCATGCCATTACTTAGGCTTCGGTTGGAATTATATACCAAACAAGTCTCTTATACATAAACTTTGAAAGTAGTAAGTAAAAATTAATTTGTACAATTGTAAGTTACACAGTTTTTACATAAATTAAGATCTAACAGCAGAGGGTTCAAAATAAAAATCTAAGGCATTGAAAATATTTCATAACATTAAAAAAATAAAAAATCTACATGCCAATAATCATAATTTTGGAAAACCTATATTTTAAGTGAGAAAACCTACGCCTTGAGTATTCAACACAGGGTTTGTCGGATCGTTGGCGCTGACCATTAATCCCAAAAGCTCGAGCTATTAGAAATACGCAACCAATTCGCTTAAAGCGTACAGATACAGCGCCCACGGGTTTCGATTGTGACTCGGCCCCACCAGCCTCACGCCACTTCGAACATGACTCGGCCCACCCAGCCTCACGCCATTTCGAACATGACTCGGCCCAGCATGGCCTCTCGCCACAGGGCAGGATGTTGGCACATTTAAGCCAACAGGATTTTCTTACCGACCGTCCCTAGCGCAAGTGGCAAAAGGCTTGGTGATTGATACCCGAGGTCCCGAATTCGAATCCTAGTTGATTCACATTTCTAGCTAAGTTTATTTCCAAAAAAAATAAACGAAGCGGGTAGCGTGCTACCTTTCTCCCAAAAAACAAAAAAACACAGGGTTTTCTTCTCACTTGCTGCTTAGAAAATTGGTCTGCAAAACTTGTGAAAGTTTATGAGCAAGATCATTCAGATGTTTCTTTTCACATTCAGTGATTTAGATCTTAGTTTTAAAAGTTCTAGGTTTAAATATCAAACTTATGTAAAACTCGTTTTAAGTTACAGATATGTAATATAAAGCCTACACATTTTGTAATATGGAAAGTAAAAATAACACTAATTTTGGACCTTGCAGTATAGGATTCTTGTGGTTTTGCGAAAGAAATCAAAATAAATGCAAATCACAATATTTCACAAGTAGATTTCTCGTATTTTGGCCTAAAAAAATTTAATTTTATAAGCTAAAATGATTTAGGTTGGATGATGTCAAGATGCGCAGAAAACATTTTCTTCCATGATTTTTTTCTGAATTATACAAGTGTTACAACATAATCACCATTATCTTCTGATATTCAAATTTATGCATATCATCACAAAAAGGAAAAGCAGCATTGCAGCCAAAATTTGTTGAATTTGAAAGCACAAAATGGAAAAGAACAATTAAAGAATCAGTGTTACCGCAATCTCGCCGTGCCGTCAGTATAAAACAGACTCCCGAACATCGTCAGATTCTTCTTCTTCTTCTTCGACCGCCATCTCGTTTCTGAAGAGGACTTTGAGGTAAGGAAAAACCTTCGGAAGAACGGGAAGATCCGCGAGGTTGACGGTCATCAAGTCGAACGCAATACAAGTTTTGTCCATGTGGGTCTCATCGAGGACTGGGATTTTTGGGTATCTCTGGCTGAAATGGGTGAGGATAATGCGGTAGGCGCCCGCCGATGTGCCGACCCCGATGGCTTCCTTTGTGGTGCTATGGTTTTTAGCAATTGCTTCATCCGTCATGCTGTCCTCAAATGTCGCCTGCAAAATAGAAAGGGCAAAAGAAATTTGTGAGCGAAGTTTGTGCTTGATTGATCTGATGATGATTAAAGACAACCTTGAGATAAGGCACTGAATCTTCTCCATATTACACTCGATTTTAATTTTAAGTGTATTAAGTGCACCAAACCACCTGCACTATCATGTTTCTCCAGATGGCGAACATGAACTTTCAAAAGAAGAAAGACAAACCACCGAAACAAATTTTCCTGTCTCAATCAACCACTTATTCCTTCTTTACATCAGTTTTCCTTCACAACATTTCGTTACACAAAAGCCAAATGACTCAAATGCCACTCACTAAACTCTAGGTATTCAAAAAGAGAGGGGGTTACACAAAATGTAAAGAACGAATTGATGAATTCGGAGAGATGGATATCTAATCTCAGAAAGCAAACAACTCAAAGAACAAAAGGTAATAATGTAATGGGCCACTCACCTCGTGTATAAGAATTGTCGCATCACTGGATGCTTCTATTAGAGTTGGGCAGGGCCTCGTGTCACCAGAATAAACAAGCTTCCAGCCCGGAATAACTTTCCCTACACTATTTGCTCTCTCTTTACACTTCAAAACAACACCAAATGCCTCTGGGCAGTGCCGAACAGGGACACTATACAGAATCTCCAAACCTGCTTCAGAAAGAACCTCCTTTAATTTAGTTAAAGACTTCGAAGCTTCGATTGGACTTGCCGGTCTCCTCTTATAACTTTCCATTCTACTACAAGGAGCAAATAATGTATTTTCCAGACGCTGAGATTTCACATTCTCGAATTCCATCCTTATGGACTCCTGGTTTTCTAAGTTTCCGGGGGAGAGAAAAGAGTCAATTGTAGCCTTCATAGTGTGTCTGCAATCCAAAAACTGCATGTTGAGATCTTCCAGCTTCATATATGCTTCGAGAAATCTCTCCAATGGTCTTGGCCCAATTACAATTAGGGGCTCGTGAGGTACATTCTTCAACAACCGATTGCGTAGAGCAAGTATTCTAACTAGACCTGTGTGATGATCAGCATGGATATGGGAAACCCAAATGCACTTTAAATTCTTCACCACCTCATCAGCACCCTTTACACCAAATCTGAAATAAAAAACAAATGAAGGTTGCTAGACAAGACAAATAGAACAGTCAAGCGCACATGTCATATCATCTAAGTTTTTTTTCTTTCATCAAATTATATATATGGTGAGAGGCATTTTGGGAGGAACATATTTTAGTCATTGATATTGTTGCTTTAAGTTGCAAATATTTTGTTTACAGAAATAAAAGAAACCAAAAAGTTACTTCTCCATTGCTTTTATTATTATTATGATTATTATTATGACAAAAACATGGAAATCATTATTTTGCGAACTAGCTGAGAATAGCAAAAAAAAAAAAAAAAAAAAAAAGTCATTTACAAGTGCCTTTAACCATATAAAACTTGACGAAAATCCAAACCAAAAGACACAATATGAAACAACAATATGAAACAAGCTCTAAGAGTGTCAACCATGTTCATTGAAGAAGATAGCACCAACCTCCTTTTCAGTTGCGCTAGAGTTCCTTCACCACAATCAAGAAGCAAACCTCCTCGCGCAAAAAGATTAATAAAAACTGAACTGACATTCCTGTATTTTGATGGCTGAGAAGAACCTGTGCCCAAGAGAGTGATTTCCATATCATCTCTTGTTATGTTCTCCAAGCAAGAAGGAACATTAAGATTGTCCTTTCTCAGTATATTGTTTTCCTCTACACTGTTAGCGACAGGAATGGAGGAAATTTCACTCATCCACGGTTCTTCCACCATTATTATATTCTCACCCTCAGAAGGTTTCATATGTTTACCTTCTATAGAAGCTTGAAAGAACTGCTTGATCTCTTTGGAAACATTTGTTATTTCTGGAATCTCGGAAAGAAGCTCATTGACAACCTCCTTGTGGCTAAGCACGCTTGGAATAGAAGATCTATCTAACCCGAGTTGAGAGTATGGACGCAGGTGAAACTGAAGCAAATAAAAAAAGAAGGAAAAAGGGAGAGATTACGATTATTAGCAAACACTACTAACTTACTAAATGTTGCTTTTACAACGTGAGAAAAGTAATTTACTACAAGAATTTGACCATTTTCAATCAAAGAATTGATGTTAGAAGCCCCAATTTGTCTAGTAAATATACCATAAACAAACTGCATTCTATATGGGTATATGTACCTTCAGAAGATTTGCAGCTGATATGTTTTCACAAGATGTTAAAGAAGTACCCTGAACAGAAAACAAAACAGATCATTCAAAATATGGCCAAAAGTAGTTAGTATCTTATACACAAAAGAAGCTGTGTTTACTACAATTGAGACAAACCTCTGAATATTCACTTTTCTCAACAAGGATACTATCATTTTGTTCACCAGACCAAAATCCGGAAGATGGGAAGAGTTGAGGGCATACATAGTTGAGCCGTGATGAAATTCTTGCACTAGATTTGAGGATAGGAATCTCCATATTCTTTCTAAAAGAATGTTTTAAAGGAACATCAGTACAGAATAGTTGACAACATGAGGGAACAAAGTTACGTTATACATCAAAAAAGGAGTACACTGCACAAATATGAACCAAACCTCACATTTCATGTCCTGCCATTATGTGCTGTGCACTGCCAAATCTTCTCATCCAGTTCTGATATTCAGCAGTTTTCGTAACATAAGCAGGGCCCAAATGGATCACACAATTTACATTTTTAGTATTCTCAGTTGACTGATCAGGAGAATCGGTGCAGTAACAATTGAGGGATTGTAGAGAAATCAGTTCATGCATATGAAGGTGTGTAGGGCAGTCCACCAGAAGCACAATTGGGCCAGGGATTGAGGGCCCAAGAACATCACTTGGATTAACCTAAGATCCATGGAAATAAGAGAAGCTATTACTGCACAAAGTTAAGCTTCAAAAGATACGTAAAGTTTACTGGTCTATTGTTTCCAGGTTTTGCAGTTTTTCACATAATATTATTATCAAAGGATTAGGGTCTAATGTCTAAACTCTAATGGCCTATTTGGCTTGGCAGAAGCTTTAGCAAAAGCGATGTTTGGGTAGAGCTATATGAATAAGCACTAAGAGCTTTTTCTATTTAACTCTCCTCACCATAAACAAAAGACCAGACTTTTTAATAGCCAAACATTTGGTTCCTGATAGCTTCAGCTCTAATTTTGGTCGCTTCAGAAGCCAAGCCAAATAGGCACTAAGAAAAATGAGAAGTTCCCCATTTAAATTTTATTAGTAATCGCAAAAAAAATGATATTATATGTTGCAGTTGTAGGAGGTGAATCAACCAATGCAGGAACTAAATTTCTACAGATGAGCCCTTTAATAAATAACTTTCCAATGACTTACCATTATATTGAGACGATCTGACATGACTGAGTTCCCAAGTTGCAATTCCCGGTATTTTGGCCCGGGCTTCAGCCCAAGAGCAGCAGCTTTAACAGGATCAAACTTCCCCTTTATTTCAGGTAATTCACAGGCATAGACCACTGCTGTATCACCGGGCTTTAGGGTTAGTCCTGTTTCACTGTGCAAGCTTCCATCAGTATAATTTACTCTATCCAATGAATTCAATTTTGGAGCTTCCAAACTATCTATGGATCTTCTAGAGCAGCTCGGCCTTACAAAAATAGCCGATACCCGAACCACTTCATCATCAATAAGTACAATTGGGTCAGTAGATTCACTAGATTTGGAGGCCGACGAATCATCGCCATTTTGACTAACTCCAAAACTGTGTGTATGAAGCATGGCCTTTCTGGGTATAAAGGAGTTCATAGCCTTGACTAATAGATCGAGATCAGACGGGCCCCATATGTTGATCTAAATTACAGATAAACAAAAAGAAACTACATTAGTGAAACAGATTGCTTCAGGAAACGGAACGCAAAATGAGTATCTGATTTCTTACCGACATCCCCTCCTCTCCTATTCCTGCCAAAGTTAGCACAAGACCTACGCGCCCAAAAATTTAGACAAAATTATGCATTTCTATCTTTACAGGTTAAAGAAAACAACATACCAAAAAGGAATGTACTTGCTATTTAACCTCTTAAGCAAATAATATTAAGGTAAACATCAATGTTCTGAAAACTGACCAAGTCATTAAACGGGAGAAGAGAGAGGGTCAGGGGTAAGTGACCAGGTTAGTGAATGGGAGAAGGGAGAGGGTAAGGGTCAAAGATGAAACTGAGGTTCAAATTGTCATACTTCACATGTATACTTACATATGTGTAGATGCATAAATATGCATGTAAAGGTACAAATATATATATAAAAGAAAGAGGATTAGTGACAATCATGATTTAGAAGAATGTAACACAATATATCATACAAAAGAATATTAGGTAACTATTATTTATTATTTAGAAGAATGTAATAAGAAATAGTTTTTCAACATATAGACAATGCTTATCAAAGTTTTTTTTTCTAAAATATTACCTAATAATTTTTCTTTCAGTTATTATTTAGTTACTCTTACTCTTGCAGACTATTTATCTACCCAAAAAAAAAAAAATTGGAAAACTCAATATGAAGATAATTATAAGGCTAAATTACATAAAACCCCCCTGTCAATACCCGCTTTTTCACTTTCCCCCCTGTCATTCAAAAACCTACATTTTACCCCCTTAAAAAATAAAAAATGTTCACAGGGGGGTACGGTGTGACAAAATGACCAAAATACCCACATCTTCTTCATCTCCTCCTCCCCAATCTTGCTCATCCCGCATCCCGCACCCTCGCCCATGCCTCTCTTGACCCCAACTCCGACTTCGTGCGAGGGCGAGGCGGCCGAGGGCGAGGCGGCGGCCGAGGGCATATGTGTGGGCATGGATGAGGGTTTCAGGGGTATTTTGGGTATAAAAAATAAGATATAAACAGAACCCTAACGGAACACTGACGGCGGGAGGCGAAGTGAACATTTTTTATTTTTTAAGGGGGCATAGTGTAGGTTTTTGAATGACAGGGGGGGAAAGTGAAAAAACGGGTATTGACAGGGGGGTTTTCTGTAATTTAGCCTAATTATAAATTGAATTTCTATTGCAAATTTATCATATGACAATATAGAGAAATAATTAGTGTGATATCTAACGGTTGTGACTTGTGATTGTGGTCGTGAACAGTTAAAGACTTTTGATCTAATCCCGCTGTTCATGGCTCATATATTACCATATAAGCAGCCCTTTTTGCCCTTTTTACAATGCTTAAATGGCAGGCTGATTCATCTAAACTAGCATTTTTTTCACTGTTCCAGTCAACCCATCAGGCATGAACGGTTCTCACTGGTTTCCTCTTTTGTTGGTTCCTAACACTAGATCTAAGAGGCTAGCAAACCAGTTCCGCTGAAACTGGTCCGACCGATGCATCCCGTATGAAACATCAGTAAAAAAAACTACAGAGCTTACCTGAACAGAGATTGTTATCTGAATGAAATAAGTTTCGAATTTTCATCATAATTTTGCATTACTTCTGACTTCGGGAATCTCTTTAAGGTCCCTCAAAATTTAAAGGTTTTTGATGAAAACGCTATAGAATATTCAGTTGAGTTACAGAATATTTCATTAAACTTGGAAATATCATCAAGTCCCAAGTCCTAACAAAGGGGCACTCCAGTCATACTGTACAGTTAGGTAGTAAAAACTTTATTTCATCAAATGGCACTGCAGTTTAGGTAAGGCCTAGATATTTTCACCTATTATCAGTTATAAAGATATAGCAAAAGATCATTAATGGTGTTTAGTCATATTATTATTAAGGGATTCTTCCAAAATCATCTCATGTGAAGCAAACCTTTACCTGGAAGGCCACCTGCAGTCTCTGAGCACACGCGGGTAAAGAAAATATGATCGACCTTAGGAATAGAAAAGTTTGATTAGAGAATGATCTTATACAATGAGAAACACTGTATATAAAGACAAAGAAGAAGAATTAACAAGTTGACAAATCACACTAAAGGAGAAAGAACAAGATCGCAGTTAGGTTACCAAAATAACCGTACCTTTGATAATTTTATCTTGTGCTCAGTGCAGAAACGCTGCAACCCCTGCAAACAAAATTAAATTAGCTCTTTAGAACATAGGATCGTTCATCAAATAAGTACGAACAATATATATGTCAAAGAAAGCAGCAAATTTAGGCGAGGAGCCCAAAAAAGAGAACAATTGCCAGGACCTGTGAATAAATATGTAACAAGCAAAAATGATACTATTTCCCAACAAGAAATCCTCCAACAGAACAGTCTTCAAGCTCTTTTTATCATGTGCTGGCTATAATGTTTCCGGTGATTATATTACAGACTAAATTGCAACAAGCAAAAAATTAACAGAAAATTGTTGGAAATAACTAGGTTTACATCATTCATGTAGAAAATATATCATTCTAGATCCATAGTTCAAAAAAAAATTACTCCTGAAAAACTTCAGAGGGAGGAAGCATTTTATTGGAAGTCTGAAAAATGCTATAATTTACTTACGCAAACTATGAAATACTTGCCTGATTTTCTAATTCCAAGAGAAGAAATAAATACTAGACACAAAAAGGCTGAGGATGTAAGGAGAGAACGGCTGGAGGGGGGAAAAAAGTAAAAGGAAAAAAGAAGAAAAAAATGAAGGGGGAAACAAACGGGATTCAACCTCTCGACTTCTTGTCTCACTTCCTCATGCCTTACTACAGCTAACCCCGTGGTTTGGCAGAAAATAATTCATAAAACTTAGCATTCAAAAGAATTCAAGTACAGAAATCATCACTCAGTTGCATTAGTGATAAGAACCATTATTTGACATCAGCAAATGTTAGCGTAAACATCTGAAGACATAGCAAGCTTTTGTAAATTAAGATTTCATACTAAAGATGTATGTAGGAAGCTCTGTAGAAGTTTCATATAGACATCCAGTTAAGAAAAAAACATGTAAATGCACATATTGACCTCTTTAAAGCAACGTAAAATGCAAATTCTAGAACCATTATAGCATAAGTGGCTTGACATAATGAATTATGTCTTGCATTACCTCACCAGCATTGAATATAATTCTCTGCTTATCAAAGAACAGCAAGATCGAAGGCGAAGTATCCTGTGTATCCATTCCAGTACCCAGTATCTATGGAACAGAAGAAAGGACATAAAGTAAATGTGACACCGACGAAGTTGAGACAATGAATTAATATATATAAGCTATCAATTTGCCAATATACTACACAAAGAAACAAACTCTCGCATAAATCCAAATATGTATCCAATGCAAGTTCCAATTGTCCAACAAGTTTTACGTCTAAATTATCCAAAACCTCTTCCAAATACATGTGGTCAATTATCATACATATCAAAATAGAAAGCTCAAGAATCAACGAACTTTACGAGTTACCAAAAGTCTTTACGATCTTAACATGATTCCTCTAATGTTTCTACATCTTCACTAAAGCAAACCTAGGGAAAAGGGGAATTGTCAAGAAAACTTTAGACTGACTTGTAATTTTGTGCATATATTCCAACCATTTACACAAGTTACCCAAAAGTTGCAGAACTGTATTGCAAAAGTTTGTGAACCAAAAGTATTTAAAGATTCGGCTGCCCTCCATCAACCTCTAGTATACGCATATCATAATCTAAAAATATTAAATCCTCCTAACTACAAACATAGATTAAAGATTTACAATGACATCCTTACATACTCTTATGTCTGGGATCTGATTTCAGCAGTTATTCCCTACTCAAATTTCTAGAAAAAGGAATCTTCTTACAGCACTAGCTTCATAGAAGGTTTCTCATTCTCATATTTAAAAGTAGATAAACTGCTGTTGTTAAAAACTTGACAAAAATAAAAAATGAACCTGTAAGCCCCAATCACCACTTTTCGCTTTAACTATAATTTTGCTCAGCTATATTTATGCAATGGGCAAAAAGGGTCAGAAATCGTAGAGAATTCGATGCAACACAGGTTTCAAATGGCAATTTCAAGTCACCAGACAGCCGACTAGGGTTAGGCATAGCTAGGATCTCCTGAAGGCATCAAGACATTGATGCATAAGCATGAATTGGCAGCAATTAGCATATAGATTGTTTATTTGTAATAAATGGAAACCCCGACAAACTAAGAAGTAAAAGGGCTGCTTACTACCAAGTAATAACTTAAAAACCGAAACTTTTACGAAGAAAAATGAGGAAGAAAATGATTTCTATAAACTAACAGTATGAGATTCCTTGAACATAACAAGCACCAATGCAAGACCATTTTTTTTTAAAAAATTTACTTAAACCCACGCTCTAAATCCAAAACAAACGACGCTAGCAACGATCACAGCGAGGAGAAACCCATCAATCGAATCAGTCCCTCACCTGAACGTAGCAGATGGTGTTGACGGGATTGAGCTTCCGCGACTTGAGCTGGAGAGCCCTCGCCTTCTCGCTCCGATCCCTCCCCTCCGCCCTCCGCTTGTTGAACGCCAAGTCCCCTCCGCCCTCCTGCTCCTCCTCCATCGCCTCCTTCGCCGCTCTCTCCCTCCCTTCTCCCCCGCTCAGCGTGCTCGAACCCCTCCTCCGCTGGTAAACTCCGCCGCCGCCGCCTCGTCGGAGTCGCCGAGCGCCGTAGCAGAGAGGGGTGGTGGTGGGGGAGGAGGAGAAGGGTCGGGGGAAGGGGATGCGGCGGAGGAGGAAGGGGTTGTGGGAGAGGAAGGAGGAGGAGGAGGAGGAAGAGGGGAGGAGAAGCAATCTAAGGGCGGAGGAGACCTGGGGCATCGCGTTGGGGTCAAAAAGAGAAGGAAAAAAAAAAACCCGATTTTTAAGGGTTTTGGGAGGGGTGGGGAGGTTTAAGCTTCGAGTCCGAGAGGGAGTCGGAGAAAGGGCGGGGGCGTGTATTGAGAAAAGTAGCAGTTCTTAGATAGAGATTGAGCTGCTCCACTCCACGATATAATTTTGGACCGCAGAGTAGTCAAACACGAGAGTGAGCTGAGCCTAAAAAATAAGAGCAATGCTACTCATGCATTCGACCGTCCCTAGCGCAAGTGACAAAAGACTTGATGGTTGGTATCCGAAATTTTGAGTTCGAATTTTAGTTGATTCACATTTTCAGCTGAATTTATTTTCTAAAAAAAATAAAACGAAGCGGGTAGTGTGCTACCTTTTTCTCTAAAAAAAAAGAGAGATAAGAATCACTCACTAATCGGATTAATAAAAATATCTTATTTATTAAATGAGAGAATGTAAGATATACACTCTATTTAGAATGTATAAGTAGTATTTACCAAAAAATAAGAGCAATATTGTTTATATATTCAAAAGTCAGTGTTATCTTATACTCTATCAATCCAATGGATGAGAGTCATTCACTAGTTACTTTATTTGTTCAATGGTTGGATGTTCTAAACTTTAGCTTATTTATAGACAGGGGCCTGAATTTTTAATTGTGATAATTTTTTTAAAAAAATATTTGTCAAATAATTCAATAGATTTATCTCTAATTACACAATCATTTTCTAAAGCTTCAAAAAACAAATTTTTTTTATTCTAACATATAAGAAAAGCAAAAAAAGTTTGAAGTTAAGTTCAACTTATTCTTCAATCGTCATACTTAATTATCAAAATTTGGAGGAAAAAATAGATTTCTTTATATTTTTAAGTTTTAGAGAATTATGTGCACGACATCCAACCACAAGGGCTGTGTAATTAGTAAGTTCACTTGAGGAGAGGGGCCTATTGAACTATTTCATAAAGCTTTAAAAAAAATTTGGCAAAAATTAAAAGTTCAGACGTTTGTTTGTGAAAAATAAAAGTTTAGGGGGGTCTTCATACATCTTTCACAAAATAATTTGAGCTGAATTGTGTTCCACTCGACCGACTGAGATAATTCAGCTCATTTTCGACTTGAAATTAATCCGAGCCGGCTCGGAATTATTTGCAGCCAGTTTGAATTAAACTTTAGAAAAGCATTAATGTTAACAACATTTAGTATTATTATTAATTTATTATTATTGATATTTGCAATTGCTATTAGTATTACTAACTAATATTAAAATTTAAAAGTCATGCTAATGAAAATAAAAACTTTAAAATAGTATTTAAATTTGTTATGTATCAATCTTAAAATAATGTTTATATATGTTATTTATTTATTCTCAAGCTATATCGAGCTAAACACGAGTGAGCTGGGTCAGCTCATGTTTAGCTCGTTTATTTTTCGAGCTGCAAAAGTGAGCTCACGATCGCCTTATTTATTAGACGAGCTATTTGCGTTCGAACCAATTTTGGATCGAACATCGGTTGCCGTGCGAGCAACGAGCTGAATTGACGGCCCTAGTTTAAATGAGAACATTTTGAAAATAATTTTATTAATTTGATGAATAAATTTTGTAAAAAAATTATTTGGACAAAAAACTTTATTGTCGCCGCATAAATCATAAGATGGTGAATCATTCACCGCTGAATCATTCATCACATCTCTTTTGTGACATTTTTTTGAGTTGGGATTCTAATTAGAAAAACAAAAACAAAACAAATAGTAACGTAAGAAAGCAAGTGGCAGAAACATAACAAGGAAATGTTACAGTACATGTTGCAGCAGAGCCATCTATTGTCTATCATATCATACAGCCATCACTGAATCAACTTGCCAAACCAGATAATTTCTTTACTAGAAATAGATGAGACATTGTGGAATGACACATTTCATTTACTAATAAAAATGCCATGGAAACCATAGGGCACTCTCTGAGGTAAGGTTATTTTGGCCACAGGTTCCTCTGTGAATCTTTTTGCATCAATTATGTACACCTGCCACATGAGAGTTCAAATCAGATCTATTAAGGAAGAACAAAAAACAAAAAACAAAAATGCTTAATCTTTTCAAAACTGTGGTAAGATTTGCTCCACTTACTTTGGAAACATTTGCTTTCTCATCATGGATATAAGAGATGAGCCATCCATCATCCTCATCGACAGCGTGCTTCTTCTCGACAAATTGGACCCCAGAGCAGAAGTAGTTTTCTTCCGGGACATGATAGTCTACTTTTATCAAATCTTTATCATCCTAAAAAATCCGCATAAGCAAATTAGTTTCATAAAAGGAGGAGAAATCTTCATTAACTTTTTATTTCAGTATCTCCTTTACCTCATTCATTGTGTCGAAGTGTAGCTTTGCTAACATCTTATATTTTGCGGATAGCGTGCTACCTTTTTCTCAAAAAAAAAAAAAAAAAAAACATCTTATATTTTATCAAACCTGCATTATTAGATAAAACACAAATTTTTTTTTTAAGGAATAGTGAAGGTTTGGGTTAATTGCACTACTATTGTTGAACTTGTATTCAAGTTTCACTTTATTTGTTGAACTTTCAAGTCGGACATTTAAAATTCCAAACTTTTCGAAGTGCTTCATTTAGCCCTCGCCTTGCGTGCACCTGATTAATTTGTATATTTATGCACCATGAACTTATTGGCCTTCCATTCATCTCACGCTTTCAATCTAACCATTAAATTTCTACGTTGAGAAATAAATACAATTCAACGGTACAGACTGAATAACGAGATAAAGATTGAGGTATGCGTGGTTCACAAGTACAACTCAGTTTAAATGTTTGGAATATTGAATGTGCAACTTAAAAATTTAATGATCACAGTGAAACTAGACTAATAGTTCAGAGACTAGTCAGTTGTGCAACTTACCTATCAATGTTTTGTATGTACTATGGAATGAGATTAAAAAGAACCTGCTGTGGAGTTAGAGGTTGCTAGTGAATCCACAACTTGGGTGTATGCATACTTGTTTCTAATGCCAATAAAACTGTTGTTGATTGCAGGGAAATCCATTGCAACCTCCTCACATGTTAGATATCCTTCTTTCACTTCATCAGTTGCCAAGTCAAGCCTCCATTCGTAGGGCCGGGAGAAAAGAATTCCGTCGACGGAAGGATCAAATTCTTTTGAATCCTTCTTTGGCGGGAGAAAAGCTCTTTGATACCACTTTGCTTTGTCGGTCTTTTGACCGGGGCCGAGGATCACTGACCCGATCGTTCGACAGCCTCTCACAACAACCTGTCCTTTTTCAGGAAAGTAAAAATATACAAAACTTATCTGAACTATGAACTATTCTGATTACTACTAAACCTTTTAATTTATTTGATTTGAGTCAGTCAACAGCATTTTGCCTTCAAAATTCGAATGCGTCCTTTTTTTACAGATTTAGTTAATATATTTTATGCAATTATCAGAACTATAAATTAATTAAAGTAAATAATTAACTTAAATTTCGAAGTCAAAGTGCTGTCGACTGATTGAAATAAAACAAATTTTTGTATGTTTTTTTACCATTCGGATATTTTATTATTAAGTATATAATTGTTTATCTTCTAATTTGTTAATAAGATAGGAAGTTTAATTATGTGACTGAATCACCTCATGTCCTTCTTCGAAGGAATTGATGAGGTGGAAGCTGCAGTGGTTCTTTACATCGAACCAATAAGTAGATTTTGCGTCGCCGAAACGCGGCATCACTCCGATTCTTGATCTCGCATCAGTGTCATGTTGGATGATTCTGGAAATCAAACAAATGTTGTTAAGTGAACAACCAAACATGTATGTATATTTCTTTCCTTTGTCAGAAGGTAAAATTGTATAGGATTAACCTGAACTATAGATCATTTTGAATCTACTAACGGGTCTTTCAAAATTTTGATTTTACTATTCAATCTTTTAGTTTGTTTAATTTCTGTCAGCAACGATGTTTCAAAATTTAAGCTAATTTCTTACTTTAACGAATATATTGTTGCGAGAGTTATATAAAAAAATACTAACTAAACCTGTAAAGATAAATAAGCATTCAAAATTTTAAGTCAAAATGTCATTAACTAATTCAAATCAAACAAATTGAAAGGTTGGACAGTAAAATTAAAATTTTGAAAGGGTAAGTTGACACCATCCTTGGGATTTATGAAGGGAGCCTTTACTCACTTAGTAATTGTTCGTTTTGAAATAAGGGCGTTCTTTAGTTTTCCTATGAATTATTTTTATTTTCTCAAAAAGAGCTATGGTTGTTTCGAATAATGTGTGTCTTTTAATATTTAGAGGAGAGTGTTGCTTGATCGCTGTAGTTGGTGGAGTCCTTGCGGTGGCCAACTTTGCTCGACCACTGCGTCGGTGGATTCCGCATCGTGGTGAATGCACTCGAGTTCGATGTGGTGGATTTTATGATGGACTGAGTGTTTATCAATCGTGTCTATTCTGTCTCTGCGTCTCCTCCAAGTTCCAGCGTCATACGTAGTCAATGAAAATGGTCCATAGTTCAGAAAAATTTTGTATATTTTTGCCGTATTATGACAACAAATTTTCATTTTTTTTTTTTGTAAAAGGTAAAATGTTGTATGTAACTCACTGTTTACCAACAACTGTCGATGCCAAACCTAAGCGGGTAGTCCATGATGATATTATAGCTGAAACAGGAAGAAAAGAAAAGAAAAGAAAAAACAATATGCCATCAGCTTAACAATAAATAACTGTATAAGGGTGTGTTTGATTGGCCGTAAAATATATCGAAAATTATTTTTTAGTTTGAGAAATTACTTTTCATGTGTTTCTTTAGTCGTAAATTTTTTTTCAGAAAACTATTTTTATAGATTTGAGGAAAATGTAAGTGTTTTTTTTTCTGCCGATTTTCAGTGAAAAATAAAAATTCAAGCCGTGTAAAATTTTATTTATTTATTTTTTTCCGTCGAACCAAACAAATATGTTTTTTTTTTTTCCCTTTTAACCAAACAAATATTGATAAAAAAAACTAATCTTTTTCCTACAAATCAAATGTAAAACTTTTTTTCCACCAAATCTTTTCTTTTACGAGAAACTATTTTTCACGATTTTACATACAACCAAACACCCCCTAAGCCAAAATAACTATGGAAGCCACATATAAGGGGCTATTTAGTTGAATGTAGTTGCAAATACAGTGTAGTTAAAATTGCGTGTAGTTGAAAATACAGCAGTTGTGATTACACATAGTTTGTTTGGTTTTGTGTAGATGCAACTGTTGCAGTTGGATTTCTTATGTTTGGTAATGTGAAGCTGATAGTTGTATTTGTTAATCTTGTCACCTCTTCAGATAGAGTGGTGAGATTACCTTCTCTATACATAAAATAATTGTATAATTTTATTAATCATTTAAACTTGCTATTTATAAATAAATAAGTGGATGTATGTAATGTTTTTAAATTTTTCAATAATTCTTCATCTTATCAATCGACACATTTAAAATTTTCAATATATTTAATTTTAATATATAAATCAAACTTTAAAAAATTTTATTATGATTCTCTCATTTTTTTATCAAATTTAATAATTATAATTAATTAAAACTTATTAAGTTAACATACACAATCACATTCTATGAAAATTTAGGAATAAAACTATTATTTATATTTTAAATAAGACTAATTTTAAAAAAAAAATAATTTTTTTTTACACAAAGCTTGTGTTGCCTAATTTTTTTTATTAATATTAATTTATTTACAAATATTTTTATTTATCTATATACAAGTATGTATATATTAATTAATTAATTAATCAATTAGCTATTTATTTATTAATATTATTAATTTGTGGGTGATCCTATCTCTCACCAACTGCTGCAGTTGGAACTCCAGCCAATTTGGATGTAGTTCCAACTGCAGTATTTGAGTTTTTTTGTGCAGTTGCAACTGCAGCAGTTGAGCTCAACTACACTAAACCAAACACAAAAATTGAGGTTGCATGCATTTGCAACTGCAGTGCAGTTACAAAAGCGTGCAACAAACGGCCCCTAAGTGTGGAATCATTTCATTCCCACTATCCATTCTGAAAATCTTTTGTACTATAAGTTAAGAAATGTTTACCATTTTTACGTACGTTATTGTCAACATGGACTTCTTTCGTTCGAGTTTAATTAGAAAGGAAAATTTAAAAGATAAGTGCAAGAAAAAAAAGAAAGAAAAAAAGAACACAAATCCATCACTAAATATGTCAACAAATTAAGTTTTGAGGCCATTTTCTTATATATATAAGGGATGAAGCCATACTTCTCGGTGACTCCAATCTCATGGATTAGCTTTCCTGCTTCAAATTCGAGGTCTGCCTTGTGAAGCAGCTTCTTTCCATCAGCTGCAACATTCCACATGAGAGATGTTTTGGATTAATTGGACGCAAACTTCAGTTTCTTCTATTAGATATTGTTGGATATGTCTCAAATTTTGAAACCGCAAGATTTTCTAACTCTATATTCTATTTTGATATCCTGTTAAGTTATGTTTCGATTATGCCTAATCTTATTGAGATTATTCAGTATGGATGTATTTTTAGAATTAGAATTTTATGAGAGAGCCATATTTTGTACTTCAGTTTGCTTATAATAAAAGTTTCCACTCCGTCATCGCCCGTGGATATAGGCCAGCGGTTGAATCACGTAAATATATGTCCGCTTTATTTTTCTTCTCTCTTTCTCGATTTTTTTTTTGGTATTTTTCAATTTGATGAACTAGATTTTTTTCGCTTTTGTTATAACAAATTGGTATCGAAACAAATTTGATATCAGTACGAGTCACGGTTCCTAACCCGCTAATAGATATTATGTTAAATTATGCAAAACAATCATTGTTTATCAATAGTTTAAGCTATTCTTATTTAATAAGAGCTATTTAGTGTAATTTCTAGCACAGTATTTAATAGATGAGTCTTTAATTCTCTTACCAGAAATGATTCCCAGGACATAGTGAGGCCTTTTGACATCAACCCCCATGATGACCAACTCTCCTGTTCTTGGAGCTTTCTGCAATGAAAATCAATTAGCAAGCTCTGTGATATTTAATATAGAAATTTTATTTTGTAATTTTTAAGTGTTTATCGCTTTCGTTCTGCTTAGAGATGTAGATTTCCTTCATAAGATTTAGTATGTCTTCAGTAATGTCTATTATAATAGAAGTACTGGGGAAATACTCAAATGATGAAGAGCAAAAAACTGGTTGGAAAATGGTTAAACAATCCTTTTCTACATTAGCTGTTTGAAGAGTAAAAAAATAATAAAAGAAGTGTTAAAAGGTAATAGGGTGTTTGGTCCCCCAAAAAAGCAAGGAAAACTATTTTTCAGACAAAAAGTTTTCTCTAGAAAATATTTTTTTCCATAATTTTTATTTTTTGGAAAAAAATCGGAAAACAAAAATACTACTTTTTCATAAAATCTAAATTTTTTTTTTCGGAAAAACTATTTTTTTCAGGAACCGAATGGAAGAAAAAATACTTTTCCAGCCAGAAAATTATTATTTAGAATATTTTCCGGAAAAACAAACACACCGTAAGTTTTTATCTACCTTTGGGTGACTAGTAAAAGGTCGATCCCAAGCCCCATTAATATCATAAGATTTCACGGTGTCAAGACTAGCGATATCAATCTCGTAAGGTAGATGGTTTTCTGCGATAGCATAAACTCGCCCGGCATGTTCAAATACATTTGTGTTGCTGCTGTCTTTGACTGCTTTGCCAAATCTAAGCTGCATATGCTCACAAGAGATAGAGTAAGAACACTACAAAAGACATTAGTAATATAGACTAATTGCACCGACCGTCTCTAGCGCAAGTGGCAAAGGACTTGATGGTTGGTACCCGAGGTCCCGAGTTCGAATCCTAGTTGATTCACATTTCCAGCTAAATTTATTTCTAAAAGAAATAAACGAAGCGGGTAGCGTGCTACCTGTTCGAGTTCTTCGGTAATAAGAAGATTTGAAGGGTTAATTAAAAAATATAGTGTTATAGATACTCTAATAAGCTCATCCAATAACTGCTAATATGCTGGCATGCATGCTCATATGTCCCACATACTAGAGGTATCCAAAGTATTTATTTTTGAAAAATTTGTAAATTTGTAAGGTTGTAATTAAATGCGAATATGTGATTTCGAAAAATGCTTTTGTAAGAGCCCCCACTATATATATATATATATATATATATATATATATATATATATATATATAGAATGAGGCTACTATACTATCTATAGTACCGGGGCTCCGGTACTATAGTTGCTTTTTCGATCTTAGGGTGTTCAAATCAACGATCCACACCGTTGAAACTGATCTAGAGTATGTGAAGTTCTTAGGAATAAAATTTTAGTTTTTTTCGATATCGTTTACTTAGTAAATAAATCATGTCAAAATGAACGGTGAAAATTGAATAATTCTTAAAATTTGAGTATAGGAGTTTCGAATTCAAAATCAAGGATGTTGACTTTCATCTATGTAGTTTAAAGTATTTTCTATCAAAACTTGAATAAATTTAGATTCTTCTCCACCGTTAAACTACAAACTCGCCATAATAACCATTGAAATTTGACAATTTTGAAATGGTTTGATCACAAAGTAAACTACGTCGAAAAATTATAAAATTTTATTTCTAAGAACTTCAAATATCCTAGATCAGTTTCAACGGTGTGGATCGTTGATTTGAACACCCTAAGATCGAAAAAGCGACTATAGTACCGGAGTCCCGGTACTATAGATAGTATAGGAGACTAGGTCTATATATATATATATATATATATATATATATATAGAGTTAGGCTAGAATACTTGTGGAAGTACCGGGGCTCCGGTACTTCCACGTCGTTTTCGATGTTGGGACTTCCGAATCGACGATCGGCTCCGTTAAACTTGATCTAGAGTATTTGAAGTATCTAGAAAATAAATTTCGCGATTTTTCGATATCATTTGCCTGGTGATCGAAAGGGCTCAAAATCAGCAATTTCAATGGTCGTGGTGAGCCGTTTGCAAGTTTAACGGTGTAGAAATATCCAAATCACGTAAAATTTTGATAGAAAATTCTTTATACTATATAAATCAAGATCAATATCTTTGATCTAAAATTTTAGAGTCATATTATCACATTTTGTGAGATTTTTATTTTCAGCCATTGATTTTGAGCCCTTTCGATCACTAGGTAAATGATATCGAAAAATCGCGAAATTTATTTTCTAGATACTTCAAATACTCTAGATCAAGTTTAACGGAGCCGATCGTCGATTCGGAAGTCCCAACATCGAAAACGACGTGGAAGTACCGGAGCCCCGGTACTTCCACAAGTATTCTAGCCTAACTCTATATATATATATATATATATATATATATATACATGAATTGACTAGTGAAGTAATTAGAGGGTTACGATGTTGAGAAGAAAGGCTGCTAGTATTCCACGAGGCTGGCCATCTGCAGCAGCAATGAAGGATATCCACGAGGCTGGCCATCTGCAGCAGCAATGAAGGATGCCTTGTTTCTTTCTTTTTCCATCAGGAAAGTTTCTGATTCCACATATTTGTTCTTGTATGAGATCCTCCACTTTCCTTCGTCGTCTTTGTCGAAATAAGTTGCGTGGAGCATCCCATCCCCTTCAAACCATGTGTAAGCTGTGGAGCCAAGGAAGGATGTTGCTGCCGTTTGAGTTGGGTATTGAGGATTTGGACCTATCAAACCGTGCAAAAAATTCTTAAACTTACTTTCAATTTTTCATTAGTAAAAATATACGAAACTTACCTGAGCTACAGACCATTTTGATTTAACTATCCGACCTTTCAAAAGTTTAATTTTACTAACAAACTTTTCAATTTATTTGATTTAAGTCAGTCAGCGATAGTTTGACTTTAAAATTTGAATGTGTTATTTGTCTTTACAGATTTAGTTAGCATATTTCGTGCAATTCTCACAATTATAAGTTCATTAAAGCTAGCAATTAGCTTACAAGTCAGAGTGCTGTTGACTAACTCTAACCAAACAAATTTGAAAGATTGTGCGGTAAAAATCAAAATTTTGAAATATCAAAGAGTTTATGTACGATTTTATCTTTTTTATTTGGTGCTGAAACTGTTTGTTCATGTTTTATCAAATCGTATGTGAAAAGAAAGACTGGAAAACGGAGAGATAATCCACCATTTCTTATGTAGACCCCCTCAGGAAAATTCTCTGGGATCTCTCCCTCTAAGTCGTAGAGTAGCACGGCTTCACCAATTTCATCCACGGGTCCAAAATTTCCCTGCAATCATTCTCAAACAGAAATGTTAACATCTCTTTAGAAACCAGATGTTTGATCCGACCCAAAAAGACCAATAGTTTTTGGTTGTCGTAGGAAGTAGAAATAAGTTTCGCGCAAGAGAGGCTCAAATTTAAGGTGGTTATGCTTGCTTTTTTTCTTAAACTCAAACTATCATGCTGTTGAATGTGGCCGGGGTTGACGGATTGTTTGGATTTATAGAGCTTGTTTGGATTCAGAAAACAAAAATCTGGTAGCAACTCTCTTTACCTCTTTATCGTTTTTCTTTCATTTTTTTTTTAAAAAAAATGAGGTTACAAGTTAATAAAAAATAACAAAAGTAGAGAAGTCGATCTTCCAATGCATTCTATTGCATACAGGTTGAGTTTAAGGTAACAAAAAGGACAACATTTGCATGTCCAAATAGGACTATCAACAAGCCGAACATGAGCGACCGAGGCCGGCTTGTGTTCGCTCACTTGTTAAACGAGCCAAACACGAGCTGGCTCATTAAAATATCGAGCTAAAGAATTCAACTCGTATTTGACTTGTTTATTAACGAGTCGAGCACGAGCTGGCTTGCAAACAGCAAGTTAGATTGTTAGTTCTGCTATTAGATGAAAAGTTGAAAGAGAAAAAGAAAATTAAAATCTTAATCTAATAATTGAAATTTACAAAATATAAGTGTCTTTGTATTTGGTTGGCCTAAAATCCAAACACTCCTCCCAAGGTCTGCAGCGGCAGACCTTCGGGAAGGGTGTTGGTCCAATGGACCAAACAATTTTGGTCCATTGAATCCCTCTCAACTCATTTAAAAAATAAAATAAAAATATATAAATTTTTCTAAAAAGTTTAAATATTTATTATTTTGTAATTATTTTTATAAATTCAATTTTTTTTTTTATCAAAAACATAGATTTAAATGGAAATAATTTATTGATCATAGTTTTAAATTTTATATATTTTTTAAAAAATTAAAATTAGATTATCAGCTCTAATACTAGGTGAAAAGTTGAAATTTTTATTAGAAAATTAGAATCTTAATCTAATAATTAAAATTCACAAAATATAAGTATCTTTACATTTGGGTTGGCCTAAAATCCAAATAGTAGAATATATCTATATGTGTGTGTGTGTGTATACGTATGTATATGTGTGTGTGTATATGTATGTATATATATGTGTGTGTATGTAGAAAGAGAGAATTGTGCTGAAATAGTATTAATAGTATGATACTATCTACTTTGTGACCATTAGATGTCAAACGTTGAGTGGGTGGTAGGTGAAATAGTAATGATCCATGGATAAAAAAGTGGATAGTATGTACAATTAATAGTACCATAGCTGAACTCTATATATATATAGTAGGACTTGTATGCTATTAGGAGTATCGAGGCCTCCGTGCTCCTAAGCCATTTTCGATGATTTAACTTTCAAATGGACGATCAACTCCATTAAACTTGATCTAGCGTATTTGAAATATCTAAAAAATAAATTTTGTAGTCTTTCAATATCATTTACCTAATGATCGAAAATGTTCAAAATCAATAATTTTTAATTGTTGATGTGTGCCGTTTGCAAGTTTAATGGTGTAAAAGTATTCATATCAGATGAAATTTTGATATAAAATTTTTTATACTATCTACAACAAAATTAATATATCCGATCGAAAATTTTAGTGCTCTTTTTTTGAGATTTTTATTTTCAACTGTTGATTTTGAGTCTTTTCGATCACTAGGTAAATGATATCGAAAAACTAAAAAAATTATTTTTCTAGATGCTTCAAATACGCTAGATCAAGTTTAATGGAGTCGATCGTCGATTCGAAAGTTTGATTATCGAAAACGGCATAGGAGCACGGAGGCCTCCGTGCTTCTTATAGCACACAAGTCCTACTCTCTCTCCCTCTCTATATATATAGAGTCCGGCTACTATACTACCGATAGTACCAAGCTCTTGGTACTATCGAGTTTTCTACCGTTAGATCTACCATTTGATCATTTCTACCTGTTAGATTATACTATTCAACGAACTACCTACTCAACCCTAGGGGACCACTATCATCCTAACCGCACATCCTTTCATCCAACGGCTGAAAACTCAATAGCTCCAAGTGCTTGGTACTATCGATAGTATAGTAGCATAATTCTCTCTCTCTCTCTCTCTCTATATATATATATATATATATATATATATATATATATATATATATATATATATATATATAATTGAACTCTTATACTTTTACAAGTATCAAGTCATTGGTACTTGTAGGTTTTCAGCCCTTTGATGAAGGGATGTGCAGTGAGGATGATAGTGGTCCCATGGTGGTTGGTTGAATAGTATGATCTAACGGGTGGAAATGGTCAAATGGTAGATCTAACGGCAGAAAACTTACAAGCATCAAGTGCTTTGTACTTTTAAAAGCACCATAGCCAGACTCTATGTATGATATATATATATATATATATTCTAGCTATATCAAGCTGAACATAAGCGAGCTAATCTCATCTCGTGTTTGGCTCGTTAAGATTTCGAGCTAAAAAATGCAGCTAATGTTTGGCTCATTTATTAAACAAGCGATCGATGTTGAGGTCACTTCTGGCCGAATGTGAGCAGACTCACAAACAGAGAGCTGGATTGCCAGCCCTATATCCGAATGAGGCCTAAGTTTTTACTTCTTTTGTCTGCCGCGAACGAACCCGGCCCCGTCGCAGGGAGTGGTCATTCATGGTACAGATTAAATTTGTTTAAGTTTTATTTTGAAATCAGGATTATAGGTTCATGGCTTCCAATAGACGCAAGCATCTACTGTTAATTACCCCACACTTTCAGTGTTAAGGAACTCTCGATTAAGAGACCGAATGTAAATGCTGATAATGAAAGAGACCGAGGCATGAAGATAAAATTTCATTAATATGATTTGCTGAGTACATGGCTTAAGCAGGGGCATATCCCCATTGTACATGAATTTGGTAAAACAAAGATGCTCAGTTTAATGACATGGCGGTCGATTTGGAGTTGGCGTGCTCAGTTAGCGACATGGCGGTCGGTTGATTTTGAGATGCTCAGTTTAATGACATGGTTGTCGATTTGAAGTTGGCATGCTCAGTTTAGCGACATGGCGGACAATTTGAGTTCGAATCTGATTTGCTCAGTTTAACGACTTGGCGGTCACTTTGAGGTTGACGTGCTCAGTTTAGCGACATGGCAGTCGATTGATTTTGAGATGCTCAGTTTAATGACATGGCGGTCGATTTGGATGGAATTTAGTTTGCTCAGTTTAACGACTTGGCGGTCAATTTGGTTTGCGCAGTTTAACGACTTGGCGGTCAATTTGGTTTGCACAGTTTAACGATTTGGCGGTCAATTTGGTTTACACAGTTTAACGACTTGGCGGTCAATTTGAACTTGGATTTGATTCATAAAATTAATTCATGTGATTTATAAAATTAACTCATGAGCCTATGAAATTAATTCATAAGAAAGGCCTATTGTGACACCCCAATAGTCCCACATCGGATGGGAATGGGATTGTCATTGGGTTTATAAGAGACTTGGGCCACTAGTAACAATAACTGGGCTTAAGCATTTTGGGTTGTTGATTGGGTCCAACGAGTTATTGTTGCTAGTGGGCTGGGTCGTTACATTTGGTATCAGAGCCAGTTCACCAGCCGGAAGTGTGAGATGAGTCTCGGCTGAGCCAGGTTGTGCAGCGGAGAGAGCGAGGCTCTCATGCTGTTGACTGTTGTGGGTGGAGCGCGGCTCACCACAAAGTCGGTTTAGGCTAGTGAGACGAGTCTCACATCGCCTGGTGATCTTGGGCTGTGTGTGTTTAGGACTGACGGGGACGTCAGGGCCTAAAGGGGGGAGTCTGTGACACCCCAATAGTCCCACATCGGATGTGAATGGGATTGTCATTGAGTTTATAAGAGACTTGGGCCACTAGTAACAATAACTGGGCTTAAGCATTTTGGGTTGTTGATTGAGTCCAACGAGTTATTGTTGCTAGTGGGCTGGGTCGTTACACCTATGATGATTCATGAAAATAATTCATGAGTAGAGGCCTATTTAGAGAGCCCATTTTGACTCATAAAATTAATTCACAAGAAGGGCCTATTTGGAAAGCCTGTTTTGATTCATGAAAATAATTCATGAGAAGCCCACCGGAAAGAAATTCACTTTGGTTTATGAAAATAATTTATGAAATGCCCGTTTTCTATTTGGGCTAAATTGAATTTGGGTTGGAGGTACCTAAATGATATGGGTTTGGTAGTATGGGTTTCATACTTTTGGGTTTTGGTGGGTTTATAAATTGAATTGGGTTTTATTCGTGGACTTTAGATTTTGGGTTTATTTGTGGATTTTGGGTTTTGGATCTTATTTGTGGACTTTGGGTTTTGGGTTTATTTGTGGACTTTGGGTTTTTGGTTTATTTTGTAGACTTTGGATTTTGGATTTTATTTTGTAGACTTTGGATTTTGGGTTTTATTTGTTTTGGGCCCGAATCTACATATGGGTTTGATCCAGAGAAGATTTATTTATATATGGACTGAATTCTAAATTTGATTCTGGGCTCAAATCTGTATGCGGGCTGAAATTGAAACCCGTGCGCAGTTCGGGCTTATTTTCATACAAACTGAATTCTGGCCTATATGAAGACTGGGCCTGCATTTGTATGTGGGCTGGATTGGAGTCCGCACGTGGACTGGGCCTGCATTTGTATGTTGGCTGAATTGAAGCCCGTATGTGGACTGGATCTCCATTTGTACATAGGCTGGATTCAGGCCCGTATGTAAACTGGGCCTGCATTTGTACATAGGCTGGATTCAGGCCCGTATGTAAACTGGGCCTGCATTTGACTATGGGCTACATTCAGATTTTGGACTGGACTGCATTTAATTTATTTTGTGGGCTGCATACGAGGTTTTATTCATTAAGTTTATGACTAAATTGTAGATTAGGTCTTTAGTAACTCTAAATCATTCTTTCTTCCTTCTCTTTTTTTTTTTTTTAAGAAATGATTTGAATTAATTTGAGCTAATATCAAAATTCTTCTTTTTTTTTCTTTGTGCACTCATAAGGCTTTACAACCCATTCCAATCATGAAGTCCGATTAAGCCACATTACGCCTATCACGAAGATAGCGATTTAATCAAATATGTGCCTATCATGAAGATGGCAATGTGATCGAATCGAACCGTGCCTATCGCGAAGATGGTATATGGTTCAAATATTGCGTATCACGAAGATGGCGAGTCGAAACATGTTCGTTATTTTATTTTTACAGTTTTCGTTATCATATTTTGTCCAAGTATGCAGATTCGACCGTGTCGAGCCTATCGCGAAGATGGCCGCTCGGTATAGAAGATCGTAAAATAAACGGATTTGATCGTGTCGAGCCTATCGCGAAGATGGCTGCTCGATCAACCCTTCGACCATGTCGAGCCTATCACGAAGATGGCCGCTCGGTATAGAAAATCGTGGAATAAGCGGATTTGATCGTGTTGAGCCTATTGCGAAGATGGCCGCTCGATCAACCCTTCGACCGTGTTGAGTCTATCACGAAGATGGCCGCTCGGTATCGTGAAATAAGCGGATTTAATCGTGTCGAGCCTATCACGAAGATGGCCGCTCGATTAATCCTTCGACCGTGTCGAGCCTATCACGAAGATGACCGCTCGGTATAGGGATTAACAATACATGCGAACGATGAAAGTAACGATTTATTGTCAAATTTGACCGGGTCGAACCTATCACGAAGATAGTCGGGTTGATCAAACTGACAAAATAAATCGTACTCTCATTGTTCGTATGCATGTCGTATCCTTTATTATTGTGGAAGTCGTAGCGATCGTGGTTGTCGTCGTGGGGTGAAAGAGCTTCAGCTTCTTCTCTTTTCCTTTTTTTTTTTTTGGTGGTCTGAGAGAGGGGACCCCAACTCCCTCTCTCTGTACGAATCAGAGAGAGAGAGAGGAGAGCGTCCCTCCTCCTGGCGGGCTCTCTCTCTCTCTTTCTTTTTTCTTTTTTTTTCCTTTTTTTTTTTTCTCTTTCTTCTCTTATTTTAAATTTTTCCAGCCCCTTTTCTTGATTCCCATGGTGCAATTTATAGCGATTCTAGGGCCTCTTCATTTTGAGAAATAATTCAAATTTTTTTGAAAAGAGGGCAACAATATTTTTTTAATCTCTTTCCTTGTTAATACCTAGTCTTTTAAGGAAAGTAGCAATCAAATCACAATTTAATATTTTTTTTCTTCTACATTTTCAATTTGAATTTTAAATTTTTTTTATCTCAAACATCTTTGTCAAAAATCTCTAGGGGAGAGTTGAATTAAAGTTGTCAATATTTTTTCAAGCAACAATTAATAGTGAAAACAGTATATCTAGCGAACCTTCTTATTGGGCCTAACAGTTGCTAATATTTAATTCTCTACTCTTTTTAATAAAAGTTATACCTGATTTAGTGCTGGCAGATCTGAAAACTTGTACACGGAATCCACAAAAGCATCCACGAGATTCAAAGACGCGGCCTTCAAGGAATTAGAGACCTCTATTCTCAGCGGAAGCTTCTCCCACCATTCCTTCACAAGTGGCTACATATAAATTTTAGTTAGGATTATTTTGCTATTCACAAAAAAAGGCTCAAATTTGTACCTTGTAAGATGTATAGTACTCGCTGTACTATCTTAATATTGCAGCTTTAGTCCTTTTACTGTTCACTTAAATAATTCAGTAAATAAGAACTTTCTTATATATAGATAGAGCTTAAAATACTACTGATAGTAAAGGAATAATATTTGCATGCTATCTAGTTTTTATTTTTTGAATGTATAGGATTTACTATTTGGTGATGGTACTATTATGCATCCAAGGATAAAAAGTTGATAATAAATATTATATATTTACCATCAATAGTATACTATAAAACTATATATGTAATTATAGTTGAGCACCAACTTCTAATTTTTGAGCCCTTAGAACCCTAGGATTTTACTAGTTGGTGATGGTGGTAATAGTATGGTAGTATGGATCCAATGGCCTAAAATTGGAAGTATATACTTGTAAAAGTATAATCAAAGGAGTAGATCTAATGGCTAAAAAATTGGATAGAATCTACAGTTGTATACTATTAATAGTATTCCAGCCAAACTCTCTCTCTCTCTATATATATATATATATGAAAACAAACAAATTTTTATTGTGAAAAAAAAACCTCTTTTATCCCTACAACCCTAATCACGTTACAAGTGAAAGGATAAAATCATCATTTCATAATAGATGTTATCCAACAGTCATGCCACAAAAGCAATCCAATTTATGTTGTAACTTAACCTTTTATCTCTAGCCATTTTTAAGAAAAAAATAAAATAGTCATTTCATATACTATAATTGTCATGGACTAAAGCGATATGTGAAAGTTCAGAAACTAAAATCTTTAAGTACAGTGACCAGAGACAATATGCGGGAAAATGGATTAATTGCATACACAAAAGCAGCAGAACTTTACTTTGAAAGGAGGAGAGAGCGAGGAGATGAAGTTGTGAAGGGTAAGTGTGGAAGTGAGAGGGGACTTGTGCATGCTCCTGGCCTTGATCATGCTCACAGTGTTCAGAGTCTTGATCATGTTGTGTGTGTGTGTGTGTGTGTGAGAGAGAGAGAGAGAGAGAGAGAGAGAGATGTTTATGAGATAGTAAAGTCCATGGAGTCTTATAGTCATATATATATATATATATATAGTGTAAGGGGCTTTTCAGGGAGCAAGACAAGTAGGGTTTATTCCTCCATGCTTTGTGCGCTTAGAACAGAATCAGAATAAAAATATAGTGTGAAAGATGAGTAATTAAGTAGTAAATTATTCTCTTAATTTGCAGGGTCTCGGCGGGGTAAGTAGTAAATGATTTTAGTCTCTTGCAGGGTCTCGGCGGTGTTGATTCAATAGAATAGCGTATTTTGCCTGTGAAGTGATTTGTCTGATCACGAAAAAATGATCTAAACTAAATATCACATGCCGTTTTAGTTATCTAATTATAATTTCCCCTAACGGAGCCGATTGTCGATTCGAAAATTTCATCACTGAAAACGGCTTAAAAGCACGGAGGCCTTCGTGCTCCTAAGAACACAGCAGCCTTGCTCTCTCTCTCCGTCTCCCTCTCTCTCTCTATATATATAAAAGCATGCGCCCTCAACATTAAACTAGTGCTCCAAGAAGGAACGAAAAAGACTCAATGACCGATCCTATGCTACCTAAGAGTAATCATATTTCCGCTCTACAGCACAATAGATCCAATCTACCAATTTGTAGAAACCAACTCTAAATCCTTATCTATTTCCAAAAGAATTAAGGATAATTACAAATCATAAGTCTTCTTAAATTTGCTCCACAAAGTTTTATGCTGCCTCACAAAACGGTTTGGGTCCAAAAAATTTGAGACATATTTAACATTTTCATGTCAATCTTTTGGTAGCTTTCTCCTGAAACTTTAAATTGAATGTTTTGTTTTTCGGTTGCTGAAAGTCTTATTTCAATTTGTGCACATCCAAATCTCATTTCTTTTGCTTTTGCTTTTGCTTTGTTATAAATGCATAATTGTTGCTTCTTGACATAGTGTGTTAAATATAAAAATATATAAAGACCGTTCTCTAAGAGCTTAGGTTTTAAGAGTACAACGGTTATTTCACATGATATCAAAGCAGGCTCCTAATATTGTTAATTTTCTGGCCTTGCGAAACGTCTCGAGCCCAGACGTGAGGAGGAGTGTTAAATACAAAAATATTTAAATACCGTTCGCTACTAGCTTAAGCTTTTAGAGTACAAGAGTTATTTATAGCTAAGGACTTATGTAGTTAGAGCAACTGCAGATGAATTTATCTTGTTTGGTTGTATGTCGTTGAAATTCTTTTTCTTTTTTCTTGTTTTTGGGAAAAACCACAGGCAATTTATTGTTTAAGTAGAGCTTGATACAGGAGCTAATCATTCGGAGAATGTTAATACACTACTGCTCCTAACCAGAACAAATTAAGACCCACAAACCTAAAATGTTGAATATAAATATTAGAAACATCTCCCGCAGCTTAAACTTTTGAAGAACAATAATTATTTTATATACTTTAACAATATCAGAGCAAAAAGTCCTTAGTTAAAGTCTCGCCAGATTCTTAGTGTTAATTTCCTTATATTTAACTAATGAAATTAAACATTAGGGAAAATATTGAATATAAATATTAAAAATACTCTTAAAACGTAAGGATGATTTCAATCAATAGTAGTCCTCGGAACTTAACATTAAGAAATTATAGGTAAAAGACCTCGTAAACTAACCTAAACAAATTAGAGTAAAAAATTTAGAATAACAATCGCCCGACCTAAACAATTGAAATAATATCAAGCTCATGGCACGAGCTCAATGTTAAATTATATAAAACAATTGTTTCGCTCAAGCTTAAGCTAATAGAGATCAATGTTTAAATAATTTTATATTTAACAATTCCCTCACGTCTGGGCTCGAAATTTTTTGCTATGTCCATGATGTGGACTTAAATTAAATGGCAGGATTTAGTAATGCGAGGAGCCTGACGTAACTTGAATTCAGGACATTCTGCTCTAATACCTAATTAAATAATGCGAAACAACCGTTATTTTCTAAAAAAAATAACCGTTTTAGTCCAAAAGTTTAAGCTAGTAGAGAACGGTATTTAAATATGTTATATCTAGTTTTTAAATTATTTTTCAATATAAGATAAAACTATCTTGTAAATAAAATATACTGTTCCGCCAAATCATGCATGAACACCAAAATCTCTTACAGTGCAAAATTCTTTTCAGAGGTAGAAGAGTGAAATTATCCTCGTGTACGTGGATGTATACATTTAAATTTTCAAACAGTTAAATTTGAAAATATGGTCTACCAAATAATATCAGTATAATGAATTACCTATCATCTCTTAATTTAGTTTGATTCTATTTTAACCAATCTGTTTTGATGATTTATTATTATTGATAACGATTTTATTAAATTTAACAGCTTTAGTCACTAACATATATATATATATATATATTTCATAGTAGTTAACTGCAGGTATTTAATTAGTGTTAGTTTTAACGAAATTTCATGTTCATTTACTAAAATATCTGAGTCAAAATAAACAAAAAAATATTTACGAAAAAAGGTGTTCCCCCATGGTGGTTTGGTACATATGCAGAGGGACCCCTCAATTATAGATCGTATTGAATTGGGTCCCTCAGCTTCAACTGTTTTTTTTAAATTAATTTACAGCTCTCTCTAGCTTTCAATTTTTGAAATTAGAAATTTAAATTAGTTTAGTCAAAAATCATATTAAACTGAATAGCTTTATTTGTTGTTAGCCGTTAATTATTTTAATTTTTTAAAAGTAATTAAAATCATCTTATAAAAATATTTAAAATTGTAAGGCCTATTTCAGACCTGCCAATACTTGAGAAGGTCTTCGTATATATATTTTTTCTTTGTGTTACAACTCTATTTGTCGACCAAAATAATTTATTAACAAATTTATATATAATTATAGTTATTAAAAAATTAAAGTTGAGGCGGCTATTTCAAACAGAGTATAGTTGAGGGGGTCTCTTTACATTTGATTTTAGTGAATAAAAAAAGAGCAACGCTATTTTGAAATAGGCCTCTCAATTTTGAATGTTTCTATTTTATAATTTCAATTAATTTTAACAAAAAAAATAAAAATTAATTATAAAATAGGCTGTGCCATGAAATTAATTGATATTTTCTATCTATTAAATATAAAATATGAAAGCATTGTTCTTTAACAACTTAAGCTTCTATATAATAACGATTGTTTCATATTGTATCAGAGCAGGAGGTTCTGCTTTTGAAACTCACTATTCACTAGACTCCTACTAGTTTCTTTTAATTTCCTTCCATTTAATTCGTCTGTCTTTGATCTGTGAAAAAGTCTCGAGCCCGGATATCAGAGATGTGATGGGGAGTGTTGAATATAAAGTATATGTTCTTTAGCAGCTTAAGCTTTTGAAGGATATCAGTTGTTTCACTCTATCAGCTACTTGACTGTGTACTTTTAACGAATTTGATTGTTTCATTTATTTTTTTCAGCTATGCAGATTAGATCATTTTGTTAGTGTTGGTTAAATGCACAAACTAATCTCAGTGGTTAATTTGCTTGATCCAAATGATATTGATATTATTTAAGCTTCTCTCCAGCCTAAAAGCTTATGTATATGACTCTACATCCAAAGGAGAATATTCATATCATAGATTAGCACAATACCATCAAAATGACCTCTCACTTGCATAGCCAAAAGTAGTTTCTTTTTTGACAGTTTAGTTGCTTAAGTTGGGCATTCTAATTATTTAAAAAAAAGAATGCAAGAAAGCAGTTGGCAGAAACATAACAAGGAAATGTTACAGTACATGTTGCAGCAGAGCCATCTATTGCCCAGCTATGATACAACCATCACTGAATCAACTTGCCAAACCAGATAACCTCTTTAGTAGAAATAGATGAGACATTGTGGAATGACACATTTCATTTACTAATAAAAATGCCATGGAAACCATAGGGCACTCTCTGAGGTAAGGTTATTTTGGCCACAGGTTCCTCTGTGAATCTTTTTGCATCAATTATGTACACCTGCCACATGAGAGTTCAAATCAGATCTATTAAGGAAGAACAAAAAACAAAAAAAATGCTTAATCTTTTTCAAAACTGTGGTAAGATTTGTCCACATTACTTTGGAAACATTTGCTTTCTCATCATGGACATAAGGAATGAGCCATCCATCATCCTCGTCGACAGCATCCTTCTTCTCAATAAACTGAACTCCAGAGCAGAAGTGGTTTTCTTCCAGAATATGGTAGTCTACTTTTATCAACTCTTTATCATCCTGAAAAATCCACATAAGGAAGTTAATTAGTTGCATAAAAGGAGGAGAAATCTTCCTTAACATTTTATTTCAGTATCTCTTTTACCTCGTTCTTTGTATCGAAGTGTAGCTTTGCTAACATCTTATATTTTGTTAAGCCTGCATTAATTATTAGATTATGAATATGTAATAGGCACACATAAAACACACTTTTTTAACGAATAGTGAAAGTTTCGGCTAATTACACTTCCAGTGTTGAACTTTCACTCAAGTTTCACTTTAATCAGATGTCGAACTTTCTAGTCGGACATTCGGAAAAACCTCAAGCTTTTGGATTTGCTTCATTTTAGCCCTTCCCTTGCCTGCACCTAATTCATCTGTATATTCGTGCACCATGAACCTATCGTTCTTCCATCCATCTCATCCTTTCAATCCAACCATCCAGTTTCTAAGTTGAAAAATGGCTACAACTCAATGGTATATAGATTGAATGATGAGATAGTAGATTGAGGTATGCGCGGTTCACAGGTGTATGGAAGCATTTCATGAGGCAATGATTTTTTCCATAATTCTAAATAAGGACAACAATTAAACTGAAACTCTTTCAAATACTTGAAGTACTGAATGTGCAACTTAAAACTCGATGATCAAACTGAAACTAGACTAAAAGTTCAGAGACTAGTTGTGCAACTTACTCTTCAAAATGTAATAAGTATTATCGACTGAGATTAAGAAGAACCTGCTATAGAGTTAGAGGTTGCTAGCGAATCCACAACTTGGGTATATGCATACTTGTTTCTAATGCCAATAAAACTGTTGTTGATTGCAGGGAAATCCATAGCAACCTCCTCACATGTTAGATATCCTTCTTCAACTTCACCAGTTGCCAAGTCGAGCCTCCATTCGTAGGGCCGGGAGAAAAGAATTCCGTCGACGGAAGGATCAAATTCTTTTGAATCCTTCTTTGGCTGGAGAAAAGCTCTTTGATACCACTTAGCTTTGTCAGTTTTATGATCGGGTCCTGGGAATATCGACGAAAGCATTCGACAGCCTCTCACGACAACCTGTGTTTCTCAGGTATTCAGTACAGAATTGTTATTTTCTAATTTGCTATTAATCAGTTAAAAGATAAGGAATTTATGTGATTGAATCACCTCATCTCCTTCTTCGAAGGAATTGATAAGGTGGTAGCTGGAATGGTTCTTCACGTCGAACCAAGAAGTAGATTTTGCGTTGCCGAAACGAGGCATCACTCCGATTCTTGCTCTTGCATTAGTGTCATGTTGGATGAACCTGAAAATCAAACGAATGTTGTTAAGTGAGCAATTAAACACCTATTAATATATACATGTATCATGTGATCCTCTTTTCTTTATTAGAATAACAAAATTCCTTTTGTTTTCTGTAAAAGGAAAAATATTGTATGTAACTCACTGTTTACCAACAACAACTCTGTCAATGCCAATCATAAGCGGGTAGTCCATGATGATATTATAGCTGAAAGAGGAACAAAAAAAAAACAATATGCCATCAGCATAATAATAAATAACTATATAAGTACTGAATCAGTTCATTCTCACACTCCATTATGGAAATCTTTTGTACTATTATTAGTTAAGAAATGTTAAACATTCATATGCATGTTATTATCAACATGGCCTCCTTTCGTTCGAGTTTAAAAAGGAAAAATTAAAATGCATAAATCGATCACTAAGCATGTCAAAAAGAGTGTTGCTGTCATCTTATTCTAGAAGGGATGAAGCCGTACTTCTCGGTGACTCCAATCTCATGAATCAGTTTTCCTGATTCATATTCGAGGTTGACCTTGTGAACCAAATTCTTTCCATCAGCTGTAATGTACCACATGAGAATTGTTGAGACATCTTAAGATATGATGCTTTCTATACAAAGCTAGTTCTTATATATGAGAACTACTGTGGGCAATTCTTCTAGCATAATATTTAGTAGATGAAAATTCTCTAATTCTCTTACCAGAAATGATTCCTAGGACATAGTGAGGCTTTCTGACATCAACCCCCATAGTGACCAACTCTCCTGTTCTTGGAGCTTTCTGCAATGAAAATCAGTTAGTTTTGTCATATTGTATGACACCTTTTGGAGCCCTGGGCTTAATACTGCAAGTGTAGAACTAGGGTTTCTAAATACTGTAAGGGCTTGTACGTTTGGTTCATCTATTTTAGGCTATGGAATCGGAATGTGATTTACTGATCAAGATAATTGTTATTTGTTTTATAGAAATCGGATTCGGATTCCCATTCCACTATGGAATGGAATGATTCAATCCATATATAGCACAATCCGACTTTGAATTCTGAATTGATCAATTTTAGAATAAACCATTCAAAGTCGTTTCTCACAAACACCTCCCCCTCCTTTCTCTTCATCACTCTCCTCTTCCTTAACCAAAATCCACCCTCAAAATCCGAAATGTCCAAATTGCTTATTCTGATTTTTCATTCTAATAATGAATAAAATATTTTTATATGATTCGTCATTCTATTTTCCATTCTCATTACAATCATGAATCAAACATGCCCTAAATGTAGAGCGAGTGTGAGTGCTCTAGTTACCTTTCTTTTATTTCTCTATCTTAGAGGCCTCTCTGCCTCACCATCCAAGTTGCCTCACTTTTGTTGCTAAGTTCATTACTTAATGAATGAAACAGATAGCATGCAACTCTTCTCTCTCGAAAAAAAAACTATGTGATATTTAATATAAAAAATTATTTTGTAATTTTTAACTGTCAATCGCTTCTGCTCTGCTTAGAAGTAGATTTCCTTAGTCTTGTGGAGAATAAGTTGTTTTGGGGGTGTTTGTTCCTTGAGTATTCATTTCTTTGTTAGATTAGGTTGTTTTGGACCACATATATACTCACCCAAGTACTTGTGCCTTTTGGCTTAAATAATTTAAATAAAATGCATAGAAAATGATCTTCTATCTTGTAAAGTGAGAAAATTACAGCATATAAGATTTAGCATGACTTTAGTAATATTTATTGTTATAGAACAAGGAAATACATAAATGCCAGGGAGCAAAACAAGCACTTACAAAATGGTTAAACAATCTTGTTCTACATCAACTATTTGAATAAAAAGAAGAAGAAGAAGAAGAAGAAGAGAAGTGTTAAAAAGTAAGGTTTTATCTACCTTTGCATGACTAGTAAAAGGTCGATTCCAAGCTCCATAAACATTATAAAGTCCCACAGTGTCAAGAGTTGCGATATCTATCTCGTAAGGTAGATGGTTTTCTGTGACAGCGTAAGCTCGCCCGGCATGTTCAAATACACTAGTGTTGCTGCTGTCTTTGACTGCTTTGCCAAATCTTAGCTACAAATGCTCACAAGAGATTGAGTAAGAATAGTACAAAAGACATTGGTATATAGAAACATATTTTTGTAATCTATAGAACATATTTACCTATGCAACCTATGCATTTTGTATATACACTTCTGAAAGAACCAAATTCTATACATAGCCTCGAAACATTTAGATGATTCATGAAGTAAATGATTCATGACTACCAAACTAAAGGTTTTTTTTTCTTTTTCTTTTTTACTGAAGTGCTAAGGAAGATTGGTTTTGGTTCTGGTTCTGGTTCTGTAGTGATAGAAAAATTCGAAGGGTTATTCATAAAAAAGTAGTGCTATAGATGCTCCAATAATTTCTCTAATAACTGCTGATATGTTGGCATGCTGGTGTGTCACGTATAATTTGTTTTATATATAATACGGACTAACAAATCAATCGTAACAGAGGTATCCAAAGCATTTATTTTAAAAAGTTGTAATTTTGCGAGGTTGCAAATTTAAATTGTAAGAGCCCCCCCAACCTAATTAAATAAACTAGTGCATTAAGAGGATTACCATATTGAGAAGAAAGGCTGCTAGTATTCCATGAGGCTGGCCATCTACAGCAGGAATGAAGGATGCTTTGTTCCTTTCTTTCTCCATCTGGAAAGTTTCTGATACCACATATTTGTTCTTGTATGAGATTCTCCACTTTCCGCTATCGTCTTTGTCGAAATAAGTTGCATGTAGCATCCCATCCCCTTCATACCATGTGTAAGCTGTGGAGCCAAAGATGGAGGTTGCTGCTGTTTGAGTTGGGTATTGAGGATTTGGACCTTTCAAACCATGTAAACCAATTACACAAGATAATAACATTCATGTTAGTTGTTAAAATTCCATAAATTATGTTGAGGTTTTATCTCATTGTAGGTGAAAAGAAAGGTTGGGACAAGGAAAGAGAATCCACCATTTCTTATGTAGACTCCCTCAGGAAAAGTCTCTGGGATCTCTCCCTCTAAGTTGTGGACTACCACAGCTTCATCAATTTCATCCACAGGTGCAAAATTTCCCTGCAATCACTCTCAAGTAGACGCTTTAACATCTTTCTAAGAGCCAGATGCTTGGCCCGACCCAAAAAGGCTTAAAGCTTTTGGCTGTCGCAGGACGTAAAAGAAAAGAAAAACCTTCGAGCCAGTATATATAGGCTCGAATTTAAGGACGCATGCATTTGGTTACGCTTGCTTTTTTCCCTTTTTTCTTCCTACTCTTCCTAAAATCAACTATCATGCCGTTGAACGTGGCCGAGGTTGACGGATTGTTTGGAATTTTTTTTCTTTTCACCTTTTATCATTTTGTTGTGGAAAAAAAAAAGAAAAATTAGACAAGCCAATCTCGCAACGCATTCAATTGCATAGAGGTTGAATTTAAGGTAACAATAAGAAAAGCATAGCGTATCCAAATGAAGCCAAAAGCTTTGATATCTTTGTCAAAAACATCCTCAGAAAATCTGAACTAAAATTGTCAATGCTTTTTCAAACAATTAACGTTAGTGAAATAGCATATTTACAGAAGCTCTAATTGTGTCAAACAAGTCGTAATACTCGACTCTTAAAAGGCTTGTACCTCAATTAATGCTGGCAGATCTGAAAATTTGTACACCGAATCTACGAAAGCATCCAGGAGATTCAACGACGCGGCCTTCATGGAATTAGAGGCCTCTATTCTCAATGGAAGCTTCTCCCATTCCTTTAGAAGAGTCTATATACCAATTCAAAAAAACGGAACATATATTAAATTTTAGTTGGGATTGTTTTGCTGTACCCAAAGGCTCCAATTTGTATGATGTAAGATGTATGATACTCGTTGTGTGTTAAATAATACAAAACAATCATTGTCCATGTACTCTAAAAGCTTAAGCTCGTAGAGAACGGTATTTAAATATTTTTATATAACACTCTCTCTCACGTCTAGGCATAGCGTGAACTTGAATTAAATAGAAGAAAATTAATACTGCTATCTCCTGCTCTGATACCATGTTAAATAATACGAAACAACCGTTGTACTCTAAAAACTTATGCTCGTAGAGGACGGTGTCTAAATATTTTTTATATTTAACATTGCACTATCTCAATATTGCAACTTGGTCACTGTACCTTTTGTTTTACACCAAAAGCTCTAATATTGCTATTTTATCAGCGAAAGGGTAAAATAATTATTTCATAATAGATATTTGTTCAAATGTCATGAGCTTAAGCAGTGAAGTGTGACAGTTTAGGAACTGAAAATTTTTAAGTAAATAAGTACAGCGACCGAGTGGTAATATATATGTACTGGGATGCGAAGGAACAGAACTTTACCTTGAAAGGAGAAGAGAGTGAGGAGATGAAGTTGTGGGGGGTTAGTGTGGAAGTGGGAGGGGACTTGTGTATGCTTCTGGCCTTGATCATGCTCATAGAGTTCATAGTGTTGATCATATTGATGTGGAATTTTGGAAAGCAAAGTTGTGTTTGTGTGTGCGTGTGTGTGCGTGTGTGTGTGTGTGAGAGAGAGAGAGAGAGAGAGAGAGAGAGAGAGAGAGTAGAGCTAAGTCATTGGAGTTTTATAGTAGTCATAGTAATTATAGTGCAAGGGGACAAATAATAGAGTTTTTAGTCACTTGTTGGAGTTTTATAAGTCACCAACTGGAGTTTTATAGTCATATATATATGTGGTGTAAGAGACAGAAAGGGCTTATCATTTTGATACTTTTGGCTTGGAAGCGAATCCTGAGAGAGAAACATAGCAGAATAAAGCTAATAGGTGTTGGAAAAATCTTTCGAATCTTTTAGCAAATTTGATCTTTTTAAATGATTAGAAAAATTACAGTTGCAGTTTTGTAGAAATCCGAATAGGAATTAAATGATAAAAACAGTAAATAAAAGGGATTAGAAAAGGCCTGTGGGTCGAGGCGTGCAGAGCACTGTCCTAGAAGCGAGATTGCCCCTCAACGTGCGAGGCATCCCGGCAATCACTTCTAGCGATACAACGTCCACGTTCCACCCCGTCGGCACGCTTTCAAGGTGGCGCAAGATGAACCCGGTAAGCTTTCAAAGATCCAGCAAAACTCAGAACGACGGGGAGAAGAGTAATACAGAGGGGAAGGGGAGAGGATAGGCGGTTCAGACTTAAAGCACGCTTACACTCTGCAAGGGCCAAAACCTCCCTTTAAAGGGAACTCGGGAAAGATCGTGCTCCAACGGCACAATTCCCAACTCCGCGAGGTAAGGGAAGAGATCGTGCTCCAACGGCACGATTTCTTGCTCCGCAAGGTAAGGTTAAATAAAAATAAAATAAAATAAAAAAAGAAATAAAAAGAACCGGGAGAAAGGACCACACGCGCCGCCCGCCGCCCGCCCGGCTCGGCTCGTGCCGTGCGTGTGTTTAATCGAGAGTATAGCTCTCACTTTCTCTCAAGCAAACAACGTGAGAAAGAAGGAGTATATAAATGACAACAACAAGTCATTGGTTTTCAATGTGGGACTAAACCACATATGTGAAAATCAAAGTGTGAGCTCCCAAGTGAGGCCCATTACAGATTGGGCTCCTCAAGAGACAAATAAGTTTTAAATCACCAACAAAGCCCAAATAAAATCCAACAATAGGTTCCTTTGGTTCGGGGATAAGCAAGAATTATCTATTTCAGTGATAAGGTTAAGTGCAGAAATAAATCCGGATTAGACGAATTTTGCGTTTGGATAAAAATTGTATTATTCTTGGGAGTAAGAAAAATAGCGTTTAGATAGATAAAATAAAATAAGAAGAATAGTGGTTAGTTATAAATAGTGCCCCAGGTTTTATATTTGAATTTAAATTTTTTATTTTTATATTTAGAATTTTAAATGTAAATATATAATTCTTAAATTTTATAAATACAAAATTTAAATTTAAATTTCTAAATCTCAAATTCGAAAATTAGAAGTTCTAAATTGATGTGAAATTTGGAAAGCAAACTTGTGTTTTTGTGTGTGTGTGTGAGAGAGAGAGAGAGAGAGAGAGAGAGAGAGAGGTGTCTATGAGATAATAGAGAGAGAGAGAGTAGAACTAAGTCATTGGAGTTTTATAGTAGTCATAGTAATTATAGTGCAAGGGGACAAATAATAGAGTTTTTAGTCACTTGTTGGAGTTTTATAAGTCACCAATTGGAGTTTTATAGTCATATATATATATGTGGTGTAAGAGACAAAAAGGGCTTATCCTTTTGATACTTTTGATGCTTGGAAGCGAATCCTGAGAGAGAAACATAGCAGAATAAAGCTATTGAGGTTCGTTTGGTTCAGAGATAAATAATAATTGTCTATTTCAGGAATAGGGTTAAGTGCAGAGATAAATCGGAATTAGACGAATTTTGTGTTTGGATAAAAATTAGATTCTTTTCGGAAATAAGAGAAATAGCGTTTGGATATATAAAATGGAATAAGAAGAATAGTGATTAGTTATAAATAGTGCCCCAGGTTTCATATTTAAATTTAAATTATTTATTTTTATATTTAAAATTTTAAATGTAAATATATAATTCTTAAATTTTAAAAAATACAAAATTTAAATTTAAATTTCTAAATCTCAAATTCGAAAATTAGAAGTTCTAAATTTTAAATTTTAAATTTTAAATTTAAGATCAAATCTAAATTTAAAAATATCAAATATCAAATTTTAAATTTAAAAAATTTAAAATATATATTTAAAAATTTAAAATTTAACATTTAGAACTTTTAAATTAAAATTTAAAATATTAATTTTTAAATTTAAAATTAAAATTTTTAAATTTTAAATTTTAAATTTAAATTTAAAAATTAATAAAGGGGTGGGGTTAGCTAACAGCACCCCTTATTCCGAGGGTGGGGTGGGAACCCACCCCCCCACCCCAAACAAGGTGTGATGAAAGATGGGTAAGTAGTAATGCGAGCTATGCTACCTATACCACCAAAGGATGGGTGTAAGATTTATGGACGGAGAAACCAGCATCCTGCTTACTCGGCAGAGGTCGGATTGGGACATGTCATAATCGAGACTCGTGGACACAGTATCTATAAGTTTTAAAAGGCTTTTCTTACATTTAGCCCTCTAATTTTTTTTTTTTTATAAATAGTCCTAACAAATTTATATTTATATATATGGCCCTCTCCTTGCCATGCGAGTGCCATATTGACAATTTTAAGTTAAACACACGTGATTGAATCACCGTGTTCATGTTCACACTTTAGTCCTTTTTTTAAACTTAGGGATAATAAAAAATACAAAATGAATACGGTGATCCAATCACCGTGTTTAAACACGGTGATCCAATCACCGTGTTCAACTTAAAAACGCCACCTAGGCGCTCGCGTGGTGAGGAGAGAGCTATTTATGCAAATATAAATTTGTTAGGACCATTTATAAATTTTTTTTTTGAGATGACTAAATACCAAAAAAGCCTTATTTTAAATGATTTGGTTGTATCCCTCTAACAATTCGAACTTTTAAAATTAATAATTAATATCCACGATCAAACAAGATACAAGATACGCCCAATCCATCCAAAGACTCACAATCTCCCACTAATCTTATCCAAAAAAAAAAAAAATTAATACTGAAAACTGAATATTTTTATGAACCTTAGGTAAAAATATGTTTGGTTGCAGAACAACTTTCTCAGGAATAAAAGAAAGTAATACTTAGGATATCTAGCTATTCTGGGATAATTAAAAATAAGTGTAAAATTGTGTTTGGTCTAAATTTCTTTTTTTTTCCTCAGAATAGTTGAAATTATGTTTGGTGTTTATTTCGAGGATAGTGGGAATTAATGAAAAACTATGTAGTTAAATAATTAATACAGTTGTGATTGGAATTAAGTTTGACTTTAGTTTTTTTTCTAAGTCTCCACAGTCTTGATTTGTTAGAATAGAACATTTCACCTATGAGATAATTTATCTTATTTCAAAAAATATAATATAAATTTAATATAATACGCAATTTTAGTTATCTGATTATACTTTCATCTATCAATTATTGCATTTCTGTTGAATAAACTTAATAGTCCCCAAGAAAATTTGTGCTCATGGAACAAAATACTCATCAAATAGTTCTCGCAGAAGGAAAAATTCTAATTTGAAAATCAATTACTGTCACCATTTAATCAATGGCTGGCGAGAGAAAATGATTTTTCTTTCTCTGAAGCCGGGGAGAGAAACAAGACTTCAACCTGCAGTGCAGAAAATCTGCTCTTGAGCTAATTCTGTTAAATATAAAAAATATAAAAACATCGTTTTTTGCAAGCTTAAGTTTTTACAGAATAACGATTGTTTCAAATTATCTAGCATAGTATCGGAATAGAAGATCCTGACTTTGAGTCACGCCAGACTCCCAGCATAATTGATTTTCTCTCGTATAATTCAAATCCATGTCAGGAGCTATGAAAAAGTTTCGAGCCCACATTAACCATTTTGAGAATAACTGTTGTTTCACATTATTTAACCAATTCTGTAGCCCTAATTAAAACCATCATGAGAAAATCTTAATAGGTATATATAGTGTAGCTAGAATAATTTGGAGAATAACCGTTGATGTCCATAATTTGGTAAGATAGTATATTTTATTTACGAAGTAATTTATTTTATCCGAAAAAATAATTTGAAGGCCGGGTGTAGTATTCAATTCTAAACATTTGATTACACTACTCATCAACTAAATATACAAACATTTCAAGTAAATTATGAAAATATACTGAACAAAATGTTCATCTAAATATGGACTAAATATCTTATTTGTTACAAAGTAAGGATATCTCATCATACAATTTCAATTTGATGCTACATTGCTTACCTAAATGCTTTCTTCGTCGCGAAAAAATAGACAAAGCATAAATAATAGGGTTAATTACATACATGTCCCCGCAAATATAGTGAATTATAAATATATCCCTGCAAAGTTTAACTTTTGCAAAATATCCCTGCAAAAGTCCTAACGTCTGCAGATATGTCCCTGCCGTTAGCATCTGTTAGAAAAATTTAGTTAACCACAGTTAAAATGCTTAATTATGGTTAGTTAATAAGGTGAATTGATAATTTTACCCCTCATCCTCTTCCTCTTCTTCTTCCTTGATCGGGAACGGCACGAGCCAATCTCCGCCGTCCAATTCGGCGGCGGCGTCGTCGTCGCCGTCGACGGCATCCTTGACGCGGACGATGACCTTGACGCCGGAGAGGTAGAGTGGTCGTCGTCGTCGTCGCCGGTAAGGGAGGAGATGCCGCAGGCGATCGCGACGGAGAAGAAGGAGTAACTCTCCCATCTCTCTCTCTCTCTCTCTCTCTCTCTCTCTCTCTCTCTCTCTCTCTCTCTCTCTCTCTCTCTATACCCATCTCCGGCGCGATGGGGAGACGGATCTCCCATCTCCGGCGGCACGGCGGCGGCGTCGGGAGCCGGTCCGAGGCGGGCGAGGGTGGGGTCGCCGGCGAGGCCTATCTGCAGGAGGAACCGGCGCCGCCGCTCCTCGACGGGCGCGGGCGCGGCGATCCACACGTCGAGGGATGCCGCCACGACGAGGAAGTGGGGGCACCGTTGCCCACCGCCGCCGCTGCCGCCTTCTTCTTCTTCTTTTTCGTGTCCTCCTTTTGGAGGGACATATTTGTGAGGGTAAAAACGTAATTTTACGAATTCACTGTTAAAAAATAAACAGTTCTCTAACAGCAATAAACCAGAGGGACATATCTGCAAAGGTTAGGACTTTTGCAGTGATAAATTACAAAAGTTGAACTTTGCGGGGATATATTTGTAATTCACTATATTTGCGGGGACCCGTATGCAATTAACCCTAAATAATAACTCAATGTAAACAATGAGTCCAGTCAGAATACTTTTGAAATCACGAAAGCCTCTCTATATCCAAATTATTTTCGATGATGGAATATCCGAATTGACGATTGGCTCCGTTTGACACAATCCATATTATTAGAAGCATTTAGAAACTATATTTTATGATTTTTCGATACTATTTGCCTAGAAAATAAATAATCTCAAAATAAACAATTAAAAATAAAAATCTCATAAAAAATAATGATAGAATATATAAAATTTAAATGAGAGATATTGATCATGATTTAGGTAGTGCAAAAGTTTTTTATCAAATTTTTACCCTATTTGGATCGTTCTACACTATTAAACTTTTTACACATGCGTCACATTGACAATTAAAATTTACTATTTTGAAACTTTTTGATCACTAGATAAATATTATCGAAAAATCATGCTTTTTAGATGTTAGTGTAGATTATATTTAATGGAGTCGATTGTTGATTCAAATATTTTATTATAAAAAATAAGTTGGTAGTATTGAGTACGGAGATCTTCATGCTTCCAAAAGTATTCTAGTTGGACTCATAACCAATTGTCTCATCTTCTCTCTTTTTTTGTGTGGAGAAAAAGATGATATGTTACTCGTTTCGTTTATTTATTTTATAAATAAATTTAATTGAAAATATAAAGTAATAAGCTGCGAACTTGAGGCCTCAGATACTAACCACAAGTCATTTGTCACTTGTGCTAAGGACGTACTCCTTTTCATAAATTAATGACATGAACTTAACACTTACTATAAGGCTTCCAGTTGTTGAGAACTAAGTAGGACAAATTGATGGCATCCTAGGATTTGTTAACACCAACTTCTTTCACATCCACTCTTCTCATGCATTCAAGCGTAGGGATGTCAATGGGTCGGGTTTGGGTCGGATTTTTAAAGATCCGAATTCAAACCCAACAATCAAATTGAAACTTGAACCCGGACCCGAACCCGGCGGATTTTAAAAATTCATATCCATATCCGACCCGACCAAAAATCCGAAACCCGAACCCGAACCCGAACCCGAAAATTCAAACCCGAAGTAATAATTTTTCTTTATCATATTTCAAAAAAATATTAAAGTAAAATCAAAACTTTTCAAAACACAATCAAATATAAGTAAATAAATAATATATATATAATTTGACCGTTGGATGAAGATCCAATGACTAAAATATTATTAGACATTTTATATATTATATAAGTAAATAAATAATATATATATAATTTATTCGGGTTCGGGTTCGGATTCGGGTTCGGGTCGAGTACATACAAAATTCATACCCGTATTCATACCCGTCGGGTTTTTATTTTCTATACCCATACTCGAATCCATATCCATTTAGTTCGAATAAACCCGCCCCGTTCGAGTTCGGATTCGGATAATATTTCGGGTACCCATACCCATTGACATCCCTATTCAAGCGCTTAATATTTCTTAATCCTTTTTTAATCTCAATGGCTTAGCATTATTCAAGAATTCGAGGAAATAAGCCTACATGATTAGTGAGATTTAGTGATATTAGACTCATTTACTTCATACTGACATTACAATAAATGCCTGTTTAGTTCACAATCTGTACTATTTTAAAAATCTTTCATATTTTTTATTAAAATTATTTAAATTATTACCATTCAACTTAAATTAGATAATTGCAAACAATGTTAGTAAATTAAAAAAATTATTTTAGATTTCTAGCTGATAGCTCCTAATTATCATGAATTAGGAGCTACCTTCATATCAATTCTTAAGAATGGGAATCATTAGTAGTCGATTAACAAAAATATATTAGTTTATAATAACCTTCTAATTTAAGTGTTTTGATAAATTAGTAACAAATTTATTATTCTAAATATACAAATATAAAATATTTGTGAAATATTACAAATAACGAATTGGGACTTAGGATCGTGATACAAAGATTTGTCGGGAGTCCCTCGGATAGAAAGGAAGAATATGCGGTTCAGATGATGCAAAACATGTGGGGCATTTTTTTCTAATATGTCACACCCATGTCAATATCATGTACTAATTTTACAAAAACCAATACCTATTCTACTACCACTTGTTGATTTTTAGATTAGATGAAACAAAAGCACAATATCTATTCTACTACCGTTTGTTGATTTTTAGATTAGATGAAACAAAAACACAGAACATTGGGAAAAAAAAAAAATAGAAACTAACCAGTGGAGCAAAAATAATTTATTCCAAGAGACTTGCTCAGGAAAGGAAAAAAGAAAAGAAAAGAAAAGAGGAAAAGAGTTGATTGGGTGGTGGTGAACAACACAGATATCTACCATTTATTCTTGATATGTTTAGAATTTACTATTTGATGGTGATACTATTATTGATCCAAGGGCTACAAATTTAATTGTAAATATTGTTTATCTAGCATTGATAGTATTCCTGCTAGACTTCATATAAAGAGAGTCAAATTAATATGATTTTACAACATAATTTGAGTGGTTTCAAATTTAACAAATTTTAGTGGCTAATATAAAGTGAATTTGAGACTACTTGATCGCTGGCAAATGATATTTTAAAATTAAAAAAAAATTGAAACTTAAGAAATTTAAATAGTCTAAATCAAGTTTAACGGTGTAGATCGTCAATTTGAATTTCTCCATCTTTGACAACGATGTGGAAGTAAAATTTTCTGTATTCTTCTAAGAGTACTCTAGACTGCATCTTTATTTTGTGCAAATAATGATAGAGGCAATAGCCTATAATAAGTAGGGCCGGCAAATGAGCGAGCCGGCTCGTGTTCGACTCGCGTTCGGCTCGATATTCGGCTCGCTCGAGCTCGACTCGAAATTAAATGAGCCGAGCTTGAGCAGAAAAAAAAAGCTCGAAATTTATTTCAAGCCGAGCTTGAGTATTACTGGGCTCGCTCGAATTAGGCTCGAAAAGCTCGAATATATATATATATATATATATATATATATATATATAGTTCGGCTACTATGCTACCGATAGTATCAAGTGTTTGGTGCTATCGAGTTTTTTACGGTTAGATCTATTCCTTTGACCATTTTCACCCGTTAGATCATATTATTCAACCAATCACCCGCTCAACTCTAGGGGACCATAATCATCCTAACCGCACATCCCTTCATCCAATGACCGAAAACCTAATAGCACCAAGCGCTTGGTACTATTAATAGTATAGTAACCTAATTCTATATATATTTAATAGTATGATTTACCGGGTGAAAATGTTCAAAGGAGTAGATCTAACGGTCCAAAACTTATGAATACAAAGGAGCCTATACTTATAAGAGTATAATAGCCGGACTCTACATATATATAATTATATATAATATATATTTTAATTATATATAATAATATATATTATGTATTTTAATTATATGTATATGGAGTTTAAGTTATTGGGCCCACAAAGCCAAACCAGCAAAATTCTACTATAATTACTCTTTTTGTTTTACTTGATCGTAAATTCGCTTCTCCTAAATTATTTTTTTATTATTATAATATCGTATTTCATACATTCATTTTGTATATTTAACTATTAGATATATTTTTGTATTAAATTTTAAATAATATTTTATAAAAATTAAACTATAGATTGCTTGATATTAAGAATTTCAAGCGGCTCGTTTAGGGCTCGAGCTTGCTCGACTCGAAGTTTGGCTCGCTCGAGCTCGTCTCGAATTAATTTCAAGCCGAGCTTGAGCTTAAATTTGGACTCGAAATTAATTTCAAGCCAAACTTGAGCTGAGGTAAGCTCGTTCGAGCTCGGCTCGTTTCCACCCCTAATAATAAGTCCTTACGGTCGGTTTTCTTTTTCTATTTATTTTTTGAGAGAGAGAAAGGTCGCAAGCTATTTGTCTCGTTTAATTTTTTATTTTTTAAATGAACTCAGTTATAAATGTAAAATAATTAGACTTCAAACCTAAAATCTAAGTTATTAACCATCAAACTCTTAGCTAATTGCGCTAGGTATAGTCAGTAAGTAAGTGTTAAATTCATTAAAAGCTTATATACTTCTTTATAGGAAGTGTTAAATTCATGCCATTAATTTATTGAATTTATCACTTACAGTGAGAGGAGACTATTGTCTATGTGAAGGACAAGTTATATATACACATGCTTGGTTCATTTGTTTTTTTTGCAAAGAAGAAGCACTTAATTAAGCAATGGAACACCAAAAATGTATGACATCATATTCTTCTACCTTTTGCCCTAACTCTTTTTTGCTCAATAACATTAGATATTTCCATTAAATATTTCTCAAATTTTATGCAACAGAATATTAATGTTGGCCATGGGTTGCTCGCAATCTATATATGCATTGATCGGATTAATTTAGTAATGAAAATATAAAATGTAGTAGCTAGTAACTTTTTTATTTTAATTTTTTTAAAATTTTGAAGTAAAAATCTATGGGAATCTGACTAGATGAGATGAGGAGGTAAATTTTCCACAACCCCCATGTGCAGAAAATTCTGCACACAGAGTTGATACAACCGTTGAGTTTTAGTCGGTGCGGATTAATCTCACTAACACTCAACGGCAGAATCAACACCGTTCGTAGGATGAGATGATCAAAATAGAAAAATGCATTTATTGGCGTACTGAAGACAAAATAAAAGTAAAAAGCACTAATAATAACAAATAAGACATTAATAACTTCATATATTTTTTCAAAAATATTAATGGTTTTTTTATAAAAAGAAATCTAAAAAGAACTATAAATACGGCAGTGAAAACATAAGATCCGAATCTAATTAATTGTCAGATCTCAGCACGTAAAAAAGCTCGGAAAATCATCAAAAACCGTACTCGCTGGGACACCAAATTTTCTTTTTCTCAAAAAACCCCCTTATATTCTATACGTTATCACTCCACCTCATAAGTCATAACGATAAATTGCACTAGTCCCCGAACTTTCAGCAAAATTTTATTTTGGTCCTCGAACTTGTAAATTCGACACCCGCGGTCTAAAAAATCTTTAAAAAGTTTCACTTTAGTATATGAATTCATAGTGCATGAATAAATAAATGAAATAGGTATAAACAATAATTTTTTACTTAAAGGAAAGGACTAAAATAAAATAATGTTGGAAATTTTGGGGATTAAATAGAAATCTTATTAAAAGGTTAAATTCTCCGATGTTGAAATCAAAAGTTTGAGGACCACAATGAAAGTTAACTCAAAGTTCAGGGACTAGTAATGCAATTTACCCATCTGGTAATGGAAATGAAAAATAGAGATTCCATTGTACTAGGTCCGGTATATATAGACACGCATGTACACAACCCATGTTATCACATAACTCCAAATAGTACTCGGTTCTTTTTTTTAATTTTTATTATTATTTATTATTATTGTTTTTTATTTTTTTATTTTTTGGGGGTGAGGGGTAATAATAGGGTAGCTTATTCAAATACCTATAAATTAATTATAAAAAATTTAACAAAATGAATTAAAACCCACAGAAACATAAACAAAAGTTTACTAAAAGTTCTGCGACCAATGATATAATCTAATCATACAAACCAGAATAAAAATTTAGTAAAAATTGTCCCTAATATGAAACGGTCATATCTATCTTTTAGTTGCTTTGAAATTTGTCCCAATTACGTAATGAACGGTAAATATAAAATGACCTAATTGAAATAGAAAATGTAATTTAGTGACTTAATTAAAATAAATTAAAAACTAGTAACCTAAACAAAATTTTGCTGGAAGTTCAGTGATAAATAGTGTATTTTAACAGTACAAAAAACAAAACTAAAAATTGGTGGGGGTTGTCCCAACATGCGACGGTCACATCCATCGTCTATAAGCTTTGAGATTCGTATCAATTTGCATGATAAATAGTAGATGTGACGGTCTCACTTTGAGTATTGTCTCCATTGTCGGATCATGGGTGCTAACCATTAATCTCAAAAATTATGAACTCTTAGAAATATACAATCAATTCACTTAAAATGTACAGACACATCACCTGTAAGTCTCGATTGTGACTCGGTCAATTCAGTCTCCCGCAACTATGAACATGACTTGGCCCAATCCGACCTCCCGTCATATAGAAATACGCAATCAATTTATTTAAAGCATATAGACATAGCGCCCATGAGTTTCGATTCTGACTCGACTAAACCAAAGTCATGCCACTTCGAACATGATTCGGCCCATCCTGACCTCTCGCCGCAAGGCAGGATGCTGGCCCCTTTAAGCCAACAATTCTCCGCCCCAACACATGGACAAATTCGCAACATGTAGGACATGGTGCGAATCAAACTCGTGAGCTCTGGCTCTGATACCTTGGATCGTTGGGCTAGCCAGTAATCCCAAAAACTAGAGTGATTAGAAATACGCAACTAATTCATTTAAAGCATACAGACACAACGCCCACGGTCTCGATTGTGACTCGGCCCAACCAGCCTCACGCAATTTCAAACACGACTCCGTCAAACCCAGACTCCCGCCATTTTGAGCATGACTCGATCCAGTCTAACCTCCGCTACAGAATAAGATGCTGATATTTTTAAGACACCGCCTTTAAGCCAGCATGCACTAATTTTTTGTCCCATAAAACAACACTGTTGTTTTTATTTTTGAAATTGAAGCGTGCAGGGAAGGAGAAATAATGCGGCAAGTGCAACATAATTATATGCTAGGACTGTGGACCCTTCCAAGCTTCTACGCAAAACCTAAAAGAGATTCGATCAAATCTCCACGGATCATTTCGCATTCAACTCCATTTATTTCCCTCTCTAAATGCGTTAATTAAATTTTCGCATAGGCACAGTTCACTCGATCGTATGTACATACATATATACGTACACAATATATCTTTTAAGCCCTAGCTGTATGATCAATTATATCTCATACTTTCAATTTGCCGTTTAATGTTTATAATATATATATATATATATATATATATATATATATATATATATATATATATATATATATATATATATATATATATATATATATATATATATATATATATATATAGTTGAGCTGGAATACTATTAATAGTATTTGAACTTTTTTGTTATCGATTTTTTAGCCGTTAGATCTACACTTTAATCAATTTTATCCTTTAGACCATATTATTCAACCAACCACCTACTCAACCCTAGGAGGACCACCACTAAACCCTAGGGAACCATTATCATTCTAATCCTATAATTTTTTATCCAAGAGTTAAAAACTCGATAGCAAAAGAGCCCAAATACTATTAATAATGTTCTAGCTCAATTATATATATATATATATATATATATGTACATGTATATATATATATATATATATAGAGAGAGTTGAGCTAGAATACTATCGATAGCAAACAGGCACTTTTGCCACCCATTTGTTTTCGATGATGGAGCTTCCAAATCGACGATCGGCACCGTTGAACATGATCTAGAGTATTTAAAGTATCTAGAAATCAAATTTTATGATTTTTCGACATCATTGGCCTAATGATCAAAGGGTTTCAAATTTTGTAATTTTAATGGTCGATATGAGACGTTTTCTTATTTAACGGTGTAAAGATATCCAATATCAATTGAATTTTTGTTAATTTTTTTTTTTAAACTATTTAAAACAAGATCTATACTCTTGATCTTAATTACAAAACTCCTATCATCACTTTTTTTTAAAATATTTATTTTCAATTATTTATTTTTGTGTCTATTTGATGGACAAAAAATAATATCGAAAAAAATAAAATTTAATTTAAAGTATATGATGGACAAGAAAATAATTGCACCACGCAGAACTAAAGTTTTAAATTATGCACGCAGTTTAAAGCATATGATGTAAGAATACATGTCATCTTATGACAAGGGCGTCCTAATCGGATGTATTCAATACAATTTTACATTTTCTACGTTCAAGCTAGGTATAGAAAAGTTTCTTTCCGGATCAAAATTTTATATTTTTTGTCGTATATCGTCTCGTTTGAATGGAATAGAGCACGTTTAAGGCATATTTCGTTTATTATTGAAATAAAAATAAAAAGTAAAATTGAATTGTATCGAAAGAAAAAAAAAAGAAAAAAATGATTAATTATTTAAAAATATTTGATTTATGATTTGAATGGAAATCAGAATGAACATTTAGAATTTTGAGAGAGAGTTTTGATTAAGGAAGAGGAGAGTGATGAAGGAAGAGGAGGGAAAGGTGTTCGTGGGGAAGGATTTGAGTGATTTATTTTGAAATGAGTAAATTCGGAATTCAAAGCCGGATTGGGCCATACAAAGATTGGATCATTTTCATTTCAGAATAGAATGAAAATCAAAATTTAATTTAACAATTATCGAAATCAATAAATCTCATTTTAATTTTACATTCTAAAATAGGTGAACCAAGTAAGCCCTTAGTAAATTAAGCTTTAATTTAAAACTTTTATGAAAAAATCTTAACCATACGGTGCATTCCGTCTGTATGATAATTCCTCTTCTAAAATAATTAGAGCAATATTATCTGTACATTAAAATATATATATATAAATTTTATTTACTATCTATACAAGGACCAATATCTTCACAGCAATAATACAAAATTTTATTTAATATTAAAATTTAAAAAAAACCATATAAGGTCTTAGATGGATGAATAGATGAATGTATGATTTACACCACGCTTTTGAGCTTTGAAGTAGCATTTCACACTGAGCAATGGTGCATGTATATCTAAAAAATAGGTATAAATTTTAGATTCTATCGATTCAAGAGTCTATATCTTCACACTAGTGTTATCAATGCTTATTTTCTTTTATTATTATACTCTTAAAAAAAGTCTAAATTTTTATATGAATGAGTGTAAGTTTTACATTACATTTTTGAGCGGACAAATTGTGTTTTTCTTTCGAAATTACTAACTTCCTACGAAACGGCGCCATTATTTAAACAAGAAGAGTGCTAAGTTTACAATCCACTTTGAGTTATAATTCTACAACAATCCCAACCTAATAACTATCTTTTTTTCATTTGTCGTATCACTTCTTTTTCTTATTTACTAAATACCAAAAAAGATTAATAAACCCTCATCCTTAGATAAGAGAATGTAGGGAACAAAAAAAATTCTTTTGTAAATGATCTTACTAAAATTATAAACGTAGAAATGATCCTATATTGCACATGCAGGTGCCATATGAAATATTTTAAATGAATAAGATAATTTAATCACTGTTTTATTACCGTGTTCACTTAAAGAAATTTTTTTTTTATCCCACGTGGCGCCTGCATGTACAAATATAAGACTATTTCTATATTTATACTTTTGAAGGACCATTTGTAAAATAAACTTTTTTAAAGGGTCTAAGTGCATAAAGAGCTTAAATAAAATTTGTCAGGAAACAATTTCTAGTTGCCAAATAGTCTCATTCACCGTCCATCACATAGAGTAGCACGTATCTCCGAGTATGATAAATGGTGGATAAAATCGTCTTACCATAAAGACTATTTCTATACTTTTTTTTTTTGGATTAATTGCATACAGCTCCCTGTAAACATATTGAATAGCAGATATATCTCTATAAAGTTTAACTTTTTATTTTTATCCCTACAAAAGTGCTAACGTTTTCAAATATATCCCTGCTACTAGGATCTGTTAGAAAAATATAGTTAACCAAAGCAAAAATACTCGGCCCTAATTAGTGAATGAGTTAAATTGACCTTTTTTACCCTTTTAATATTATTGGTAAAATATTATTTGGTAGGATATTTCTGTATAATTCTAACAATTGAAACTTTTGAAGGGATATATTTATAAGGACAAAAATGTCATTTTACTTATCTGCTGTTAAAAAATAAATAGTGCTCTAACGATAACAAATCAAATGATCAAATATGAATATTACTGAACTTTTATGGAAATAAAAATAAAAAATTAAACTTTATAGGTTTATATTTACTATTCAATATGTCTACAGAGAGCTGTATGCAAATTAATTCTGTTTTCTTTTTTTTCCCGGTAGTAGTGGGAATTATAATCTTTCTTTTGAGTTATAGTATTTCTCTTCTTTAAATAAATACCGCGCAAACTGCTGCTTCTCACTGCTTCTTCCTTCCCAATGGAGCTCCCGAACGGCCGGAAGACCTTCTGGAGCTTCCTGCAGGAAGAAGACCGCAGCTGTGTCCGAACAACCCCCTTCTCCCCCTCCCCCCTCCACCACCACCACCACCGCCGTCACCGCCAACAGCAACAGCAACAGCAACAGCAACACCAACAGCAACACCAACAGCAACACCTCCGCAGCCCCTTCGGACCCCACGACCCCGCCTCCGCGGCCGCCTCCCCCGATCCTCCGCGGTTTTCCTCCAGGGCCGCCACCGCTCCCTCGTCCCCCGCCGCCTGCCCCTCCCCCTGGACCCTCTCCCCTCTTTCCCCCCACCCCCACCCCCACCCCCGCAGCCGCAGCCACTGCCGCCCCCTCCATCCCCACTCCCCAATATCAGCCACGCCACAGCCACAGCCGCCGCCGTCCCTCCTCTACCACTGCCTGGCCTCCCTCCACCGCCTGGACGGGTCCGTGCTCTCCCTCGCGGCCTCCCGCGGCCTCCTCTTCACCGCCTCCGACAGCGGCCGCGTCCGCGTCTGGTCCTCCCCCTCCTTCTCCGACCGCGGCCACCTCCGCGTCTCCCCCCGCGGCTCCCCCGTCCCGGCCCTCCTCGCCCACGGCTCCTCCCTCTTCACCGCCCACTCCGACCACCGCGTCCGCCTCTGGTCCCTCTCCTCCCCCTCCCCCTCCCCTTCTTCCACTTCCACCTCCTCCTCCGTCCACGCCAAGAAGACCGCCACCCTCCCCGCCCGATCCCCCGCCTCCTTCCTCGCCTTCTTCGCCAGACGGTACCGAAACCACCACCACCACCACCAGCACCCGCACAAGGACGCCGTCACCTGCCTCGCCCTCTACCACGCCGAGAGCCTGCTGTACACGGGCTCCCTCGACCGCACCGTCAAGGCCTGGCGCCTCGCCGACGGCTCCTGCGCCGACTCCTTCCCCGCCCACGACGCCCCGCTCAGCGCCATGCTCGTCGACCAGGCCGACGGCTGCCTCTTCACCGCCGCCGCCGACGGCTCCGTCAAGGTCTGGCGCCGCGTCCTCGGCGGCGACGGCGCCCACGCCCTCATCTCCGTCCTCCGCTTCCAGCAGTCCCCCGTGAACGCCCTCGCCCTCGCCGCTTCCGCCCGCTCCACGCTCCTCTACTCGGGCGCCTCCGACGGCTACGTCAACGTCTGGGAGAAGGCGGCCGGCTCGGGCCGGTTCGAACACGCCGGGTTCCTGCAGGGCCACCGCTTCGCCGTGCTGTGCCTCGCGGCGGTCGACCGCGTGGTGATCAGCGGCTCGGAGGACACCACGATACGCGTGTGGCGGCGCGAGGAGGGCCCCGGCGGCGGCGGCCTCCACGCGTGCCTGGCGGTGATCGAGGGGCACCGGGGCCCGGTGCGGTGCATGGCGGCCACCGTCGAGGTGGAGGCCGAGGCGGATCACGGCGTGGGCCTGCTGCTGTACACCGCGAGCCTGGACCGGACGGTGAAGGTGTGGAGGATAAAGGTGATGGGAAAAGAAGAAGAAGAAGTAGAAGACGACGACGACGACGACGACGACGACGACGAAGATCGAGACGAAGACGACAACGAAGACAAAGGAGAGAAGGAGGTGGAGTTTGATACGAGCCCGGTTTTGTCACCGTTGTGGGTGGAGCAGAGGCTTCAGAGGAGCCGTTTAGGTTAATTAGTTTAATTAATTAGCTAGGGAGAGAATACTTTAAATTTGCATGTGAATTGTATTAAAGATCTAGTTTTGGTATCTTCAACTTAACTCCGAACTAATTATATGAGTCTTTAGTAGCTAACACGTAGAGAACATACATGCATCCCCTGACCTTGTATTTTGAGAAATTCATGCAACACAAACATAATCACATTTTCTTTTTTTTTGTAATTTTTTTTCTCAGATAAAAACTGGTTGGCAAATTTATTAGGCTTAATACGTTATAATAGTAGTAGAACATCAAGAAAATCATAAGCAGAGAGATTCAGAAAAGTAGAGAATTCTCTACAGTTGCACGAATGTGTTCACCCAATCAGGCCGTAACCCACATGATCGCATCTATTGATAGGGTGCAGACTACAGAGCATGAGATGTACCAATACACCTGGTGCAGGCAATGATTTCTCGTAACCAAGGGTTTTAATAGGCTGTGTTCAACTCTAACCAGGCTGGGCCTATACCCAATTTTTTCACAAGGTGAGGCAAAGCTGAACTAGGGATGCAAACGGGGCGAATCCAGGGGCGGGAGGGACCTGCCGCCTTCATTCGATTTTTATTTTTATTTTTTTTTGGCTTGGTCGAGGCAAATTTGAAACAGATTGAATTTATCTTATATTTTATCCTTACTTACCCCTTCATTTGGGGCGAGTCGAGACACGAACGAATCTTTGATGAATTTTTGATTGATTGGGATGGATCAAAAAAAGGCAGGGTTTTTCATCTTCTACTCCATTTCTTAGCAGTCGGGGCGGGCATGAGGCAAGTTTTTTTTATTATTATTATTATCTATATTTGGCTCCCACTTTTCGTCCTAAATGAGACGGATCAAGACAGAAACTCTACCAATTCCTGCAATTTCTCATCCAAAAGTGCTTAGGGTTTGGTAACCTTTTTTTTCATTTTAGTTAATATAAAAATATTGATAAGATTGTTGAAGAAATTAAACTTTGAATGACAGTGTTGTAGAATTAGAACCTCTTTTAGATTGTAGCTAGTATTATTCAAAAAATATATCTTACAGGGGGTCTAGCCCGGCTTATATATTTTACTATTTCTTGATCATTTTGCTAATAAGTTTGTTTGAATTGATAGATATGAGTGCAAAAATTAGAAGTTTGGGTTGCAAATATGACATTTTTAAAGCATGGATGGACATGTGCACTGGGACGAAAATTCAGCTAATTTTGATGCATTAAGCCCTCTCTTTTAATATGATTTTAATATAAAATTATCAGAGTCCGGCTGGGATACTATCGATAGCACCAAAGGTTTGGTGCTATCGAGTTTTCCACCGTTAGATTTAACCCTTTGATTATTTTTATCCGTTAGATTATACTATTCAACCAACCACCCACTCAACCCTAGGGGGGCCCACATCATCCTAACCGCACATTTCTCAATCTAAGGGCTAAAAAACTGATAGCACCAATAGCTTGGTGCTATTGATAGTATTCCAGCATAGTTCAAATTATCATATCAATTAGATAACATGATACATATCTTATGTGGCGTAATGCTTCGCCATTTATTAGAAATAAAAAGGTGATTCAGATATATTTCTTTTCCTTTCCTTATTGACTTCTAAGTCTCAATCTAGAATATATAATTATGAAATAATTATCAACATATTTCTCAAAAGTATCCGACTTTTATGTTTACTCTTTTTTTTTTTTGATTAAACAGGAAAGTCCCTATTTGAGAGAGTACATAGAGAAAAACCAAAAGAAGGCGGGGGGTGCACACAGACTGCCAAAAACTCCTCAATTACAACCTAACCCCTTATAATTGACATCCAAAAAATAACGGAAGACATGACTTTGGTACCCACAACCCCACTCTCCGCTTGACGATTTTCGAAGATTCTTGAGTTTCTTTCTTTCCATAGTTCCCAACAGGTTGCAGAGAAGCAGAAATCAAAAATGAGTTTTGAGGATCCATATTGTGAGTTTCTAGCTCGACGCCATCTAGCTGATAAATCCCCTGGTTTGCTTAGCAACAAATGAGAAGTGATCGGAATATCATAAAGTGTATAAGTGATGAAATCTGTATTAAAATGATAGGTAGAATATTTGAAGGACTTTGGAACTTCAGAGAAACAAATTTCATCACTTACAGACTGTTTATTTTTTTTAGGGTTAATTGCATACAGCTCCCTATAAACATATCGAATAATAGATATATCCTTACAAAGTTCAATTTTTTATTTTTATTCCTACAAAAGTTCTACCATTTTTAAATATACCCTTACAGTTAGGATTCGTTAGAAAAATATAGTTAACTATGAGTAAAATACTTAACCCTGATTAATGAATGAGTTAAATTGACCATTTTACCCCTCTTATATTATTGGATAAAATATTTTTTGGAAGGACATTTCTGCATAATTCTAATAGTTGGAGCTTTTAGAGAGATATATTTGTAAGGCAAAAATGTCATTTCACTTAACTGCTATTAAAAAATAAACAGTCCTCTAACGGTAACAAACCAGAGGGGCAAATATGAATATCATTGGACTTTTGTAGGGATAAAAATAAAAAGTTAAACTTTGTAGGAATATATTTGTTATTCGATATGTTTACAGGGAGCTGTATGCAATTAACCCTTTTTTAATTATTAAAAATACTCGTATTCACTAATAAGAAATTATATTACCATCCAAATAGCAGGAAGAAATTATATTACCATCCAAATAGCAGGAATAATATATTACTCGCAAAATAGTACTTAACTACCCCATTAAACTAGTCATTCTCAACATATAATAAGAAAATCCTAAACTAAATTATCCAAATTAACAAACCACGCCACAAATCACTTAATTGGTTTCTAAGCCCCTCAGAAACTCTCATCATCTGTTGGAAGAGGTTGATGGGTCCGAATCAAAAATATGTGCTCATAAACCAACCCGCCGAGCCCACCGCCGATAATCGGCCCGACCCAGTAGACCCAGTGGCCGGTCCAGTTCCAGCTAGCCAGGGCCGGCCCGAAAGACCGTGCCGGGTTCATCGACGCGCCGGAGAACGGCCCGCCGGCTAAGATGTTGCCCGCGACGACGAGCCCGATGAGCACCGGGCCGAGCCCGGCGGTGATCCCCTTCTTAGGGTTCACAATCGTGCCGTAGACGGAGAAGAGCAGCGAGAAAGTGAGGACTATCTCCATAAGAACTCCCTGAAAGGCCCCTATTCCCGCTGCGAGGGCGTGCACTGGGGTGTCCTGCGACGTCGAGATGGGTTAAACATGAATATTTTGTCTCGCTTCAGTCTATACAGAAGTGCTATTTGAGTACAGCTATTTGAAGAATCAATTACTAATCTTTTATTATAGAAGCTTCATATGTTTAAAAGTATTGGTTTTAGGATCTATAAGTTCACTTCAACTTTCCAAAAAACAGACATATGATCGGAAGAAAGGTGTTTCTGTAGCCCCTCCAAATAAGCACTTAGTTTTCAGATTGTTACCAACAAAATTTTTTGCTGAGAGCCTGCTTAGTTGTGCTTGTATTTATACTTTCAATTATAGTTGCTTCCAACTAAATATTGAATAATAAAAAAAAATCTACAATGTTATGTTAGTTAGCCCAATCTGTAGATGATTAGCTTCTACCAAATTCACACATACATAATTCTAGCTTTGAAAAGTTGAGTAATGCTATTTGTACACCTGAGCAGAGTAAATTTTGTGGATCATAAGCGATAACTAACTATCCCAATAACACGTGTTGATAGGAAGGACATATCCATCACACTTAAAAACTTAGTCACAGTACTTTATGAATATCGACCTGACTCAACCTACCTACACGTTAGGTCTATTGTTGAATCTCTTACCGTTATATCTATTGTGGACCATCGCCCTACTTAACCCTTTTTTTTTTTAGAGAGAAAGGTAGCACGCTACCCGCTTCGTTTATTTCTTTTAAAAATAAATTAGCTGAAAATGTGAATCAACTAGGATTCGAACTCGGGACCTCGGGTACCAACCACTAAGCCCTTTGCCACTTGCGCTAGGGACGGTCAGTCCCTACTTAACTTATTGAGCTCACCTAACTCAAATTATTAATCTGCTCAATCTATTGTCACGAGGCAGAAAGTTGAAATTATTTTAGCCAATAATAAATAGCAAAACAAATCTTACGCCCCCTAATTCAAGGACCAATATTGGACTTTTTATCTTGTTAACATTTTTCTATAACCGACCGTCCCTAACGCAAGTGGCAAAGGGCTTGGTGGTTGGTACCCGAGGTTCCGAGCTCGAATCCTAGTTGATTCACATTTTCAGCTAAGTTTATTTCAAAACGAAATAAAACGAAGCGGGTAACCCTAAAAGGAGAGCGTATATATAGCATTTTCCTATAAAGTGAGGTCACTTATATTGATTAGTCATGCGATCATTGATACGTAAGCCGGCAGGATAATAATTTCTTAATAATAGAAAATAATTATGTCTGGCTTGGCGTGCTGCTCATTCTATAACTGCTGACAATTTTGTATTATTTATAAACCATATAATTTGTAGGTAGATTTTTTTCTTTTTTCTTTTTTTGGTAAGCCCGATTTGGTATTATATTTCTAAAGCATCCAAATTTCTATTTTGAAAGTAACATGCCGCACAATAATTTCTTAATAAGAGAAAATAGTTGTTACAAATAATCCAAAGAATGGGTATCCAATACAATTGTGTACCTCTTTTTTTGTTTTCTTTACTTGTTAGATAGTTGTGACAATAATCTTATGTTTTGTTTATTTGTTTGAAATAAACTATCCTAGAAATGTTTATGTTTTAATTGTTTATTTGTTTGAAATAAACTATCCTAGAAATGTAAAGTATTCATGCTTGGAACTTGAAATCGTAGCTATAAATCATCAAGCTCTTAGCCAACTGTGCTAGATACCATCGGTATTAATTTATACCGTTTTTATAATCGTACCTGACTTGTTTGGTATCATTCTATACCTACTAATAACTTTTAGTGCATTATTTTATAAACTATAAAAATTTGAAATTCACATGTAGCATAATAATTTCTTAATAAGAGAAAATAGTTGTGGTAATAATAAAAAAAATAATGTCCCATGATTAGGCATGGATATCCAATAAAAATCATATTGATCAGGCATGGGTACCCAATGAAAATATATACTATTTATAAAATTTTATAATTTTGTTTTCTTTTAATTGGGGACGGTTATCTAATAAAAATTCTTAATGTTTTTATAACCGTACCCAACCCCTACTGACAACTTTTGCTTTAATTTATAAACCATAAAATTTTATGGATAATTTTTTTTTTCTTAGGCCTGATTTGGTATTACACTTTTAAAGCATCCAATATTATATTTTAAAATTCACATGCATTGCTTTATAAACTATAAATTCATGGATATATTTTTTTTTTCTTTTTTTGATTGGATACGGGAATCCAATAAAAATTCGTACCTTTTTTATAGCCGTGTCCTATTATATTTTATAAACCATAAAATTTTATGGATAGTTTTTTTTTTTTCGTTTTTAGGCATAATTTACTATTGTGTTTTTAAGGCATCCAATTTTATATTTTGAAATTCATATGAAGCACAAAAATTTCTTAATAAGAAAAAATAGTTTTTATAATAATCCAAAGAATACCATCCCATGATTAGGCACAGGTATCCAATAAGAATCCGTTTGTGCACAGGTATCCGATAAGTCTATACTATTTATAAATAGTCGCATCAATGATCAAACTTATATATATATTGACAATCTTATGCAGTATCTTATAAAAAGTAAATTGCACGCTTGGTTCTCAAACTATAAGGCTGGCGATATTTTAGTCCTCAAAATTTAATTTATTATAATTTCTGGCTCAAACTTTCAGAATTATTACAATCAAGTCCTATAACTCCATTTAGGTGACTTAATATTCATATACTAGTAATATAGAAATAATGTAGCAATGTTGTCATTAATGATACCACATTATTTTTATATCAGCAATACGTTAATATTTAGTCAGCAAAATTGGGTTACGGAACTCGATTGCAATAATTCTGAAAGTTCAAACAAAAAATTACAACAATTTAAATTTGAGAACTAAAGTGTCACTCGCCTCATAGTTTGGGGACCAAACTTGCCATTAATTATTTTATAAATTATAAAATTTTAGAACAATACTAATAGTACACCCAAAAGTTGATGTAAATCATACACCCAATTCATTCAAGAATAGAGATATACTCACCGCTCACATTATGTGATTAATCAGTAAAAAGAATCGCACCTTTGGATAAATAAAGTGTAAAATGTACATCTTTTTTGAGATGTACTATTAGCATTCACCAAAATTGTACGGGTAGATATTTTATGTTTTTTAGGCCTGGCCCATAGGAGCAACTTCCCTGAAGATGCATTGCCCTGTTTATGACTCAGATCTCCAAAAAATTCTCTACAGCTTTTAATCATATGGGCTAGAGCTTAGTGGTACTATATGACATATGTATATTTATAAAATAATAATAGGGATAAAGAACTAGACTAATATATTATTAATAGCATCAAGTCATTGGTGCTATCAAGTTTTTGGCCATTGAATTAAGAGATGTGCGGTTAGAATGATATGGGCCCCCTAGGGTTGAGTGGGTGGTTGGTTGAATAGTATGATCTAACGGGTGAAAATGATCAAAAGGGCAGATCTAACGGCGGAAAATTTGGTAGCACCAAGTGCTTCGTGCTATTAATAGTATAGTAGCCGGACTCTAGGGATAAATTACAGTTTTGGTTCTTAAATTATAGGGCGTGTAGTGATGTCAATGGGTATGGATACCTGAAATTTTATCCGAATCCGAATCCGAACGGAGCGGAGCGGATATATCCGATGCTAAATGGATATGGATTCGGATATGGATATCAAAAATATATAGAACTATACTACTATACTATTAATAGCACCAAGTCATTGGTGCTATTAGATTTTTGGCCCTTATATGAATGGATGTACGGTTAGGATAATAGTGGTCCCCTAGGGTTGAGTGGGTTGTTGGTTGAATAGTGTGATCTAACGGATGGAAATGATTAACGAGATAGATCTAACGGTGAAAAACTTAATAGCACCAAGTGCTTGGTGCTATTGATAGTATAGTAGCCGGATTCTATATATATATATATATATATATATATATATATTTACCTATGTATTGGTGTATTAATTAAGTAAGTATGAACGTACCAGACCGCCGGTGAGGTACTTGAGAAGCAGGCAGGCGAAGGCAGAGCCGAGCAACTGCGCGAGGACGTAGAGCAGGGACCGGAAGAGGGTGATGTGGCCGCCGATGGCGAGGCCCAGCGTCACGGCCGGGTTGAGGTGGCCGCCGGAGATGTGCAGCCCCGCCGCGATCATCACCGCCACCACCAGCCCGTGCGCCAGCGCCACCGCCGTCAGCCCCATGATCGTGTCCGCTCCCCCCGCCATCTTCCCTGTACCCTCATGCATTGTATTGGATATAAAATATTAAAAATATTATTTTTGGACGGCATTAGTATTTTTTAAAAAATATAAAGACCTACTACAGTGTCTATTGAAACCATGAACAATTTTGAGTCGAGTATCTGATCTTAATTTCAATTTGTTTGATATATATCATCAATAATATTTTAATAATAAAATTTAAATTATTATTTACTTTAATTAATTTATAGTCATGATAATTAAATAAAGTATGTTAACTAAATATGTAAAGATAAATGATGTATTTAAATTTTGAAGTCAAAATATTATTGATTAACTCAATTAAACAAACTGAAAGATTGGATATTCTAATTAAATTGATTCATACTTCATATTAATTCTATATAATTTTACCTTAAGAGAAAAAAAAATATTATTTTATATTATTTAATATGATATTAGAATTGCTTCATACTATATGTGAAAATATTGGGCAACGCTTTTCCCTTCAAATTTCCATCTATTTTGGCATATGCCATTTAATCAAATTTGAACTGACGGCCGGCCACACACAACTTTGACATGATTAGTGTTAAATTATATAAAATAATCGTTATATTTTAAAAGTTTAAGTTGTTAGAAAATAGTACTTTTAATATTTATATTCAATACTTTCTCTTTTTCCTCATATTTGAACTCGAAATATTTTAAGAGGCTCAAAATGTGGACTTAAATTAAATAAGAAAAAATTAATTATGTTAGAAATCTGGTATAATTCGAATTCAGAACCTCTCAAATACTATGTTAAATTGCATGAATTTATAATATTGTAATGAACGATGCAGGAAATAAAAAAATTATAAGGTATTCGTCACGCACCGGCAGCCATGGCGGCGGCGACGCCGGCGAAGACGAAGAGGAAGGTGAGGATCACCTCGGCGGCCACGGCGCGGACGCAGTCGGGCTCCGCCGCCTCGCGGTGGTGGCCAAGTGCTATCTTCCCCATCTCCTCTCTCAGCAAAGCAATTGAAGTGTTTTTACTTGGAATGAGAATGCAAATGAATGAGAGTTTGGTTACAACAAACTCTGCCCAGCCCCGTTTATATAGAAGCAGGGTGAGTAAATCAACAAAAGACTCCCCTTCTTTTTTTTTTCTTTTTTTTTGGTGGGAGGGGGGAGCACTCAAATTTATCTCTTGTACTGAATTAACTTTAGTGATTTGTCGCTTATGTAGCCGTTATTGTCTTTTTGTTATGCGCTTCCCCCACTAAATCAATGGAATTGGGGATAATACATAAATGCACCAGAAAAGACCAATTAACAGTTAGTCATTTATAGTTGATGTATTAGTAACTTCAGTGTTTTAAAATAGTTTCCACCGTGAACCAGTTAATAAAGTATTTCAGTTTAACCCTTTCAAAACGAATTATCAGCTAAAAATTCACTTTGAACCGTTCGAATTGGTGATTTAACTAGTGAACCGATCTGAATTTGAATAAACCTGGTAGATTCTTATTTTATTTTATTTATAATTAATTTTTGCAAATTTATATTTTATTATGAAAAATAAAATTTGAAACTTGTATTTACTTAATTTAGTCTAAACAATAGTAAATTATATTTATGCATAATACTAGAATATATATATATATATATATATATATATATATATATATGTATATAAAGAGAGAGAGAGAGAGAGAGAATTAAGCTACTATACTTTTAAAAGTACCGAGAGTCATTGGCGCTTGTAGGTTTTCGGTCCCTGAATTAAAGGATGTGTGGTTAAGATGACAGTGATCCCCCTAGTGTTGAGTGGATGGTTGGTTGAATATTATGATTTAACGGGTAAAAATAATCAAAGAGAGAGATCTAACGGCGGAAAACTTATAAGCACCAAGTGCTTGGTACTTTTAAAAGCACCATAACCAGACTCTCTCTCTCTGTATATATATAGAGAGAGAGAGTACGTCTCATGCGCTAGCTTTCGGAAGTGCAGGAAACATACTCTATAGAGTTAGGCTCCTACGCTTCGAAAAAGTGACCTCCGTATTTGTAAGTTGTTTTCAATGATGGAATATTCGCGACTATCGGCTCTGTTAGGCATGATCTACGCTATTAGAACTATTTAGAAACCAAATTTCATAATTTTTTGATTTTGTTTGCTTAGTGAATGAGTAGCCTCAAAATGAACGGCTATAAATAATTTTTTTTAAAAAAATAATGATAAAAGACTCAAATTTTAAATCGGAAGTATTGTTCTTACTTTTAATGTTAAGTGGAATTTTCTATTAAAGTTTCAAGTAATTTAGATTCTTCTACACCGATGAACTTACAAACATACCACATCGGCCGTTAAAACAGTCATTTTTTAGACTCTTTTGATCAGTCGGTAAATAATGTCGAAAAATTATGAAATTTGGTTTCTAAAGTTCTAATAGTATAAATCATACTTGACTGAGCCGATCGTCGAATCGAATGTCCCATCATCATCGAAAACAACTTACAAGCTCAGAAGCATCATGGAAAATAACTTACAAGCACGAAAGCCTCCATACTTTCGAAAGCGTAGAAGACGTACTATATATATATATATAGCAGAACTACTGTGCTATTAAGAGCACAACAGTCCTCATGCTCCTAAGTTTTTAACCACCCATCAAGTTTGATGGGTGGTTAGGATGAGAGAGAGAAGATATATTGGAGAGAAATTTAAAGAGAGGAGAAATTGAGTGTCTCAATTTCTCTTCTCTTTTTCTTACTAACCATCCATCAAAGTGGTTAGGAACTTAGAAGCACAGGAGCTGCTGTGCTCTTAATAGCACAGTAGCCCTGCTATATATATATATATATAGAGTTGGGTTGGAATGCTATCGATAGCACCAGCCTTTTTTTGCCACCAACTTTTTAGCCCTTGGATAAAAAATCGTAGGGTTGAGATAATAGTTGTTTGTTAGGATTGAATGGTCCCCCTAGGGTTGAGTGGTCCCCACTGGGTTATAGTATTTAATCCAATGGCTAGAATGATCAAAGGGACTTATCCTAAGGCTAAAAACTTGATAGCAAAATGGGCTAAATACTATTAATAGTATTCTAGCTCAACTCATATATATATATATATATAATCATGCTTTTGTACTATTTTTTTTTAATCACCGATCGTTCTTAGTGCAAGTGACAAAGAATTTGATGATTGATACCCAAAGTTTCACGCTCGACGCCTGGTTGCTTTATATTTACAGCTAAGTTTATATATATATATATATATTTTAACCGTTAATTGTTTTACAGGGCACGGTTGAGATTAAATTTGATAACCGATTTTACCGTTCCATTCCTTACAAATAATTACTCGGTACCAGTCATCCGGTGCTGGGGCAATTTTGTCTCCTTATTGGTGAGTACGAAAGGAAACAGAGTGGCTGTGGTCCCCACGGACCCCACCCCGCCTCCTTGATATTGGAGGACTGACTCCCTCTTTCTTTATTGCCTGTACCGGGTGTACCTAGATATTTCATGCACCATGACGATTATTTTATGGTCAGTTTGAAAATTAAAATTTTATTCGACAAACATCATCAACATACATAAAGAGTCCATGTAAAAAACTCGCAAACTTTAAAATTCATAAATTAGGCATCATATAATTTTCAAAATTAGTCATACAAAAAGAGGCTGCGTACAATTGACAAGAAATTAATTTTAAATTTGTAACTTTTGATATATAGGCAATTCGAATCTTGTGGAATATACCAAATAAATAATATTTTTAATTTCGAGACATTTAGAATAAATTTTACGGTGTTAATTTTTAGAATATACTTTACCGCCTCTCATAGCGGCCCCCACTTCTTCAGATCTTGCAGTTCTTCAATTAAGGAGAGGAAGAGAGAAGGGTTATGACTGGACCATTATACCCTTCAAGGATGAAGGTTTTCTTTCTATTCTGAAATGTAAGTATAGAAGTAAGTTATATATATATCTAGAGTTGAGCTGGAATGCTATCGGTAGCAAACGGACTCCGTTGCCATCTATTTATTTTTTATGATGGAGCCTCCAAATTGGCGATCGGCACCGTTGAACATTATCTAGACCACTTAAAGCATCTCGAAACTAAATTTCAAATCTTTTCGACATTATTGGCCTAATCGACGATCAACTCCGTTATACTTGATCTAGCTTATTTAAAGTATCTAGAAAATAAATTTTGTGATTTTTCGATATCATTTACCTAATGATCGAAAGGATTCAAAATCAACAATGGTTGATTTATGCCATTTGTAAGTTTAATAGTATAGAAGTATTCAAATCAGATAAAATTTTGATAGAAAATTATTTTATACTATCTACAATAAGATCAATATCTGTGATCGAAAATTTAAGTGCTACCTCATAACTTTTTGTAATATTTTTAATTTTAACCATCCATTTTTAGTTCCTTCGATCACTAGGTAAATAATATCGAAAAATCACAAAATTTATTTTCTAGATACTTCAAATATATTAGATCAAGTCTAACGGAGCCAATCATCAATTCAAAAGTTCCATTATTGAAAATAGCTTAGGAGCATGGAGGCCTCCGTGCTCTAATTAATAGTACACTAGTCCTACTATATATATATATATATATATATATATATATATATAGCTTGACTGGGCTATTATGGGTAGTAAACGGCTCGGTATACTATCAATTTATTTTCGATGATGGAGCTTCCAAATCGACGATCGGCACTGTTGAATATGATCTAGACCATTTAAACTATCTAAAAATCAAATTTCATGATTTTTTGACCTCACTAACCGAACGATCAAAGGGTCACAAAATTTATAATTTTAATGGCCGATATGGTGCGTTTGCTCGTTTAACGATATAGAAGAGTTCAAATCAACCAAATTTTTGTTAGAAATTCTTTTCTAGACCGTAGATCTTAAATACAAAAAATGTACATCACTTTTTGAAAGATATTTATTTTCAGTCATTCATTTTTTGTTTCCCTGATGGATAAGAAAACAATATCGGAAAAGCGTAAAATTTGATTTCCAGATAGTTTAAATGGTTTAGATCATGTTTAACGGTGCCGATCGTCGATTTGGAAGCTCTATCATCGAAAACAAATCGATAGTAAACCGAGCCGTTTACTACTGATAGTATTCTAGTAAAACTCTATGGGCGTGTATGGTTC